>VWZD01011331.1:64944-98604 GCA_013396695.1 Sakesphorus luctuosus | reverse complement strand
TGTCCCTGGGGTTGGTGGCCAGGCTGTCCCCACCAGTCCCCAGGCTGTCCCCCCTGTCCCCAGGCTGTCCCCAGGGCTCTCACCAGGAAGCTGCTGTCCCTGGGGTTGGTGGCCAGGCTGAGGCCGAGCCTCATGTTGTCCTTCCGCTCAGACACGTTGGAGAGCGTCACCCGTCCTTGGGAGAGAGGAGCTGGTCAGGGAGAGCAGGACCCACAGCCCCCTTGTGTGCCCCCTGGCACTGCTGGAGCCAGAGGGAGCTGTGCCCTGGGCAGGGCTGGCACACCTGTGCCCTCCCACCTGCAGGCTCTGCGCTTTGGGCTTTTTTGGAGCAGTTGTCAAGAATTGGGTTTTTCCCTTCATGCCACAACCAGGAAGGAGAAAAGTCTTCCAGGCTGTGAATGAGGGTGTGGATGTTTAGGGACAAACCCCTCAGAGGGGCTCAGGCTCATCACCTCCTGCTTCTCCGGCTTGGCATCCCCCAGGGCAGTGCCCACCTGGCTCCACTCAGAGGGCCCTGCTGGACTGTGCTAACCAGACAAGTTGATTTGGAGTAAAACAAAATAGGATGTGCCCATGGAACTGCTCCTGCCCTTTGAAACTCATTCCCAGTGGGAAAAAAAAAGATTGGTTTGTAGCAGGATTCAAATTTACACAACAAGAGACTTATTTCCTGGAAGAGACTCAGTGTTGCCATCCCAAATAATGGGACAAAAAAAAAAAGAAAAAGAAAACAGTGGTTAAAAAACAATATTTAGAGCTAATCAATCAAATACTGCAGATGATTCAAAGTTCCTCCTCTCTTATCAGATCTGGTAGAAACCCAGGAGAACTGAGATTCACAATGAAGTGAGAACAAAAAACCCCAGACCTCAAACCCCAGGGAAGCTCCTCAGGACCATGAGAAAGTCTCCAGCTCCCAACTCCCTGCTGAGCCAGGGCTGTGCCTCTGGGGTGCCCCAGCCTGGGCAGCAAAGGGCACTTGTGCCCCTTTCTCTGCTCCAGTCTGGGTTGGGCACGGCCCAACATCCCAAAACTGTTCCTGGTGCTGGACCAGCTGGAGAAACCCTGAGGAAAGTCTCACTTCTCCCACCCACAAGGTGGGAATGGGATGTCAGTGGGACTGGGGTACCCCAGGGTGCTCCTCCTGCAGCGGCAGTGGTGGGGCCCAGGGGTGATGTGGTTGGGTGATAATTCCCAAAATCCATCAGGGACAGGCTGAGTCCTGGGAGCAAAACCTGCCTGTGCCCAGGGAACCCTCTGAGATGGGCACATTGTCCAACCATCGCAGGAGAGGGAATACAGACGCTTGTGGGACATTCCCCATCGATTAAGTTTTATCCTGATCATTCCATAAACCAGTTTAAACTTTATTAAATAATATTTTTAATTCAATTTTGCTCAGTTTTACCCTAAAGTTTCTTCAAGCTCAGCACCAGAAATCACATGAACACTTGAAAGAATTCCTGATCCAAAAATCCTCCTAAAACACACAGACCCCCCATTTTTGGGCTCCACCATTGCAGCCCAAGCCCAAAGCCATGATAAAATCATGCCATGACAAGAACATGGTAAGAGCCACATTAGGAACCCCCAGGGGCTGTACCTAAGTTGAGTTTGGTGCAGTTGCTGTGGCTGTCGCTGGTCACAGGACACTTGTAGACATCTCCTGTCTTCTGCTGGCCGTTGGTTTCGTAGGGAGCTCCCACCACCAGCCTGGGGAAAGAGGGGTCTGTCAGTGCCCAGAGGGGGAGAACTCCCTGGGAAAAGGATTCCCCAGCCCAAATGCCCTGCCTGTGGCTCAGGAGGTGCCAGCAGAGGGTCCCTTGCTGGGGGACACTGTTGTTCCTCCCAACCTGGCTCAGTGCAAGCACCACTTCTCACCCTGCCCATGGGAACAGCCAGGAATGAGCTGGAAGTGTGGCTCAGCTGCCTGGAATTAATGCCCATCAGCTGGAACGGGAGTGAATGCATGTCTGGAAGGGAGTGAGGGCTCCAAATCCATCTGGGAGCACAAGAAGGAGCAAGGCAGCCCCATCACCATCTCATGGCCAGCACCAGGATTGGCACCAGGACCCTCAGCATCACCCGAGCTCTGCATGGTGGGCACAGCTGGCCCTGGGCAGGGGGAACACACCAGCCCATCCCACTGCTGCTTTTCATGGAATCCTGGAATGGTTTGGGTTGGAAGGGACCTTAAACATCATCTGATCCCACCCCCTGCCAAGGACAGGGACACCTCCCACTTCATGCCAAGGACATGGATGTGAACAAAGTCCTGCCTTACAAACCCCAAAGGAGCTGGTAGAGAACTGACAGCAACTCACACTGGGATCCACATGGAACTTCCCCCCAGAAAAGCTAAAAAAGGGAATTTGCTCCAAGATGGGGTGGTCACCAAGAGCCCAGAACCAACCACTTGGCTCTCCAGTGGTGGGTGAGGATGCTGGGCATTAATCTACTCTTTAAAATAAGAGATGCTGATGGAACCCCATGGTGCCACCAGGGATACAGGTCTCCAGTCAGGATGCATCTGGGACATCACAAACATTTTTCTCACTTTTTCTTTTGGACTTGACCAGAAAAACAGCAAACCAAAGAAGGAAGAGAGCAGGGCCTGAGGAATGTGCCCATTCCTGCCAGGCTCCTCCAGAAACACCAGAACCACGAGTTCTTGGCATCTCCTGCTCCCAATGTGTCGGCCCAAAATAAATCTCCTTTTTCTTGCTTTCCAAATCCAATCTGTGGCTGCAACTGTCCAAGGCTGGATCTGCAGATAAACAGGACCTCTTTTGTTCCACACAACCCTTCCCAGCAGCTGGCAAAGCCACGGCACAGATGTTCCCTGTTAGACCAGGAATGGTCATTTCATTCAGTGCTGCTTCTACAAAGACACCAAACACTCATTCTTTCATTCCATCCCTATGAAAGGGAATTGCTCACCAAAGGAAAAGCTCCAAAATCTGAGGATTCTCATGGAAACAATTCCTGTCTCGCAGCTTTAGTGTTAACGAGGGGATTAATTACGGAAAGCAACATCCATCTGGAGCTGTCAGAAGCTCAGGGAAGTCTGGGACCTTCTCCTTGATCTGCACAAGGACTTTGCTCGTGTCTCTCAGCCTCTGTCCCACCACCAATGTCCATTTGCTCGTGGTCAGAGAAGAGGGGGAAGGTGGAACTGGAGGATGTGGGAGAGGGAGAGAAAAAGACCTCGAAGATGCAAAAGAATAAAGGCTGAGCCACCTCAGATTGAATTAATTCTTAATTCTCAAAGAATTTAATGCAGATGGGATTTAACAGGAACTTCTCAGAGCAGCTCCTCCCCCAGGCTGCAGGAAATCCCACCTGAGGCTTTCCCATTAATTAATATGCACATATCAATATTATCTCATCACCCATTAATAAATATTCCTGAATAATCACTCCAGTGATTATTAAGTGCAATTCTTGCTTTCAACCATGTGAGGATGACGAGGACATCCCACCCACTCCCCAGTCCTGCAGCTCTGGCAGGGCTGGAGCTCCAAGAACACCCAAATATTTCCAGGCTGTGCCATGAATGCAAAGGGCTGTGGAGCTCAGGAAACCGGAATTCTCCTCTCCCCAAGACAATGGCATTGTTTGCCCTTCTCCCTCCAGCTGCAGTGATTCATCAGCTGAAGCTGCAGAGCTCCCATGGAAACTTGGCAGCTTGGGAAAAGGCTTTTCCAGCTGTTTGGAAGGTGCTGCTTGCAGGGATGCTGCTCCACTCACCAGCTCCCAAACTCTTCCCTTACTTGAGGGTTTGCAAACCTGGGCTTTAAATGTGATGGGTTTTTTCCTTATAAAGAAATAAAACCCCCAATCCAAGTCATCAAAATAACCCAAAATACTCAAATAACCCCAAATACTCAAATAACCCTAAACAATCAAATAACACAAAACACCCAAACAACCCAAATCACCTGAATAACGCAGATCATCCAAACCACCCGAACAACCCAAATCACCCAAACATCCCAGATGACCCAAATAATGCAGATCAACCAAACTACCCCAAATCACCTCCAAACCCCCAAATAACCCCAAACCCCCAGACCACCCAAAGCCAACTGGAGCCTTGTGCTTCAGTAGGAGCCATTCCTGGCTCCATCCCAGCTCTCCCACTGGTCACACACCCTTGGGTGATCCCAGATCTGCCCCTGGTGCTCCCTGGAAAGCTGCACTGAGCCCTCCTGGCTCTGCCCTTGCATCATGGCTTGGCTTAGAAAAGAAGCTTTAAAAGCAAATGAGAACCAAACAGGCCCTCCCTCGCCTTCCTTTTGGTGTCCTGCTCGTGGGGAAAACAAAAGGGGAAAAATAAAAAGAGGGATTAAGTGGAAAAAAGCACAGACTGCTCAGAGAGACGTGTCTGAGGACGTATTTTTAACTTTCTTCCTGGGGAAAAAAATAAAGGGAGGGAAAACCAGGCTGGGGGTGGAAATACCAGAGGAGCTGCAGGGCTTTGTGCTGGTCCTGCTTCCCCTTATCCTGCCTGGGGATGGGATGGGGTGGGATGGGATGGGATGGGGTGGGGTGGCTGTGGCTATGGCTGCAGGCTCAGAGGAACAGNAAAACAAAAGGGGAAAAATAAAAAGAGGGATTAAGTGGAAAAAAGCACAGACTGCTCAGAGAGACGTGTCTGAGGACGTATTTTTAACTTTCTTCCTGGGGAAAAAAATAAAGGGAGGGAAAACCAGGCTGGGGGTGGAAATACCAGAGGAGCTGCAGGGCTTTGTGCTGGTCCTGCTTCCCCTTATCCTGCCTGGGGATGGGATGGGGTGGGATGGGATGGGATGGGGTGGGGTGGCTGTGGCTATGGCTGCAGGCTCAGAGGAACAGCAAAATCATGGAATGGTTTGGGTGGGAAGGACCTCAAAGCCCACCCTGTCCCACCCCTGCCATGGGCAGGGACACCTCCCACCAGCCCAGGCTGCTCCAAGCCCTGTCCAACCTGCCCTTGGACACTCCCAGGGATGGGGCAGCCACAGCTTCTCTGGGCAAAAATGATGTGCCAAGCTCAATCTGCCCATTTTTTCACTGTTTTAAAGCATTTTCTTACATGTGCTCAGTTAAAATCACAGACATTCAGGACTATGGAATTATTGGTTTCTGGTTTTTTTACCCTTAGTAAAAACATTCCCTGGTGAAACTCCCTGTGTCACAGACATTAATTCACACCACTTATTTGGTACTGAGCCCAGTAAATTAGGTTTGCCTGGATCTTATCTCCTGGAAAACATCCACCCTGATTTGAAGGCATCCTGATGGAGAAGCCCAATTTTCCCTGGGAAATTTTGTTAGGAGGTAATTTCTTAAAAATCCACGTTGCACCTCAGGCTGCTGCCCTGAGCCCAGGGGATGTGCCCATGCCCATCATGCCCTCCTGGAGGAGGCACCACCACCCTCAAACCACCTCCCACAGCTTCATTTAGTCCCCCTTTATCTTAATTTCTAATTCTTTTTTTTTTGCAGAAATGTTTCATTTCCATTTCTCGCCCCCAAAGTGCTGTTGGTTTTTCCCAGACTTCCCTCTGTATCCCCCACCACCTTTGCCTGGATGCAGCTCAACCCCTCACCTCATTCTCATGATGATCCTCAGGGTCTCCCGGAGCCCCCTCAGCCTTTTTGCATGCAGCCAATTCCTGCCTTTTGGAGGGACCAACCCCCTTGGCACAGCTCCCTCCCTGGGTGTGCAGTGGAGACGTTGCAAAGCTCATTTCCAGCCTTCAGGTATTTTGATTAAAGCTCATTTTGAGCCTTAAGATATTTTGGTTAAATGAGAAGAGCTCAGGAGAGGAAGGTATGTCTGGAGACCCGGGAATGTGGGGATTAGGGAGGAATGAGAAGCCACTCTGCTCTTCACAGGCCTTTTCAATCAATGGGACACTTAATCTCCTGCAAGGCAAACTCACTTGCAGTTAATTTATTCAAGATGGAACTGGATGAAGAAGTGATTAAGGAGGTTCAGGAAAGAGAGAGCTCAGCTGTGGAAAACTTTAAGTGGGATTGGAGCTCCTTGGAGGGAGTGGGACAGAGGAATGGACTTCCAAAAGCCTTTCACCACAGTGGCAACAGTGGAAAAACATCAAGAGTGGGAGTCCAAGGAGAGGCAGAAACAGTGCAGGAGCCCATGAGGTGGAGCATGTGGGACCTGAAAATGGGTGCTGGGCCTACCAGCAGCTTCCTGGGCAGCCTCTGGTGCATCATTTGATCAGCCTTGGGTTATTTTCCCAGTTTCCAAACAAGCTGAAGGGAACAGGCAGCGTGGGATGGCTCTTTTGGTGCTGGGCATCCCACTGGCCACTCCTGGGCATGCCACTGGCCGCTCCTGCTCACCATGAGCAGAGAAAACTCGTGTGCTGGTGACCAGGGCCCACCACAGAACCACCCTTGGGACCCACAGCTCTGGTTGAGGGCTGGGTGCCCTCCAACAGGTCTCAGAGAGGGAGCTTGGGGTGAGGATTGTTGTTTATCAGACCAGATCCTTCCCCTGGCAGTGCCCAAGGTCCTTCACGCTGCTCTGGGCAGACCTTCCAGCACCACCTTTGGGCTGAGCCCCAACCAATGAGCCAGGAGGCTCCTTATTTATTGGTGCTTTCAGGGAGCATCTCACCCTTTGCAAGGCAGCTTTGCCCACTGATCACCTGGTGAGTCACCCCTTGGCAGGAGCACTGTGGGTGGAGGCACCAGAGCATCCCCCTTGCCCCCAAGTGCCCCCACACTGCCCACATTGCCCCAGTTAATCCACAGCCTGCAAAGGGCAGAGCAGTCACAGAGCTCCATCCCCACATTTGGTGAGTTTTAGGGGCTTTTACCCCAAAAAGGAGCAAATCCTTTCCTTGAGGTTTGGGTCCCACTGACCCTGCAGTGCCTGGATCCAGACCCTGGCCACGAGCTTTGTCCCCACCCCTGTCCCCTCCTGCCACCCACGTGCCACCAGCACACAGGGGCACGCTTGGCTGCTGTTTTGCCAAGGCTGGGCAATGTTTCCTCACTTTCCAACAAACCCTCTCATTACAAAGGGAAACATGAACACTCCTGGCACTGCTGCAGCTGCTCCAGCTGGGAATGTTGTTCTGCTTCCCTGGCAAACCCCTCCATGTGCCCCCTCTGAGTGGCCACATCACAGGAGGAGCCCTGTGGGGACCCAGTGGCAGCACAGGGGCCAGGCAGGGTCATAGCCCTATGGGTGTGGCCACAGTGGTGACACCAACCCCCTGGAGCAGCAGCAGGACACGCCTGAGGAGCTCTCTGTGCCAGTGCTAGTGGCGCTGCCCGGCTGTTCCTGGCTCGTGGTTTCCCTTTTATCCCAGGATGCTGCACTGGGGAGGTGTTTCCATGCCAGACCTGTGGGTCACTCCTGGCTTGGGGCAATCTGAGGTCTGCACTTGTCCCTTGGCTCTGGTGGGATCTCTGAGAGTTGCATGTGCCCCTTGGCTCTGGTGGGATCTCTGCCTTCCTTCTGGAGGTTTCCCAAGGAACCTCCAGGACTCCAGAGCTCCCCAGGTCGCTCCTGCCCTGCCCAGTGCCCCGTTGCCACCAATCAGCAGTGGCTGGGGAGGGTCCCCACCCCTGTGCCCCTGGAGGTACCACTGGGCACCAGCTCCCATGATGTTGTCCCATCCCTGGAAGTACTCAAGGCCAGGTTGGAGCAACCTGGTCCAGTGGAAGGTCGCTGTGGGGTGGAATGAGATGAGCTCTGAGATCCCTTCCAACCCAAACAAGGAAACAAGGGCAGCAAAGGAGCAATGGCTGAGGGCAGGAGGTGCCCCCCTGTGTCAGCAGCCTGTGGTGGCAGCAGGAGAGCCGGGCAGAGGCTCTTCCCACGCTGCAGGGATGCTCTGCCCACCCTGCAGAATGCTCTGCCCGCCCTGCAGGGACGCTCTGCCCACCCTGCAGCGAACGCTCTGCAGCTCCAGCCCCTCTCACCAAAACAACCCTCACACTGGAGCAGCTGCCAAGCCACGGCAGGAGCTCAGCCAAGAGAGGAGGGAGAGAGCAAAGCCTGAACTGTTTTTCCAGATCAGCACAATTATAGCTGGAAATGCACGGAGCAGACTCTGCTCTCCCTCCTCCTTCTGCCGTGCCCAGTCTGGCAACGTCACGTCTGTGCCGGAGCAGCCGCAGGGCAGGGGCTGCCCCTCTGCAGGAGCCCTCGGGTACTGGGGCAGCTCTGGGGGCTCCCAGGGATGGGGTCTGGGGGGCTCAGGGAGAGCAAACCCTACACTGAGGCTTCACAGCTGCAAAGGGGGGTTGGGCCAGCCCAGGGCAGGAGCTCAGGCTGGGGAGAGCAGCTGAGGAGCATCCCAATCACTGCACCCACAGAGCTGAGCCCAAAGGAGACCCCTCTCCAGTCCTGCCACCCTGCCAGCAGGGCAGTGAGTCCCTGTCCTCAGCCAGCTCAGCAAGGCTGTATTTATTATTTTCATGGCTTCTCAGAGCTCATGGATGTTTATTCCCAGGGCTTTCCTTCCACAGCCTGTTCTTCTCAAGCTTCATTTGTTGCATAGCTGGAAACCTTCACTCCTCAGCCCCAGCCAGTCCTGCCACTGGTGTGGAGCATCAGGGATGGTGCCATTGCCCTGTGGACACACAGCCCACCCCCTGGCACCCCTTCCCTCTCCTGCTCCTGTGCTGGGGGCTCTGGTGGCAGTGGGAAGCTGAGGGCAGTGGTTGGAGTGACCTCCATGCATGTGTGAGAGGAGGGAATTGTCCTTCCTTAGGGAATGACAGAGCTCCTGCTCATGGGATGATGGGGAGGAATCAAGACAAACAATTAGAAGGGGGGGGATCAAAAAAGGAGAGAATTTCCCTTTTTCACCTGCTCTTGGAGCTCTAAAAACCTTTTTCTTCCAAACTCATTGTGATTCCAGTTTGTGTTGGCCACAAACACCCCTGAGCACCACGAGAGGAGCACCCAAGGGTTTGGAGACTTCCACATTCCATGGACACACAGCCCACGTGCATTGTGCAAACCCTTTGCATGTTTGAACACACTTATTTTGGCCAAATAAATCCATCCACACCAACAAACCTGCCTGGACCAGAGATTCACGCCTTAAACACCCCAACATGGCATGAACCAGAGGGTGGCTTGGGACAGAGTCCACTCTCCGCTTCAGGTGAACACCAGAATCACCTCCAGCAACTCCCTAAAACTCCTTCCAGGTCATTTTCCCCCCAGAGCAGCAGCACAGGGAGCTCCCATTTCTCCCAGTTTCCCCAGAGATGCCCAGCCCTGGGGACTGGGGAGGCTCAGATCCCATAACCTGGTGCTGGGAGGGCTCCAGGGCTGGGCAGCCACTGCCTGAGTGTTGCTGCTCAAAGCCCCGGTGCACTTTGGGATGGATTTCAGTGACCTGCTGTCATCTTTTCCATTCACAGACTTGGAGAACGCACCTCCAGCTTAATGAAAGAGAGAAGGTGTTGAGAGGGAGGTTTGAGAGCCACTCACTGCTCTGGAAGATGGAGAAAGCTCACCCCCCAAATCCAGGAGCTTTTCAAGCACTGTATATCCAAGTGGATTTTTTTTTCCCCTCTAGAGTTTAATAATCTGAATTCTTTCCTCATGGATTTTCCACTCTGGGTTGGAACTACAGCCCTCACGTGCAAATGATGGGTCACTCTTTGAAAGGTTTGCAAAGGGGGAAAAGTCATTAAAAATATACCTGGAGAGTGTTGTCTGTGAGTGTGAACACAGCTCAGTGTGCCCTTCCACACACACCTAGACATATTTTTATGTATACATATAAACTGCTTTGAAGCCCTTCTAAAGCCACCCACAGCAGCCAAAAGCAGCATTAAAAGGCTCAGACTGAAGGAGAGGTGCCAAAGTCCTCAGATTCCAGGCCTGGAATTTGGCAGCTGGATCCCTGCATGTCTCTGGAACCACACGAGCTTCTGAGATAACCATTGAGTTCCTCTGAGCTCTCCTGTGTTCCTCTGGACTTCGCTGAGTTCCTCAGGGATGGCACTGCAAGATGCTCATCTGGCTTCTGCTGGGCTTTCATCCTGACATCTCCCTTTCTCCTGCCAGCTCCTGGGGCTGGCTGGAGCTCAGGGCAATCCTTATCCTGCTCTCTCTGCATGTCCTTGGTTTGTGCTATGGAGGTTTGGGCTGCTCAGGCATTTCTCCTCTAACCAGGGTGAGTCATGGTGGCTTCAGTTTTCAACTGTGTCCACATATTTCATAGACATTTTGTGCTCCATAATTGCAGATTTAAATGTATATATCTATGTATATATGTCCACTCCTGCTGTGCAGAGAAAGTCCATTTCTTCATGCAAAGGAACCCAAACCAGGGGAAACCAAAGCTGTGCCCTGCCTGATATTGGTGGGAGAAAAGGGAGAGGGGACAAAATAAGGCAGAGCTGGTCTTTGCTCCAGTATCCTGCTGGGAAAAGGAGGAAAAAATCCTCCTCTAACTGATCCCCAGCCGTGGACCATCTCATCAGTGATGGTGGCAGCTCCAAGGCAGGAGAAGAAGCAAAAGAGACCCCAAATGGCACAGGAATTGGAGAGCCTGTGCTGGGATCATGGACAAATCAGCACCTACAGATGCAATTGGGCTGAAAATATTCCCAAAGGGATGTTTTCCACCAATCTCCCTCCGAGGGCTCCCTCTGGGCAGAAATCCCTGCAGAGCAGCAGCACCAGCCCCTGCAGGCCCTGAGCACCCAAGGGCTTCTCTGCTGCTGGTGTTCCCAGGGCAACCACAGCACCCCTCAGAAATCCTGGGATGCTCTGGGTGGGAAGGGACCTTAAAGCTCATCCCAATCCCACCCCCTGCCAAGGGCAGGGACACCTCCCACCAGCCCAGGTTGCTCCAAGCCCTGTCCAACCTGCCCTTGAACACTCCCAGGGCTTTGAAACGCTCGGGATGAAATGAGTTATGGAAAAGGGATGTAGTCCAGAAGAGACAGGGAGGAATGTGATGGCAGAGACACTCAGTTCCTGTTCCTCCTGTGCTTCCCAGAACCACGATCCCTGCACACCCTTTGGGCTCAGCCCTGGCCTGGCAGAGCCTCTGCAGAGCTGCAGCCTCTGAAAGGAGCCAACACAAACAGCACCGAAGGTTTGGGGCTCGGGATCCATTCCCAGTGGGAAATACCTCACATTTCATTCATTCTGCACAGGAAGAGCTCCCGTGCTCTGAAGCAGCAGATCAGCTGCCCTGGAGGGCACAGCCCCATCCCACACCTCAGATCCCATGGAGCAGGTGGGCATGGAGTCACCAGGATCCCTCTGCAATCAGGCATGGAGTGGCACCCAGGTGAGCTCCAGCACATGAGGATGGAGCACTTCATGCCCAGCAGAGCAGCACCATCTGCCACCATCAGCTCCTCACCCAGGCTCAGCACAGGACGGTGCAGGGATGTGGTTTGTTCCCTGGAACGACTCAAGAGCCGTGTTTATGCTCCACTGACCTGGGCCATGAGCTGCCTAAAATTCTTTAGCCCCAAGAAAGCATTTGTTTGGGTAAATATCCACATTCTCAAGCAAAGAAAGGGTGGAGGGCTCTGGCCCAGCCAGATGTTCCTGGATTCTGAAGTGAAAGCTGCTGGATTGGGAAACATCCCATAGCACAGGTTCATGGACAGCCAGGGGCAAAGGTGCCAAGGGACCAGCTGGCCCCTGGTACAGCTCTCTGGGAGCTCCAGAGCCCACAGAGCCCCCCAGGAACAGCATCCACAGCTCCAGTTGGGCAAACTACACAATCCCTGCAGCAAACAGGGCTCAGAGCCAGGGAAAGAGTGGCCACAACTGGCCCCAAAATTCCGTTACACAGAAACAGCAGCTCGGCTTGAGGACCCAGGACAGGATCCATCCCTGTGTGCCCCACCAGCACCAGCACAGGGCAGGGAAAGGCAGGACAGGATTGACTCCTGAATTCCAGGAGGATCCTTGAGCTTTAATGACAAGTTTTCTTGCTGCCTTAAGCCTGGCTGTGACCCACCCATGGGACAGATCCTGCAGTTATTGAGGTGCATTTCATGGGCTTTTGAGCTGCCCTGACCTCCACAGCATCCAGATGTGCTCCTGGGGAGCACCAAGGGGCCCTGCCAACATCTGCCCAGGACCTGCAGTGAGGAGCAAACCCCCCCTGAAACCCAAAACCTGAGCAGGGCCCATCCAAGGCCCATCTCACATTCCTGGTGGACACAGGCAGGTCTGAGCACTTCTGCAGACCAGACCTTGATGGAAACTGCAGAAAACAGGATGGCCCTGACCCAAACCCAGATGGGTTTCCAGCAGTGTTGGAGTCCAAGGGGCTCCCAGGGATGAGGAACCTGCTGGAGCAAAGCCCTGTGCATGGGAGGCAGAGGGGCAGGAGCCAGGACACCACTCTGCACACACCCTGCCAAAATTGACTGTCATCCCCTCCCAAAACTCCTCCTTTGCCAAGGAGAGGGGTCTCCGTGCCCCACCTTGCTGGGCACCAGCAGCACCACGAGCAAAGCTCAGTTTCCCCTGGAGCCACAGCACTTCCCACCCCAGAGTGGGGGTCAGAAGGAGCAGGAGGAGGCAGGCAGAGCTTTGGGAGGGCTGCTGAGGATTCCCCCCATCTCCAGAGCCCACTCACCACTTGTTGCCCCCGATGTCGTGTTGCTGCACCGTGTACCCAAAATAGGCTTCCTTGGAGCCAGAGATGATCTTGGGCCTCTTGGTGTCGATGTTGAAGGTGTCACCGAGCCCTGGGGGAGAAGAGAAGGATCCTGTCAGCCCAGGGCTGAGCTGGGAGGAGAAAACACACCTTTGCTGTGGTCACTGAACAGGTCACCCCAAGAGGTTGGGTGGTCTCCATCCATGGAGATGCTCAGACTCTAACTGGACACAGCCCCAGCAACCTGGACTAGATGACCTTCAGAGGTGCCTCCACCCTCAACCATCCTGGGAATGCTGCTCCCCCAGGTGTAAAATATGTGCTAGGAGGGTCCTACATGAACCAGGGGTGGTTTGTCCCTCTGTGGCACAGCTTTCCCACACCAGCCATGACCAAGAAGAGGCTGCAAGACCCAAAGTACATCAGACCCACCTTACCTGCAGCCACCCAACACTCCTCTCTCCAGCCCTGAGCCCTCAGGGACCGGCCAGCCCCAGGGCTGGAGCTTCAAGCAGGATCATTTAGGGTTTAGAGGCCACAGCTGCATGAGCTGTTCCCCACCCACCTGCAGAGGGGCTTCACCCCAGCTGGCACCAACAAGGTGCTTGTGGCCACTGAGCTCATCCTGGGTGATGAAAAACAATCAACTGGAGCCAGGATGGGCATGGGAAGGAGAAAGGAGACCATCCTCCTCCCCTCTGCCATCTCCTCAGGTCTCCTGGGAGGGGTGATGCTGCTCTGGGACACTTTGCTCCTCCAGCTGAGGTGGGTCACACCCTGGCAGCTTTCAGGCCCTTCTATCCCATCTTTATCCGGAGCCAGACGTTGGCTCAGAGCAGCAGCACCCTCAGACCTTCCACAGATGCAAATATTTCATGCAATAAAGTGGAGTTTTCTTAATATTATTTTCCCCAGGGGTTTGTTTAAGCACAAAGGGTCATTATCCAGGTCCCAGGAAGGAGCTGGGGCTGCAGAAATGGATAAGGATATCCAGGATCTTCTGGCTCTTCATTCCCACTGGGACACAAAGAGGCTGCTGGAGGGTTCAGGCCAATGAAAGGTCTTGAAATCCTCCTTAAAAACAGTGACTGAAGGCTCATCTTTGGTATTTATGGGGATATAAAGGAGTTGTCAGTAGGAGAGGCTGGGAATGCTGCTTCCAGGCTGGGAATGCGGCTTCCAGGCTGGGAATGCTGCTTCCAGGCAGAAGAATTGAGGCTGGGAAGTGTTTGGATAGGTAGGAATGTCAGGATAAAGCTGCTCTTTGCAGCCACAGGAACAATGTGCAGCTTTGGCTGCGGGAGGAGGGGGAGTCTGGCCAAGGAGAGCTGAGGTAAGGAGCTCTCAGATCCTCCACAAAGGAATTCTAGGAAGCAGGGATGAAAACCAAGGAGACAGGGATGAGAGCCAGCACATTTTGTGGTGCATTGACCTTATTTAACATTACAAAACAAATTAAAACCTCCCCAGAGTTAACTGGTACCCAGGGGTGGGACTGGGCATCGAGGGGTGATGGGCAAGGGGGAGCTCAGGGGGGCTGGGGGCACCCTGGGGTGCCACTGCTGGACCAGAGAGACAGGGTGGCACCTGGACCTGGCTGGAAAATCCATTGGGAGAGGGGGAATTTCGGGGAGGGGGGGTTGTATTTCCAGCAGGTTCAGTTCCAGGCTGTGGACGAGACTCAGAGCAAGTGTCAGGGAGGACCTGGTGGGTTCCCATCCTGGATGCAGAGCAAGTGTCAGAGAGGACCTGGTGGGTTCCCATCCTGGATGCAGAGCAAGTGTCAGAGAGGACCTGGTGGGTTCCCATCCTGGATGCAGAGCAAGTGTCAGAGAGGACCTGGTGGGTTCCCATCCTGGATGCAGAGCAAGTGTCAGAGAGGACCTGGTGGGTTCCCATCTTGGACGCAGAGTAAGTGTCAGAGGGGACCTGGTGGGTTTCCATCTGATTTATTTTGCATTAATCAGAGTTGCTCTGATTTTGCAGAGCCCCAAGCAGAGGGTTTTGGGGATGGGAACACTGGGATAAGCTGGGGAACCCATCCCATGGTTCCTTGTTTTGGGAGCACATCGTGGCAGGTGGGTCATGAACAGCAACATAAACCCTCAAATAAAGAGCAGAAATATTCCATCAGGTGGGAATTTCTGGAGTGGGGGAACAGGGAGAAGAGCTGTGAGGGGCCTCCCAGCCACAGCAGGTCCCAGACCCTGGGGAAGGCGATGGGGCTGGAAAAGCAGAAAGATCTGGAAGGCAAGTTTGGAGGCCCTGGATGGCAGAGGGACCTCCAAACCCCCCAGATGTGGCTGCACTCGAGGCACAACGAAACAAAACAAATATCAGAGACTATTTAAACTGGCTCCAGCTAATGGGAACTTTAGGAGGGGCTGTCACGGAAATTTAGCAACCCCAAAGATCTCAGGCTCATTTTCTTGTCAGGAGTGACATCACTGTCATAAATAAGTGACCCAAAGCCACATGTTTTGCTTGTGAGGCTGCCAAGGCAGGAAGCCTCAAATTCCTCCTTTCCCAACTTGGAGCTTCTGTCCTGTCCAAACTTTTGATTCTTGTCAGGTCAAATATTGAAAAGAGAAAAAATGAAGCATAATTGGGGAAAAAATAATGAGAATAAAAGCCACTTGTCCTGCTGAAAAAGATAAAAATAAGTCCTCCTTGTAAGGGAAACGTCTGGGAGGGGGATACTCAGTCCCTGAGCCATCCTCCTGCCTGGATCCTTCGGGATTCACAGCTGCAAAAGGGACTCTGGGAGGATGCCTGGCAGCACTGAGATGCCCTAAGCCTGTTTTTCCTGCCATGAAAGGTTTGGAGCTCTGGTTTGCTCCCTTTGTTCCAGACCTTGCTGACTGATGGAGCTGTGAGCTGGGCACTGAGTTCAGGGAGAGTTCCCTGGTTTTATTGGCCTGGCAGGGAAATGCAGGCAATGTTTTAGCTGCTCTGTGCAAACCCAGCCTGGGTCACTGGGCACTGCCACAGCCCAGGAGTGTTTGGAGAGAGGCTGAGCCAACCTGGAGCAGCAACACCTGGGCAAAGATCTCAGTGAGTCCATCCTGTGGGAATCTCTATTACATGTCCATGGGTGAGCCAAGGAAAAGGGCAGGGATGGGACAGGAGGACAGCACGTGCCATGCCAGGCTCCTGCCCTCCTGCAAGGATGAACCAGCCGCTCCCTGGAGGAGCCTGGGAGCTGTGGCAAAGGGAAAGCTCCCACGTGCCACAGCTCTGGAGTGTGCCAGGCTCAGGCAGCTCCAACTGGCACCTCAGGACTGGCCTTGCTGTTCTCAATCCTGCCTCCTCTCTTTGCTCAAAGCCATAAGGAGAGGTGACCTCTGGGATGGGGCAGCAGGTCCAGGGATGTGATCCCTGCATGCTCAGCATCCCTGGGAATGCCACTGGTGCCCACTGCTGGGCTGGGCTCCTTCAATCCCAGCCCCAGCCCCACATGGGATCGGGTGGCATCGGATGCTCCTTTGCATCCCATCACTTTTTTTTCCCGAGGATTGAAGTGTTGGGCTGAACAAGGAAATCTTTAAGCTCAATAAAAGATATTTGGGCCAAAGCCCCGAGAAGGAGCAGGGTGGGCCACGTGCTTCCCTCCAGCTCTAATTCCCCTGAATCCCTCCTTGCCAACTGAGATGCTGACAGCACCCAGCTCCTCTCCACGCTCCTATCTCAGAGCCAGCATTTGTCATCAGCTGTTGGGAAGCAGCCCAGGCTCTGGTGGCTGCTGGAGTGCCTGGAGAGCCAGGGAATGCTGGGGATGAACAGAGGGATCACTCAGCCCCGGCTCGTGTGTTGTAACATTCCTGCTCACCACAAAATCTCTGACAAACAGCTCCAGGGCTTCAGCCACACAAGTACCTTGTGCTTCCAGAATTGCAGCCCTGTGGGCCCCCAAACCTGGGCAGGAGCTGTTTGATGGACACATTTCACAGCTCTAAAGACCGTGTGGATTATTTGTGATAATGCCAACGGCATCAGGAAGAAATAGTGGCAGGTCTTCCACTGCCCCTTTCCCAGGAAAATGCCAGGAAAGCCAGAGGTTGGGGGGAAGGGTTGGCTTCTCAGAGCCCCATGTGCCTTGGGGGGTTGTTGGTTTTTGGATCTTTCCTGGCCAGACCTTGGCCAGTGGATGGACAATGGGGAGGTGGGGTCCCACCCAGCCCCACTGCTGGGGTGGTGCAGCCACCAAAAATTAAGTCTCCACCATCAAAGCCTGAACTTGGAGGGTCCTTAGGAACCCACCTGGCCAATCCCAAATGTGCCACATGGAACCAGCACAATGTTTTATCCTTTGGTGACCCTTTGGAGAGGGAAGGAACCAACTGCCTTCACTGGAAAACCAGAGTGGTGAAGGAAAACCGCTGCATGGTCTGACCCAAGGGCATCTCTGCATCCTCCCTGCATCCTCCTGGAGGGACTCACAGTGTCAGGGACCAGCAGGACCCACTCCCTTTGCCTGGGCTCTCCCCCTTCCAGGCCAGAACTGTATCCTGCTTGCACCAGAGCCTTGGAGAGGAGGAACTGGCCTGCTCTGAAGTTTAGGGGCACCCTGGATTGCCCCAGGATGGGTTTAGTGCAGCTGGATGTCACGGGGGGCTCTGGCTACCAGACAATTGCTGGGGACACCACGGTGCCCCCAAGCACTCCCAGGCCATGGGAGAGTGCAAGAAATCAAGAGGTTCAAGAGGTGTCCCAGGTCCAATGGAGAGAGCCAGGAGAGAGATTTCCCTTGGGTAAAGCAGCCAAGGGTTTGTTCCAGGACAGGAAGTGTTGCTTGCACAGCAGAGGGACCATTCCCAAGGATGCACATCCCACCTGGCACCCCCAGCTGAGCCCAGAGCCCTGGGGGTTCCCACAAACCTGCCCTTACCCACATGCCCAAATATCAGTGTTGGTCCCCACCAAAATCCACCCACCAGTGGCCCCAACACATCCCAGCCTGGAGGGCACCAGGAGTGCTGGGAGCACCAACACAGCTCCTGTTTGCAGCAGCGGTGCCAGCCACCCCACGGGCAGGGCCACCCAGGGGTGGGAGACACTGTGGGAACAATCCCTGGACACAGAAATCCCCATGGGCAGAACCACCCAGGGATGGAAACCACAGTGGGCACAAACCCCCGTGGGGTGAAACCACCATGGACAGAAGCATCCATGGACAGAAAATCCCATGAGCAGAAACCACCACTGGGAGAACAACCCGAGGATGGAAAACACTGTGGGCACAAACCCTCGTGGGGTGAAACCCCCATGGGCAGAACCCCCTGGGTACAGAAATGCCATGGGCAGAATCATCCATGGACAGAAACATCCAAAGGTAGAAAAACCCAAGGATGGAAAACACTGTGGGCAACAACACCCTTGGGCTGAAACCCCCATGGGCAGAACCCCCTGGGTACAGAAACAATCTTGGGTAGAAACACCCAGAGGCAGAAACCCCTGCTGGCAAATCTGCCCCCAGGCAGGATTCCTGCCCAGCCCAGGGCAGAGCTGCCCCTGTGCCACACACCCAACCTCTCTCTGCGACACCCACCCTGTCTGAGCAGCGTCTCCCTGCGGGGCTTTCACCCCGTGGCAAAACTTTTGGAGGGCTGTGCCCCCCACGTGGGCAGCCCCACGCTGGCCCATGCAGGGCACACACACACACAGATGGTCCTGATTAAGGGAGCGAGGCAGCTCCGCCGCCGCCGCCGCTTGAAAGGAGCCGCCACCAGGGAGGGGAAAACAAGCGAAGCGGCCATAAAGCTCCACCAGCCTGGCGCGCGTTCCCGTCGGGATGCTCGGGAATGCCCGGGATGCCCGGCCGGGACAGCCGTGAGTGGTGCCCGACAAGGCTGTTCCCCGTTGGCAGCCCCAGCCCGGAGGGTGCCGGCTGGGATTGAACAGGAATCCCCAGTGCTGGGCAGGCTCTTTCTGCAAGAAAAGAGCCCGAGCAGGAGCATAAAAGCACAGCCCGGTCCCGTCCCACAGCCCCGCGCGGGACAAACCGCAGGCTCAGCTCCTGCAACCAAACTCTGCCTGAAACCTCCCCTTAGTTATTTAACCCCAAGAGATTTTCTGCGGTGCGACGGGACGAGCCACCTGTGGGGCTCCAAGTTAGTTCGGGGTAAAAGGGGCGCTCGTTTGGGGGGCTTTGCTTTGCCCCACCATCTGATGCGGAGGGAGAAAACCAGTTAATGCCGTTCCCAGTGCCCGGCCGAGCACGTTCCCAGTGCTGCCCACCCGAGCGGGGGGTCGGGGCTGCCCACCCGAGTAGAGGGGTCAGCGCTGCCCACCCGAGCACGTTCCCAGTGCTGCCCACCCGAGCAGGGGGTCAGTGGTGCCCACCCGAGCAGGGGGTCGGGGCTGCCCACCCGCCCGCTCGTTCCTGGGGAGCCCAGCAAAGACCTCCATCCCTCTCCACCACCCTCCTCAAAGGCTCCCACCTCCCTCCCGCTCCCGGTGAAACTTTTCCAAGAGCCTCATTACCCTTGGGCTCTCTCCAGCGCCTTTCCTAAGTCAGGAAAAGTGATTCCCGGGTGGTTTCCCCTGGCCTGGGCACTCGGGGTGGGCAGGGGCAGAGGGCACTCACCGGGCAGGAGGCAGAGGGAGCAGGCGAGGAGCATCCCACCGGGAAGGGCCATGGGCACTGCCCGAGCATGGGCGCAGGCAGCCGGCCAGACTGGTAGCCTCTCTCCCGGAGCCCTTTCCTTATTCCCTGCCTTTCCCGGCTCCCTGACAGACGGCGAGCATCGGGAGGCGGTGGGAGGGCCGAGGGAACTTGGAGGAGGTGCAGGGGGGAGGACGGAGCGGGGACAGCCCTCGCCCGGCCCGGCACCCTTTAGGGAGCGGCTTCGTGGCACGGCTGTGCCAGCCAGGAATTCCAGCCCTCTCCCTGTGGCACCGCGCTGGGGTCCCATGGGCACCCTTCACCTCGAGGGGGGCTTGGGGGTGGAACGTCTTCAAGGGGTCACTGAGGGTTGTGAGGTGTCACCTCTGCTGGGTGGCACCTTCATTCAGGTGCCACGTCTGCTTGGATGTCACCTAAGCTGGGCACCACCCCTGCCCAGGTGCCACCTTCACTCAGGTGCCACCTCTGCACAGATGCCACCCCCAGGTGGATACCAGCCCTGCTCACTCAGGGGTGCCAAAGAATGAGAGCAGTGCCCACAGCAGCCAGGAGATGACTGTGATGCCACAGGGCACCATGTAGCACTGGGGCAGGTGGCCACCCTGCACTCACCCAGGCACGGGCACCTCCTGGTGCCCAGGACAGCCCAGCTGGGAAACAAAAGCAAAGGGACAGGAGATAAACTGCTGATGAGCCTTTTCTTCCCCATTCTGGGACACAATGGGGGGTTCCTGTTCCACTCCTGCCCAGGGCAGTGCCCACCAACAGCCACCCCTGCCAGTGAGGCCGCTCTGGGCTGGGCACCCCCAACCACATGAAGTCCATCAGCATCCCAGGGTGGCACTTTCTCCCTCCATCCTCTTCCTCCCCAGGCTTGGGAACGGGAATCTCCACATCCAGGTGGTACCTGAGGGAGCTCAGTGGGGAAGGCAAACGGAGCTTTGCCCCTTTTCCCTCCCAGCTGACAGCAAAGATCTTTTGGGATGGGTCCAAACCTCGTTGTCTCTGTCTACCAAGTGTCTGTCAGGCAGTCTGGGGTCTGCAGGAGGGAGATAAGCTCAGCTCAAGACACTCTTGGATGAAAGAGTGTCTGGGACATCCAGTTTCTTTCCATTCTCCCCTCCTGCAAAGACACATTTGAGGTCTGCAGGAGGGAGAGGACACATGTGTGGGATGGAGATCAAAGCAGCAGGAGGATCCAAGGGGTGTGGAGATGTGGCTGCTCCTCAGCTTGTCTGTGCAGGGCTCCTTCCACCAGCCTGGCAGAGATTTCAGCCCTTAACTCCATTTCCCAGCTGGTTTCCCCCCATAAAACTCGGCAGCAAAAAAAGCATTTCAGGGGGGCAGCAGCAGCTTAAAGGAACAAGCTGCATTTCTGGGTTGGTGAACGTCAGCTTTTCAGGGAATAAAAGGGAATATTAAAGAGACCAGACAGGAAGCTCTGATGTGATTTAAAGCAGAGTAAGCAGAGCACAGAGGGAAGGATCCCTGAGGAGTGGAGGCTCCCAGCAGAAGTGCCAGCCCTGCTGCTCCTGCTCCCAGCCTGGGGCACGTCAGGGGAAATCCCTTGCTGGGAACTAAACTCTCCCAGGCAGTGGAAGACAAGCCAGTTTTCCATGAAAAATAAATACATTTTAAAAAAGAATAAACCCCCCCATATAATCTGAGTTTGCATCTCGCTTCAGTTTGCAGAGGGGTTGTTTGGAAACAGGTCAGTGGAACTTAAAGGATTTGGAGGGAAAAATGGGGAAAACAGCAGCAGAAAACGGGCCCCAGGTCTCGTGTTGTGCCTCCCTTGGGGTCTCAAGCACAACATTTCCCAAATTCAAACACTCCATGGAAAACCAGCAGGAGCAGCTGCCTCGTGCCTGGCCTGGAAACCAGTGGAAAGTTGGATTTACAGGGATCTGCTGTCCCACTCCTGCCAAAGCATCGGCCTCCAGAGGTTCCTCTGCACCAGCCCCAGTTCCTGCGCAGCGAAGCAGAAGGAAAAACGGCGGGAGATGCTTTGGGTTCACGAGGGATGTGAAGTAAAAAGGGTCTGAGGGACGTCCTTGCTGGTTACAAAGAGATTTGCAAAGCCCTGGAGGGGATTAAACTAACCTGGATCTGGTTGGAATGTCAGGTCTTGCTGAACTGAATTTCTCCAGAGCTGGTTGAAAACAAAGAACCCCTCGAGTGGCTGCAGCAGTGCCAAACCCCTTCCTGAGCCATCAGAGCTGCCCTGGCACATCCTCACCCACCCAGCCCCTGGCACGAGGAGAGGTGCCAGGCAGGAGTTCAGAGCAGCAGAGCTGGGCTGTGATAATATTGATGTAATACTCCCAAAATGTAAACAGCTGTCAGGGAAGTGATGGATGGGAAAATAAAACCCAAGAAACTGGAGGAGTTCATCCCCTTGCAAAGAGTTGCCATGGGGACATCCCATGACTTTGGGCAGAAACTCCTCCATGGGGCTTCTGGCTGGCCAAAAAGCCAGGGAAGATCATTCTCATGGATCCATCACGTGGGATTAATCCTGTCAAAAGAAAAAAGAGCTGCCTTCCTTCCCCCTTGGTTTGTTGGATCCTGCTCAGATTTCAGGGCTGTTCTATCCAGCCCAGGAAGGGCTTTCCAAAACCTCTCTGCCTGCAGGGGTGTGGAGATGAGAGACCTGCACGTGCTGCCTTGGGGTGAAGCACAAACTCAGCTGAAGGAGGGTCAGTTTTGGTGTTTCTGGGTGGGTTTTATCCCCTCTCCCAGCTCTGACTGCAGTGGAAGCAGCAGAAGGGGAGTGGTTTCCACATGGGCGTTATGAGAGACAAGCACCAGTCGCTCCCTCACGGGACCAACCTGTGCCAGCCACCTCCAGTAGAGCCCAGCACAGCTCCAAACAAACAGCCAGAGCCTTGGAAGTGCAGTAGGAAAAGATTTGCTGGGAGCTCTGCCTGACTGCCTGGGATCTGAGCAAGAACCTCTAGACCTGGTCTAGTGGAAGGTGTCCCTTCCCATGGTGGGCTTGGAATGAGATGGATTTAAGGTCCCTTCCAACCCAGCCCATTCCAGGATTCCACGGTTTTCTTTTTGTTGGGGTTTGCTGGAGGCAGAGAGTGCTCAGAGCCAGATTTTGGGCTTGCCTGGTGCTTGCAGGGTCCATCCCCACCAGCTGATGGTGCGTCCCACCGAGCTCCAAACCCAACCCAATGAGGGCAGCACCAAACCCTCCGGGTCCTCCATCAGCCAGGAATAAAAACAATCAGTGGAGAAAGTGAGATACAAAGCTGCTTTCTCCTGCAAACAGAGCAGAGCGGCAGCCTCGGGAGGGGCACGGCAGCCTCGGGAGGGGCACGGCAGCCTCGGGAGGGGCACGGCAGCCTCGGGAGGGGCACGGCAGCTCTCAGCTTCCAACCCTGCCAGATTCTGACTCCTGAGGAGGTTCCTGCTCATGGCTCAGATGTCTGAAGTTTGTAATTGAAACCCCTCATATTTTCTCAGCAAACCTGAGTGTTTCCAAGGAAAGTGTGGGTGCAAACTGAGGCTTGTGCACCTTGGAGATGATCCATGTCCAAACCCCACCAGGCTTCACCCACCTCATCCCTTCAGCAGGAGCTGAACTCTGCACCTGAGCCCTGGGACAGGTTTTTACCTCCCCAACCATCAGCATGTCCTGCAAATTCCATCCTGAGTCAGTAAAAAGCAAGGAGGGAACAGGCAGGGATGGTTTGCACAGAGGGCAGAAAGTTCAGCTGGCTGCAGAACTCATCATGGAATTCACAGCCATTCCCAAAGGGAAGATCTTGTGTCTTCCCCAAATTAACATCCTTGGATGGACTTCTTACAAAGTCTGGAGATGAGAAAGCTGCAGAGACCACGTGTGTGCAGCTGGGTGGGGTGGGGGTGACCCTGTTCTTCAGGGATGGCCCAGGAGGGAGCCCTTGGCCATCACTCAGATGGAGAACCTGAGAGCCACAGAATCCCAGAATGGTTTGAGTTGGGACTTTAAAGGTCTGGTTCCAACCCCCCTGCCACGGGCAGGGATGACACCAAGGAGAACTTCCATCCCTGTTTCCAGGTCCCAGCCTTGCTGCCTCCAAGCCCCACAGGACCTCGTGCCACTGACTCAGCCCCTCCCTCCCCTCCAGCCCGAGGTCAGCCCAGCACTTCTCTGCAGCTTTTCTCACGTGTGCTCAGACTTTCCAAGCTCCAGCTTTTCCCTGCAGCTGATGCCTCCTCCAGCCTGACCTCTGGGAGGGTGTCATGTCTTGGACACTTTTGTTTCTGGAGTTTTGGAAGAATTAAGTTAGATACAAGGAATGTAAACAGAGGCCAGGAATGAAAACAGAATCCTCAATTCCCTGATATAAAGGAGGAGGAGCTGCTGGTGACGAGCAGGGGTTAATCCTGAGCTGCTCCTGGAGGGGAGGAATTGAACTATTGGGAAGAATCCCTTGGGAT
This sequence comes from Sakesphorus luctuosus, assembly GCA_013396695.1. Lineage (NCBI taxonomy): Eukaryota > Metazoa > Chordata > Aves > Passeriformes > Thamnophilidae > Sakesphorus > Sakesphorus luctuosus. Next base: position 74,922 of record VWZD01011331.1, on the reverse strand, counting down.
ACTCAGCCTGTGCTGAAGAACTGGGGAGAAATCCTCACCTGGGCAGAATTCCCCACCTGGCCAGAATTCCTCCCCTGCCCCGTGGCACTCACTGTCCAGACGAGTTCCCAGGTACCACTTGGATCCTGCACACCCCAAATCATGTGCTTGGGGGTTTTCCCCTCAAAAAGAGGGGCTGGCTGGATCCCTGTGCATCCTTGGGAAAGTCCTTGCACCACTTACCCCCCTCTCAGACCATGAAAGTGAAAGCAAATAACTCCAATAAACTCAGAATCTTCTCCCTGGGAAATTTATGGAAAAAAACCCCAAACAACAAAACCCTAGACCTTTTATGTAACTTTTCTGAGCTTTTGGGAATATTGTTTTGTGTCCAGCTCCTCCCAGCTGCAGGATTCTGCTCGCTCCTGGAGCAATTCCTCCTGTCTGGAAGCAATCCCTGGAATTCCAGTTTGGGCTGGGGGAAAGGGGTTTTTCCAGCCTCATTCTGCTGAGGTGACACCCAGAGCCAAGCTGCAAACACAAGTGGTAAAACCATTCCCACCTTGGTTTGCCAGAGAAGGTGCCAGACTGGCCCTGTGCAGTTGGCAACCCCCAAAAATCGCAACATCACAGGAGGGTTTGATTCATTCACTGCTCAACCTCCTGGAGTGGAAAATATGCAATGGAGGAAGTGGCTCCAAAAATAAAATGTGAGGAAAAAAGAGCTTTTCCAAGGAGCTTTTCTTCCTGTTGTGTGGCAAGGGGAGGCAGAGGTGGGAGAGGCCCTGGGGACCTTCTGCTTGGACCCACCATGTTCCACCAGGGGTTAAATGAGGGACATCACCTGCACCTCACAAGGTGGTGCTTCCCAGGACCTGCCGAAGTGGGAATTCTGTTCATGGAGGTGGAAGAAAATAATCCAGGTGGTGGTGCCCAGGCAGCTCCTGCAGAGCCTCAGGGTGGGCTGAGGTTGTCTGACATGAGGATGAATTTCCTCCTGGAAAGGGTGGGCAGGCCCTGGCAGGGGCTGCCCAGGGAGGTTTGGAGTGCCCAGCCCTGGAGGGGCCCAAGGGAGGACTGGCCGTGGCACTCAGTGCTCTGGGCTGGGGGACAAGGTGGGCTCCAGGGGCTAGGAGNAGGGCTTTACCAAGGTGGGCATTGGGCACAGGGTGGGCTCCAGGGGCTGGCAGGGCTTTGCCAAGGTGGGCATTGGGCACAGGGTGGGCTCCAAGGGCTGGGAGGGCTTTGCCAAGGTGGGCATTGGGCACAGGGTGGGCTCCAGGGGCTGGCAGGGCTTTGCCAACCTCAGGGATTCTGTGATTTTTACATCAAGAGGATTCAAACCTTACAGGAAAAGGGGGTGCAGATTTGACCTGGAATGTGGTTGTGGCTCGAGATCATCAGAGCACAAGTGCCACCTCCTCCTCCTCACTGCTCCTCTCCAGCCTCCATCCCTCCCTCCCTCCCTCCAGCAGCCTGGGAAGGGCAGCCCAGCCTTGGCACTGCTTTGGGTGGGAATTTGCTCCGCTGGAGGCAGGTGAGGAATTGAATATTTTTGGTCACTTCTCCAGAGCAGGAAATCAGCACATTCCCCACTCCAAGACACATTTGGGTTACTCCAACAAGCCCTCCCATTCCCACAGAACATTTCTCCAAGCAGCTCAGATGCCTTTCCAGGCCAGGAATCCCCAGGCAGCAGATCCAGAGGCTGAGCTCCACACTCACCTGGCTCCAGGGGCACTCAGGGCTGGCACTTGCCAGGCAGCTCTCTCTAAGAAAAGGAAGGATGAGCCATTTTTAGCCTCTGGAGATGATTTAACTCATCCCAGGTGTTTGGAGAAGGCTCTGCTTTGCTGTCCAGGCCCTTGTAAGGCCATTCCTGGCCAAGTGTTCCTGGGGAGGGGAAATGTCCCTGTGCCCTGCCCGTGCCAGGGGCATTCCTGTGCCAGGGTGGCAGCCCAGGGTGTTTCCTCTGCCTTGGCAGAGTGAGGGCACATCCCTGTTCACTGGGAAGCACTTTCAAGATCTTCCAGTGGCCAAGGGGATGTTCCTGTGCCATCTGCAGTCCACATTTGTGCTGGAGTCAAAGCTGAGGGATAAGGGCACCTCTCCTGGCATGGGATGGGAGGGAATGCCCTGGGGTGCCCAGCTGAGCTCACACATCGAGGGGAGGGGATGGAACAACAGCCTGGGGTTCAGCTCAGGGAACAACCCCAGCAAATCCCATTTGCCAGAGCTCCCAAATGCCAAGGAATCAGTGCCCACATCCTGTCCTGTCCCTGCTCCCATCCCAAGGGTCCCTCCCTCCCAGTCCAGCTGCTCCTTGGGACGACAATGTGGGGTTTTATCTTTTGGTAATCAGAGACTCGAAAAAGCTTGAAAACATCTTCTAAACCTGAAGTTTTGATTATTCCCATGCCCTTTGCTTCCCAGATTCCAGAGGCATGGGCTGGGAGGGACCCTCAGCTCAGTCAAGCTGGAGAATTCACAAGTCTTTGCTTCTCTTGCTTTTAATTAAGCTTGTAATGAATAAAGACAACTCTCAGCACTGCCCATTTCAAACCAGACTTTCTCCTCCCTCCTGCTCCTCCACAGCAGCTCCATCCCACCCCAAAGCAGGAGCCATCCCATTCCTGGCTCCAGGAGGTTATATTTAGTAATTGAGGGGGGGGGAAAACCTCATAAATAAACACAGTTTTGCAAACTGTAACTAGAAAAACACGTCACTGTGCAGCCGGTTTGCTCCAGGGCAGTGCTGGGAAAACATGTGTGTCCCTGGGCTGAGGAGCTGCAGGTGCTCAGGGAAGGACCAGGACAAATCCACATGTTTGTGGCTGGAGGAGGGGGAAAAGCCTCCCAGGATGTCCTGAAATCTCTGGACATTTCACCACCTGCTCCAGGAGTGAGGAGGGTCCTCCCAAATCCTTTTTGTTCACTACCGGTGGGAATCTCACACAAACACTGGTTGGAAGCTGCAGGGGAGCAGGATAAGCCTGGCTTTGTAAAGCCCTGCTTGGGTGGGGCACCCTCAGCCCCAGGGAAGAAGGTCCAAGCTAAGCCTGGCTTTATAAATCCCAGAATCCCAGACTATTCTGAGTTGGAAGGACCCACAAGGATCATCAAGTCCAGCTCTTCAGTCAATGGCCCACACAGGGGATTGAACCCATGACCTTGGCATTATTACAGCCAAGTTTTAACCAACCAAGCTGATCTCGGTTCTCCCTTGGGCCTGAGACCATCTCACCTAACCAGGAATTTGGATCTTTTCCTTGTAGTTGAAGGTGTCCCACCTAAACAGGGATTTACAAAGCCAGGCTTAGCTTGGACCCTCTCCCTTGAGGCTGAGACTGTCTCACCCAACAGGGACTGACAAAGCCAGAAAATGCTGCAGTGAGCTCTGGGATCAGCCCCCAAAATGTTGGGGTGGGTCTGGGATTCATCTCCCCCCAAAATGCTGCAGTGAGCTCTGGGATCAGCCCCCAATGCCAGGGTGGACCCTGAGGGTCAGCAGGAGGGACTGAGGGCCCCTGGTCACTGTGCCCCCCCTGGAGGTGTCCTGTGCCCCCTCTGTGCCCCAGAGCCCAGGCAGGTCTGGGGGGGCTCACGCCGTGAGGGAAAAAGAGCAAGTGGGCCAAAAGTGTCAGGTTTGCCTTTAAAATGCATGTTGGAGGCAACTGCCAAACACATCCATGTCCCAGCAGACTCCAGCCATGGAAAACCCTTCTCAGATTCCCTGGGCTGCCTTCCCAGAGCACAGGACTCATGCCAGGCTGCTCTGCCTAAAGCAGAGCCCCATTTCCATGCCCCACTCCGGCCACTTTCCCATCTGCCACCAGGTCCTCCTGCTCTCCTAACCCAGTGTGTGCTTTTCCCCAGCAGATGGGACTTGGTGCAGCCTTAAATCTGGGCTGCATTTGAACAGAAATCCATCTCCATCCCTGTCTGGGCAGTGGGGGCTCAGCCAGGAGGCTCCAGGGTGGTGAGAGATGGAAAATGATGCAGGGGCTCCACTGGGGTCCATGCCAGGAGACTCCAGACTGCCCCACCCCGTCCCTCCTGCTGCTCCTCTGGGTCCATCCAGCACCTCCCTCTACAGGGAACAGCATGGAGAACCTGAGAACCTCCTGAGATGCAGCCACAGCTTGGGGGGTCCCTGGTACCTGTTTGGGAACACCCTCCATAAACCTGGACCTCGGGGTGTGGTTTGAACCCAATAATCTCTCCCAGTTTGTTCCTCTGTCTCTTGTGCTTTATCCATTGGCACTGGAAGCAGAGAGGAATTTGGCAGGAGAACGAGGGGGTTGCCAGAACACAGCCCATGGTGGGAGCCACAGCTCTGCCCTGGGGATGGAGGGTGAGGGGAACACGTTGGGATTGTGCTGGATTTGGGGACAGGAACTGAACAGAGCCAGCCACACATGGGGGTTCTCACCTCAGTCCAGCTGCTTCCCACAGGAGTTTTATAAGCACTTGGATTTTCCACTTATCACTCATTTCAGCCTCTCCTCCCTGGGTTTGGGGTTAGAGCTGTCCTGGGATCCTACAGGTTCATCTCCTTCCAGCAGAGCCATCCCAGCTCCTTTCCTGCTCCATCTGATGCTCAGCCCTCTGCTTTTCCACCAAAAAAAAAATCTGTATGGGCAGAAAATAAGGAAGCTGGAATAGACACAATATAAATATTTGTGTTTATACACAGATGAGAGAAATCACAGAATAGTTTGGGGTTTGCAGGAATCTTAAAGATCATCTTATTCCAACACTCCTCCCTGGGCAGGGACACCTTCCACGAGCCCAGGTTGCTCCAAGCCCCATCCAACCTGGCCTTGGACACTCAAATACACAATATTTCTCTTTTATCTCCTCGAAACACACCAACTGCAAACCCCAAACATCTCTTACCGCTGCTCCAGCCTCTGACATGGTGGCTTTTCCCTCTCCCTCATCCTCTCCCAAGCTTTTCCCATCCATCCCATCCTGTCACATCAGCAGCTGCTGCCAGGGCTGGCTCTGACCAGGAGCTGTGTAAACAACAAGCCACAAGAAGGGGCTGGATTGAAGTGCTGGTGTTGAGAGGCTCCCTCTGCTCGGTTTTCCTTGGGAAGAGCTTTTCCCAGCTGTGGGAGGAGGGCTGTGCTCCCAGCTGGCTCGGGGAGGGGGGCTGCTGGCACCCTCCCTGGGGAGGGGAGGGAGGAAGGCTGGCCCTGCTCCTTGCTGGAGAAACAGCAGCTTCCTGCTGCAGGGAGAAGGTGGGGGATGCCAGGGAGAAGTGTGGGACCCTCTGCTCCAAGTGCCAGGCTGTGGCACTGACCCACTAACCAAGCTGGGCTTCTCCCAAACCCACAGTGCAACCACAGCTCCCCCTCACCAAGGTCATTGCTACCCATCCCAGAGGTCACCTGGGCATTGAGCACCACGGGCACTGCTCTGAGGTGGGATTTCAGCTCCCACCCTTCATCTCCCGTGCCCTTGGACGTGATTTTCCACCAGGAGGAGCTGTCATGTCTCTGATTCTTCTCACATGTTGGATCTCATGGAGTTTTCACTTGTGCCCCACCTTCAATTCATAGTTCAAAGGAGCAGAAGTGGCTCCAAGCTCCTCTCCTGTTCTTCCTGTTTCCCTGAGCAGAAGTAGCTCCAAGCTCCTCTCCTGTTCCTCCTGTTTCCCTGAGCAGAAGTGGCTCCAAGCTCCTCTCCTGTTCCTCCTGTTTCCCTGAGCAGAAGTGGCTCCAAGCTCCTCTCCTGTTCCTCCTGTTTCCCTGAGCAGAAGTGGCTCCAAGCTTCTTTCCTGTTGCAGAGGTGGCTCCAAGTTCCTCTCCTGCTTCCCCATTGTAGAAGTAGCTCCAAGAGCTCCTGTTTTCCTGAGCAGAAGTGGCTCCAAGGTCCTCTCCTGTTTCCCTGAGCAGAGGTGGCCCCAAGCTCCCCTTATGTTTCCCTGAGCAGGGTGGGACCTTGGCCAGGGCTGATGGGAAGCAGCTGATGGAGGGGGAGCAAACCAGCATGGCCTTGCAGCAGATGCCTTGGCCAGGGCCATGCATTAACCAGCCCAGACCCAGGAACTCCAGGTCACAGCAGAGCCTTGTTATTGTCCTCCACAAGCCCAACCTGGGGCAGTAGGATGTGTCTTTCCAAGAGTTTCATCAAATAAAGGGTTAAACTCATCTGTGGTGTAACCAGCTCAACCTCAGAGCTCAGCAAGCCAAGTGGTGAGTAAGGGGGTGATGAAGTTCCTGCAGCTCGGATTTGGGAGGGGTTGGGGAATATGAAGTCCCTGCAGTTTAGATTTGGGAGGGTTTGATTGATACCCCTCCCCAGAGCTTTCCTTGTGCGGAAGAGACGTGTCTGCAGAGCTCTATGTCCCCAAACTCCTGGACATGGACACCACAGCCCCTGCTCTTCCCCCAGTCCCTGTCCTTCCCACAGTCCCTCCAGCCGGGCAGGCTCCATTTCCCTGATGATTTGCTTTAATTCCTCATGTCCACCCAGGCAGCAGCTCCTCCTTCCTCCGTCTTGGCAACACCAGGAAATGAAACTCATGGATGTGGATGAATGGGATGGGGAAGGATGGGAACGCTGCCATTGCCTATGGGTGGGCTCTGGATGCTGCAATGTGGGAGGTGGAGTGGCACAGGGAACACCCCAGCCTGGGTTTGGAAGGGGTTTGGTCCATAAGCCCAGCTCAGACCGCCGAGCATGCTCCTGCCTGGGTTTGGAAGGGGTTTGGTTCCTAAGCCCAGCTCAGAACCCTCAGCATGCCCCTGCCCGGGCTGGCTCTGCTGGAGCAGGAGTTGTGCCAGTGCCAAAGGATGTCACTGCCACGTGTGTCCCTGGACTCGCGGTGTTCTCTATCCTGTCCCCGCGCCACCCTTGGTAGCCGGCAGGCGCTCACAGGCTCACGAGCTTCCCATTCCCAAGGATTTCTGCACAATTTTCTCCCGGCAGAGCCAGGAGAGGGAGCCCGAGCCACCCCAGCGCGCTCCTGGCACCGTCCGAGCCCCACGCCCAGAAGGGATGCGCCTCTCCACCAGGCGGGTTCCACCGGGATCCGCTCCCACCCTCACCAGGGACACATTTGCCAGTGGGAAATTCCGATCCCTCCAGCCAGGGCTCAGCTCTGAGCAGGGATGGGGCCGCGGGGATCCGGCCCCGCTGGATTTGCCATCCCAGGAACCCTCCTGAGCCGCGGGACACATTCCAGGGAGCACGGGGACCACTCCCTCTGTCCATGCGGGGTCTGGTGGGGAGGCAGGAGCTTCTCATGCTTGTGGGATGCAGAAATATCTGCTGCTGATGGACATGCAGGGATGGCTGATGGAGAAGCAGGAATATCTGATGTTGATGGACATACAGGGATTTCTGGAGCTGATGGAGGGGCAGGATTTCTGGAGCTGATGGAGAGGCAGATCCAGCTGGAGGAGGCCAGGACACAGGACATGGATCCTGCACTGTGCCAGCAGATTTTAACTCCTTTAACTCTTTGCATCTCCCTTTCCTGGGAGCTGCAGCAGGATCAGGGATGCACAGCCCCATCCCTCTGAGCCCCCCTGGAGGGCAAGTCCTGTCTGGGGCTTGAATGGAGTCCCAACAACCCTTCAAAGCCAACCCACAGTCACAAACCCCCTGAGATCTGTCACTGCCTTGATTTGGATCCAAAATATAATCCCATCCTCTCCAGGCTGCCCAGAGCTGGGTGATTTGGAGTTGCTGTGCTGGTGGAACAAGGAGCCAGCTGTTATCCTGGCCAGGGCAGAGGAATTCCCCCAGGACAGGGAATCACCCTGTGCTTGGCAGGGCCAACATTGCTGCAGCTTCCCCATCATTCCCAAATCCCCCCTTCCCACGCCAGGAGGGCTGAATCCCCCAGCATCCCCCCCCTGTGCCTGGCATGGACTCAGCTGAGGGGCTGCCCTAGCTGCCCCCCCTTTCCCTGCTCCCCAGGGGGACTCCCAGCCCCTTCCCCAACACTCCTGGGCTCCCCTCAGCAGCATTTGGGGTTTGGGGGGTGCTGGGCTTTACCACCACATGGAAAATCTGGATCCCCCCAGGCTCTCCCTTCTCACCCTACCTTCTCCAGCTGTCCCAGTTCACAGCTCCAAGCGAGTTGTTTCCATCAGTTAATTGGTGCTAATTAATGCCAGCAGCTCCAGACAGTGCAGGGGGCTCAGTGGGCTCCAGAGCTGCCTCTTCCACCCCACGGCACCAGCAGCTCCTCCAGGGCTTTGGAACAACTGGATCCTCCTCCTCTGGCTCCTCTGGGCCCCCATGTCCCCTGCCTCGGTCACCTCCCGAGCTCTGATTAATTTTAAGCCCCCTCTCTGCCCACACTGATCCCTCTGCTCCCACCAGCAGCTCCCAGGAAATGGGGGTTTGTTGGGAAGAGGTCATTGCTGGGTGGTTTGGGATTTAAAGGAGGCTCCTCGTGCTGGCTGATGTCATTAGCTCTCCATTAATTGCATTAACCTTTCTCGCAGTCTCCAGTCCAGCTCACATGGTTTAGTTTTAAAAATAGTCGATTTTTAGAAGAATATCAGAGAGCAGAGGGTTTTTTACAGCTCTCAGAGTTCACTTGTTATCAGACCCACTACGATTTTAGAGAGGCTCAGCACCAGAATAAAACTAATCTTTCATCATCAGATTCTTGGCTCCGTAATCTCCTTATAAAAAAGGAAATCCTTTGTTTATTGGCAGCGCTTTCCTTTAAGGGGAATTGGAAATGCATTTGATATTGGCCTCGAGTCCTTTTAATTCAGCAACAATAAAATAACTTGGTGCAACATCTAATCTAATGGCTGGATAATTCTGGGCCTGGGCTGTACCCTGCTGGTTTCATTCCCAGGTAACCAGGAGACAAGGAGCTAAAATGCTGGGGGTTTTCTAAGTGTTTATTCCCTCATCTCCAGTGATGGGGATCTTTAAATATGAGGGAAAATTCCTGCTGGATGTGCAGAGTGATACAAGCCATGGTGAGCAGGGATTCTTAGGTGCCCCTGGTACCCTGCACTCCTCCATTTATTACATTAGGGCTGCCTAAATCATCCTGCATTAATTTTGAGTTGGTGCCATCAGGAGGGAGATTTGCTCAGTGGTGGAAGAGGGAGGGGGATAAAAATACACAGATTTTCCCCCCACATCGATGACTTTGTGGCAGCTGTTTGGGGCTCGTCTGTGGAGGTGCCTGGGCACACGGGGGGACAGGGCAGTCCTGAGTGTCACCTCCAGTCTGGGCCACCCTGCACTGGCCTGGAAAATGGAGCTGACAGCTCTGGGACACAGCTCTGGTCCCTGGTGTTGTCACTTGTCACCACCTATAACAGGAGGGGAAGAAGAAGTCATTTTATAGAAGTAATTTTATATGTGAAGGGAAACAAGCACGTGGGGGGATGTTTCTGGATGGTACATGGAACACACATGGAATATATGAATATGCAAGGACTGGATAAATAGACATAGAAGGGGTAAATATACAGAGAATAGATAAATACGTATGGAATATATATTCTGCATGCCTGGAAGTGCCCAAGGCCAGGTTGGACAGGCCTTGGAGCCGCCTGGTCTAGTGAAGGTGTCCCTGCCCATGGAAGGGGCTGGGAATGAGAGGAGCTTTAAAGTGCCTTCCCACTGGAGCCATTCCCTGATTCCCTGCCCCACTGCGCTGCCCAGCCGGGAGGGGGCAACCAGCGAGGTGCGGGCCCTGCAGGGCATCCCAAACAGCCGATGTCCCGACATGTGACAGGTCCCGATGCCCCTGCAGAGCTGCGCCGCTGCCCATCGGCTGCTCCGCGCCCAGGACCGCGCGGTTATTGCGCTGCTTTGGGCGCAGGAGCGCTCTCGCATTCCCAGTGCGTTCAGACTGGTCTTATTGGGCGTCAGTGGGCTCAGGGATGTGCCGCGCTCGGGGCGCTGTGGTGGGGGGCACGAACCGGGGACGGGTGGCACGTCCCAGGGGCTGGGGACACATCCCTGGGGTGGGGGGCGCATCCCGGGAGCTGGGGACGCATCCCG
>VWZD01011331.1:50027-62212 GCA_013396695.1 Sakesphorus luctuosus | reverse complement strand
CTCTGGGGGCAGAGCATCCCCCTCAGCCCGAGCATCCCCCCGCGGACCGAGCAACTCCCCGGCCCGAGCAGCCCCCTCCAGGCGGGCATGCCCCCGGCCCGAGCATCCCCCTCCAGGCGGGCATCTCCCCGGCCCGAGCATCGTCCCCGGCATCCCTGGAGGGTGGAGGATCCCCCCGGAGGTCGAGCATCCCCCTCCCGGCCCGAGCATCCCCCGGGGGGATCCCACTCTAAGCCGCTTTCCGCTCGGCAGATGCTGCCCAGACCTCTACAGGTGGCTGCCGGCTTGGCTGGGAGGGGAGGGATCCTCGGCAATGGGGCTGGGGGGGATTAAGGGGTGAAACGGGGGGGTGCGAGGTGGGAGGGGGTCGGTGGCGGCCGGGCAGGATCACCCCGGGCAGAGCAGAGGGGCGGGCACGGTGTNGGGGGGGGGGGGGTGGGAGGGGGTCGGTGGCGGCCGGGCAGGATCACCCCGGGCAGAGCAGAGGGGCGGGCACGGTGTGGAGCACCCCGAAGGCACCTGTGCCCGGCGGCGGGTTCAGCCCCGGCTTGGCTCTCCCGGGTCCTGCTGCCAGGGCAGGGCTGTGCTGTCCAAGGGCTGGTTCAGCCCCAGCTCGGCTCTCCCGGGTCCTGCTGCCAGGGCAGGGCTGTGCTGTCCAAGGGCTGGTTCAGCCCCTGCCCCTCGCCCCATCCAGCAGGCCCAGGCTGTGCCAGCGGGGCATGGCCCCGGGGGTGGCCCAGAACACCCAACATCCTGCTGAATTAGGGTGACATGGCACAATGTGGAAGGGAAGGGGCCACCTCTGGCCTGTGGGAGCAGAGTGGGCCAGGCTGGACCTGCCTGTCCCACACCCATGTCCTTGCTCTGTGTCCCCAACACGAGGGTGTGGTGACACCGTTGAGTCTTGATGGTTGAGACACTCGAGGTGACAGAGTAGCCCCAGGAGCAGCCTCAGGAAGCCACCCCAAGTGAAGGAAGGACTGCATGTCCTGCATCAGGCAGGGGCTGGCCACAGCTGGAACGGTCTTGGTGGGCTCTGACCACCATCCTGGGAATGGACTGGTGGTCCCTGTGGACACCTTGGCACTGCTCTGGGTGGTGACACGGCTCACTGGGCTGTGGCAGGGGACTGGGATGGGACTGGGCAGGGCGTTGGGTGGGACACTGGGTTGACTGGTTTGGTGCTCACAGAATGGGACCAGATGGGCTGAAGCTGCTGTGGTCCTTCTCCCAGCCCTCCAGTGGGCCCTGCTCAGGGGGGCAGTGGTGGTTGAGCTCTGCCTGCTGCCCTTGCCCCCAAAATCTCTGCTGTCCTGGCAGGAGGGGACACACAGCAAGGACTCGTGTGCTGGGAGTGTCTAAACAGCCCAGTGCAGCTCCAGGGCCACACTGGTGGCTCCCCAGTGAAGATGGGGAGAAATCCCTCTTTCCCATCTTTTTCCTTAGCAAATAACATGAGTTTTTCCCCCTTGGCTCTTTCTGGGCTGTCACTAGTGTTGGCCTTTCCTTGTCGTGTGTTGTGCCATCTCACAGCCCCTGCCAGGCCCACCAACATCCCTGCCCAAGGAAAAGTGTGTTTCCAGCAATTCTGGGGGCTGAGAGAGGGATTGATGGGCAGAGCTGAAATTGGGTTAAAAAGAGCTACAATTGGGATGAAAGAACCACAAAGTCCCTGGTAGAGGGTCACAGTTTGAAGCCAGGCTGGGCAATTTGTAGTGCTCATTAACAGGTTTGTTTGTGGGTGTGAACAGATTTATTCAGAGCTATGTTGGAAAGGCTGCAGGGCTGTCAGGGAAGCACCTGCAGAGGGATGGGGAAGGACCCTGCTGTGGGTTTTCGAGGAATGGAGGTGCAAAATGGGAAGGTCTATGGCATCTGCACCTAATTTGCTTTTGTGAAATGAATGTAGAGCTCTAATACACCCTGGAGATTTTATTTCCTGCAATGTGGATTGATGAAATCCAAAGAAAACCTCAGAGTAGGTTCCTTTCCTGGCATGGCAACAGTGCCAGGATCTTTCCAGGGAAATCGGGGTACAAACCCTTACACAGAGGTGGGGAACGTGTCCTTCGGTCACTGGTCCCTCCCTGTGGCCCAGGCTGATGTGGAGAGATAAAAACCAGATGGCACAAGCACCTGTGGGGGAGGAGATGCTTTTCCTGGGTGTTTTGGGCTCTCAGGAGTCAGCACAAGGTGGGGTTTCAGGGAACAATCTGGTGAGCCAAAGCTGGGGGGAATGGGGGGGTTTGGGGGTTGGGAATTGCCTGTGTGTTCCCAAGGGAGAGCCCCAGGGGACTTGGGGAGCCTCATCCTGCCCAGTGTGACTAAACCCAGGGAGGCCTCACAGCTCCCAGTGCTGCCAGGGCTGCATTTGGGATGTTCCTGCAGCAACTCCCACTGCTGGGGCAGCTTCCCAGGCAGTGCTGGGAACACGAGCCCCCTGGGGAGGCTTTTCCAAACTTTGTAAATATTCCTAAGTCATCCTTAGAGGAAAAATCCATTGGAAAATCCAGTGCAGGGGCTGATGCCAGGCAGAGCTTTCCTGAGGCATGGGGGGCACAGAAAGCTTTCCTTGGGGTGTGGGGGAATGCAGGAAGGAAGGAGGGGGCTGGAATCTGTGCTGTCAGTGTGTGCAGGGAGCTGGTTCCATCCCTGTCCCGAGCCACCCCCGTTCCTCCCACGGGAAGCAGCACAAGCAGCTGCAGCACATCCCCAGCTCCCGCTTTTGGGGGGAGTTTGGTGGCCGGGAGAGATTCGGGAGATTATAAATAAGATGGAGATGGAGCGAGGGAAGTGCAGGGAGAGCCCACACCTCAGGCTCGGGGAGCTGCCCAAATTCTGTCCCCCTGGCATGATGGCATGGATGGGATGGATGGGATGGATATCATGGCATGATCACTCCAGCTCTGCTTCCTCCAGCAAAGCTTTCAGCTGGGAAGATGCTGTGGGAACCAGGAAGAACTCCCTCCCTGCTGTGGGTCAGGTGGTCCTGCCAGAGCCTGGGTCAGGTTTGGTCTCTGTGCTTTGGAAACAGCAAACTAGCCCAGTGTGGGGAACTTCTCCATGGCTGTGGTTCACTGGGCAGGGAGCAAGAGGGTCACCAGGGAGCAGGGGGAGCAGGGGGAGCCAGGCTGAGGGCATGAGAGCTGCAGGCTCGTGGGCAAAGGGGTGTGAGTCATGGGATGGAGAACAGAACAGGAGGAGCAAAGACATCCATTGGCCATCAAAGTGGTAACAGATCGTTGGGGATACCCCGGTGGGAATCCTGTGGTCAGGGAGGGGCTGCACAAGTTTAACCTTGGCTCAGGGTGTGTTTTGGCAAGGCAGGAACCCCTGGTGCTCCCAACTCCCACCCACTGCCAGGGGCTGCTTCCAAAGCCCTAAATATCATTAACCAGGAGACAAATTAGTGTTCATTTTAGGAAGTGAGCTTTTAAATGACTGGGGATTTTCCTGAAAGAAGCCATTTAAAGACAGATGCCATCTGGGAGGTCCTGGGTGATCCCACGGCCTCATCTGCCTTTATTGTGTTTTAATTGGCGTTAGTCATGGAGCCACAGTGCCCAAGGAATGGCTCATCCTGGGAGGGCAGCAGGGACACAAAGCCAGACCCAGAGTGGACCTTGCAACTATTGCCTGTCGTGGTCACAGTAAATAAATGATGCCCTAAAGAGGGTACCTGTGACTGGGAGGTTCCCACCATGGTGCTGTGACATTCCTGCTGGGATGTCACAGTGTCCTCTGTCACCTTGGGAAGGGCAGATTTAGACTGGGGCAAATGCTGATCCATGGAAAAGCTGATACTGGTCCAATCAATCAGATATTGATTGGAGGCACTGGGCTGTGTTACCAGGGAAAAGGGCTTTGCAGAAAACAGGCTTTGGACAGCACGGATGGGCTTGATCTCCAGGGAAATAACAGGTGAAGTCTTCTAAAAAGTGAATTCCATGGAGCACCAGGTGTGCTCTGATGTTTGAGAACCAACTCCAAATACCTACAGGGCCTAAAGGGGCTCCAGGAGAGCTGGAGAGGGACCTGGGATAAGGACATGGAGTGACATGGTGAAGGGAATGGCTTCCCACTGCCAGAGGGCAGAGATAGATGGGATATAAGGAAGGAATTCTTCCTTGTGGGCATGGACAGGCCCTGGCACAGGTGCCCAGAGAAACTGTGGCTGCCCCAGCCCTGGGAGTGTCCAAGGCCAGGTTGGACAGGGCTTGGAGCAACCTGGGCTGGTGGACTTGTGTGACAATGGGCAGATGCTCCTCCCATGGGAAGAGGGACATGGAGACAGTGAGGGCAGACACAACCCACAGAGGGTGTAAGAGGGGCAGGGAAGTTTTTGCCTCTTGCTTCTTAAAATCCCAGTTTTTTCAGTTGGGATTCTGTGATGTGGCAGTTGGAAAAGCCTTGTTTGTTTGGGCTGCCCAGGCTGGCATTGGGCATAAAGAAATAATGGTGTAAAACAGAAGGGATTGTGCAAAATGGGAGTGACTGTGCAAGATGGAAGTGACTGTGTAAAACAGAAGTGATTGTGTGAAATAGAAGTGAGTGTGTAAAACAGAAGAGATTGTTAAAATAGAAGTGATTGTTGAAATGATTGTTAAAATAGAAATGGTTGTGGAAAATAGAAATGATTGGGTAAAATAGCAATGATTGTGTAAAACAGAAGTGCTTGGGTAAAACAGAAGTGATTGTTAAAATAGAAGTTATTGTGTGAAATAGAAGTNTGGGGGGCTGGGCCCCTCTGATTGGCAGCAGATGCTGGAGATGCTGGAGCTGTGCTTGGTGCCACAGCTGGGAGGAGGTGAGGAGGTCACGTTGCTTCCAGGCTGGAACACTCCATGAGTCCTGGATTGTTGCTGGAGCACAGAACAAGCCCCCTTGTCTCCAGCAGGGTGGTGGCCACGCATCTCCACTGGGATGGGGTTGCTGGGGGCTGGCACAAGGATAAGGGGCTGCTTTGAGTCTAAAAATGGCAGATCCCTGTTTCGAGAAATATTCCTCATCAAAGGCAACTTGTCTGGCCCGGGGCTCTTTAATGAGTTTTAATTGAGGCTGAATGCAGCATTAATGGGTGTGTTAATGGGGCCTGGCTGTGGCCAGCAGGCTCTGTAATCCATCCCTGCACGGAGGGGTCACCCCCCTCCCTCTGCTCCTTTTCATGGCAATTTTATCAAATGCTGAATAGTCCAATTCATTCCCAGCTCCCAGAGCGCTCCCAGTCCTGCATTCCCAGCTCTGAGTCTGTGGGGAATGGTCCAAAGTGGTAGGATGCAACCAGCTGCCTGTGCCCCCCATCTGTGCCCCCCAGCCTGCCCAGGCTGGCAGGGCAGCGGTGCCAAGCTCAGCTCCCAGAAATGCTGCACTCCTTTGTTCCTGGCAAAGCTGTTGGCTGGGAAAGCTCTGGGAGCAGAACTGCCCGGGAGAGGCTGTGCCAGAGCTGCCAAGATGCTGTTGGAGTGGCAGAGAGGGGGGAAATTGGGATAAACCCACCAGGTCTGAGCCCAGATTGGGGCCCTGCTGTGGGAAGCAGAGATCCTGCTTTGTGGGAAACATGGAATACTGGAGCAAGGAAGGGTGACAACACCCTCCTGCACCAAAGCTGGGAATGTCCAACCTGCTGCTCCATGCCCATGGAAAGGATCCATGGAAGTTCAGCACTGGCATGGGGGGTCTCTCTGCAGGGCACTGCCCACCCTGTGTGGGTGCCAACCTCAGCCTCCATTATCCCCTCGGGATCCAGACCTGCATTTTCCCCTCTCAGAGTGGTGGTTTCTTCCACCTGCTGTGCAAATCCCTCCAACAAGCTGTTGGGCCTTAGGGAAAAATCCTCTCCCACCTCCTTGAGAAGAGCTGTGCTCCAGCAAAAATCCCTGTGGTGCATCCAGGGAAGCTTTGGGGCCTTATGGAAAAATCCTCTCCCACCTCCTTGAGAAGAGCTGTGCTCCAGCAAAAATCCCTGTGGTGCATCCAGGGAAGCTTTGGGGCTGTTCTGGGGATGTGCACATGGATGTGTTTGGGGCAGGGAGGTGCCAGAAACATGGATCGCTGTCAGGGGGTTGCTGCTGTTTGGGTTTGGCAATGGGAATGACCTAAAAGGCTGACCCCCATCCCTGGGAGTGTCAAAGGATGGGGCTTGGAGCACCCTGGGCTGGTGGGAGGTGTCCCTGCCCATGGCAGGGGTGGGATGGGATGAGCTTTAAGGTCTTTCCAACCCAACCTATCCTGGGATTGGATGATTCCCTGGTTCCTGGGTTGTTGGGTGCTGGAGCTGTTGGCAAAGCCTGGCCCATGAGTGGTACTGATGGGGGTCCCTGTGCAGCCCCGGCCAGCCCAGCCCTTCTCCTGGGGCATCCCTGCCCTCCCCAGCACAATGGGTGCTGTAAATTCCCAGAGAAAAGGCCCTCTGTGTCCAGCACAGGAGCAGCTCTGTGTGCCCACAGCGCTTGGGAGGGCTCCAGAGGGCTGGGGCCACATCCTGCCCCATCCGTGCCAGCAGCACCGGGAATGTGGCCCTGCTGCTTGGCATCCCATGGCTGTGCCATGCTGGGTCACCCCCGTGCCCGCTGCCAGCACCCAGAGCCCCGGGGAGCTGGGAATGGCACTGGGGGCTGGAGCAAATCCTGATCCCCCAGGATCATTATCCCTGGCACTGGCAGCTGCATCCCACCTTTGGGGATGCCAAGGAGCACCAGGCTGTGTGCCCAGCTGGGCTCAGGGGGCACAGGTGCTGCTGTAACCAGGGGGTCTCCCTTTCTTGCAGGCTCGAGGAGCAACCGCGATTCCCTGAGCTCCAGTGCCCGCCGCGGTGCCCGGAGCAGAGCAGGGCAGGTGAGCACGGCGGGGCAGAGGGGTGGGCACAGCCCAGGGGGGTGTGCTGTGCCCAGGGGGGTCTGCCATCCACAGCCCCTCTGCCCAAAATCACAGATTTCCCTGCTGAGAGCTGGGCAGCACGGCCAGGAGGGCACTTTCCATCAGAAGCAGCTCCTCCTCCCAACACCTGACCTTGTATCCCAAAAACACCCTGGTCATCGGATCCATGGAATACTCAGCCCTTGTGGAAGTGCTGAGTCCTCTAAGGGAATGAGCAAAAGGCAGGAATGGGTGAGGGAATGATCAAAAGGCAGGAATGGGTTAGGGAATGATCAAAAGGCAGGAGTGCTGCACAGAAACACCGACCCCAGTGGAGCATCCCCTTCGTGCCCCATTCCCAAGGAATCCCAGCTCTGGGTGGGATCACTCCCACCTCTGGCAAAGCAAGTCCCTCAGGCTGTGTCGTGTGAGGTGCAGAGAAAGCAATTCCAGAGCTGAAGCACGAGGAAAAACAGGGAAAATCCAGGTTTGAGGCACATCCCAGGGCAGGAAGGGGCATTGTGGCTGCTACTCCTGCAGCTCCTGGCACTCTTTGTGCGGGAATAACAAGGAATAACAAGGCTCCGGTTGGTTTCCATGGATGGTTACCCCGATCCCGGGAGCTGCAGCACAAGGCAAGGCTTGTCCTGGCTCCAGCTCCTGGCGGGCACGGGGTGGGCTGGCACAGGGGGTTGGTGCCCCCTCATCCCAGCCCGGCCATCCCATGACCTTCACCCACCCCAGCTCTGGCACTTCCTCCCTCTGACCAGGAAATGGGATTTAAAGCCTGGAATATTTAGTGGAGAATGTTTGTTTTGCTTCTCCTTTTATTTATTTCCTTTTTTTCTGTCTCTCTCCTTCATCTCTCTTGGAAAACCTTTACCCCCAACTGGGCTGAGCTTCCAAAAAACCCCTGTGGTTTTGTGAGCTGTCCAGGAGGGAAGGGCTGGGCTGGGCAAGGAGCCACTGGAGCCTCCTGGGGGATGCCCTCCCGTGCCCCCTGCAGCACCCCAGGGTGCTCATTCCGAGCAACACTCTGAGTTCTTTGGGTGGAAAACAGCAAAGTGAGGAGAGCTGCTCACTGTTCCCTGCTGATTGTCCTCTTTGCCAGGATAAATAACTTGCCATGGTTCATGTCCCATGCAAAGCTGGGCCTTGGAAGGCGTTTTTTTCAGGCCATCACAAAAGGAGCAGTGGTTTTTTTCTCCCAATTTTTTTCCAGCATCTGCCTGAGGAATTCCTTCCCCATGGGGTCCAGGAACCACCTTTCTCCCCACCTCCTCCTGCCCTTTCTTACCCCACAGGTGGCTTTTCCCCTCTTGGTGACTTCAGGTGACTTCAGGAGGGGTTGGGTTTGTGGCATTCTCCCACTGGAGACTTTCCCTTGGGATACAAACAGCCCCGTTCATCCTGCTTGGAAAAACCCACTGGAGCCAATGATGAGTGATGGGATGTGAAATAACACTCATGGATGAGCCTCTGGCTCGTCTCAACACAGGAAAAGAGACTTTTCCCCCTCTCTGACTTTCCTGAAACCCCTTTCCATTGACAAAAACTTGCAGGTTTTTTTTCCCTCAAGAAACATTATTCCAAGAAGCTGGAGGAGGGTGAAATGCTGAGGGCAGTGACCCAGGGCAGCTCCAGGGGCCACAAATGCTCTGTGCTCCACCAGGATGTTTCCTCTGGCTGCACAGGCTGGGAAGGAGTTGGGAAACAGAGTGGGAGGAAAACTCTGCTTGTTTACAGAGTTTAGAGATGAGAACGAGCCTGGAGTTTCTTCTCAGCACACAGAGCCAGGAGAGGCTGGATCTGCCTCCCCCAGAGGCTCCAAAATGGGGCTCCAGGAGTGCCAGGGATGCTTTTTGCACCATTCCAGGAGGTCCGTGGTGTCTGTGGGACCATGGGAAGTGCCTGGGAAGCAGCTCTGTGGTCGAGGAGAGATGGGGACTCGTGGGGAGATGTCTGGCCTCACTTGGTGCCTTTTTCCCAGTGGCTTGGGAAGAGGAGAGGCCCTTCCCAGGCAGTCAGGGGTCTGTGGAAAGAAGAAATCCTTGAAAAGTTGAACTCCAGGGAAATCCCAGTCACTTCCTTCCAGGCTGGAACAAACTCAGCTGGCAGATATTGCCTCAGAAATCATCTGTCTTTTGTCCTTTGTTCTGACCGTGCTAATGGGATTAATCCTGAATATCTGTAAGGCCAACCTACTGCTCTTCCCAAGCTGGAAAAACGGGGAGCTGCCTCTGCATCTCCTCCTTCGCTGTGCACTGAGGACAAAAGGCCTTCCCAAAGCAAACTGTGCTGCCAGAATCCCATCCTGGGGCTCCCTGTGCTCTGGGGACACTGCTGGGCCTGGATGGAGGGGATGGGAATGTCCCAGGGATTTGTAGGAACAGCCTCTTTCCTTGAGGCCCCTCTCAGTGCCTTCATTCCGGTGTTTACTGGAGCCTGAAGGTGTTTCCTGGGGTGGGTGCAGAGCTGGAGCCGTTCCCTCAGCTTCCCTTTGCTGCTCCAGCTGTTTGTGCCATCAGCCAGATCTGCATCCAGACAAAGGAAACAAGGAGTTTTGCTGCTCCCTGTGGGATTGGGGTCTCCAAAGTGGCTCTTCCCTGCTCTGAGGGCACGTGGGGATGG
Organism: Sakesphorus luctuosus; assembly: GCA_013396695.1. Taxonomy (NCBI): domain Eukaryota; kingdom Metazoa; phylum Chordata; class Aves; order Passeriformes; family Thamnophilidae; genus Sakesphorus; species Sakesphorus luctuosus. The sequence goes on along the minus strand of VWZD01011331.1, from coordinate 52,726 downwards.
TGGGAATGGGCTCTGTCAGCCCTGGGACTGATGCTCCAGCACCACATCCATGTGCACATGGAGCTGGTGGGATGAGATGGGAGCAGGAAAACCCTCCCCCTGCACGGCTGATTCACCTCTCCCCTCCCCAAGGGAAGAGGGGGCTGCTGGTACCTCATCCTGCTTTGTGTGGCATCACCTGGCAGGGCTGAGCACCAGAGCTGGCTCAGTAAAACCAAAATGATGCCACTGCTCAGCAGCTTTGAGTTTTTGGGGATCAGACCTGTGCCAGAACCAGGAAAAGAAGCTTCTCCCCAAGGAGAAGACTGTGCTGGGGGGAAGCAGAGCTGAGACCATCTCATCCCCATCCTGGGAGCCTCTGTGCAATGGTGGTGGTGGGAACTGGATGTTGTCTAGGAGCTGGAGGAGGTCTGGGAGATGGAGAATGTGTGGGAGTTTGATAAGGATTGGGAGCGGGAGGAGGTCTGGGAGCTGGAGGAGGACTGGGAGCTGGAATTTTTCTGGGAATTTGATGAGGTCTGGGAGCTGGAGGAGGTCTGGGAGTTTGGTGAGGTCTGGGAGCTGGAGGAGGTCCCGCCACCACTGATGGTATCTCAGACTGAACTCTGGAGCCATCCAAACCACAAAGCTGCAGGGAGCCCTAATGGGGAGCTTTGTCCTTCACTATCCCCCTCCTTATCTGCAGTGGGATGGGTAGTTTGGCCTGGCTCATAAATACCCATATTTTTAGTGCTCAGTGTATGATCCTGAGCTGACCTTGTGCAACTGAGAACCTCCCTGTTCTCCCACTCCCTGTGACCTTCTCAGGCTACCAGGACTCTCTCTGGGGCTCTGATCCCGTCCCTGTGTGTTGTCAGCCTGGTGTGTGGGGCTCTGCCTGCCATCCCTGCCTGCCATCCCTGCCTGCCATCCCTGCCTGCTCCTGGGGACACCTGAACAATCCATGTCCATCAGCCCGGGCTGCATTTCACCCAAACCACCGTTTTCCAAAGGTCAGGCAAAGGCTTCTTTCAGAGCAGCAGGAATTACAGAACAGAAACCTTTGCAAGTGCTCAGCTGAGGAGGTTCCTCCATTGCAGCACAAAGGGGCTGACTCAGAGAAGGCCGTGGGTGAGGAGGAGATGTTGTTTTACACCTCAGGCAGCTCCCGGGGCTCTGGGCAGGTTAATGAGCACCTTAATTGTGTGTGAGTCAGGTAACGGGCCTTGGATGTAACTGCTTCCATTTTCAGAGCAATAACTATTTCCTGTAATCCCAGAGTGGTTTGGTTGGAAAGGACCTTAAAGAACATCCAGTTCCACCTCCTGCCATGGGCAGGGACACCTTCCACCAGCCCAGGCTGCTCCAACCTCACCTGGGACACTCCCAGGGATGGGGCAGCCACAGCTTCTCTGCCCAACCTGTGCCAGGGCCTGCCCACCCTCCCAGCCAGGAATTCCTTCCCAGTCTCCCATCTATCCCTGCCTTCTGAATCCAGAGCCATTCTTTGTGTGGCTTGCTCTGTTCTCCTGGAGAAGGTCGGCAGGAGAAGGTCGGCAGGAGAAGGTTGGCAGCGCTGCGTGGTCACCCCAGGCAAGATGAGTTGATGCTCGGGATGCTCAGCCCTGCTCAGCCCCTGCAGAATTCCCGGGACCATCCCGGCCGAGCTGGGCTCCTGGCACAGGAGGAGCAGGAAGGGTTTGGTGTGTTCCCTCTCAGTGTCCGCGGTGGTGAACGGAGTGTTTTTGCTTTCCCTCTCTGCACAGAGCTCTTGGGGAGTCAATGAGAGACCTGCACAAGTCTAACGTGCTGGGGAGCAAGCACGGCAGCCTGGTGAGTGTGAGTGTCCCTGGAGAGGGCAGAGCTTGGCAGGGGCTGGCACTGTGCCCCCAGCCCCTTGGCATGGAGAGGAGCCCCTTCCCTGCCACCGCTCGCTGGGCGGTTCTCAGGCTGAGTTTGCAGCAGGGCAGGGTCTGGGGGCACACCTGGCTGGGCGCTGCCAACACTGCCCAGGGGTTGGCATTGAGGGGAAGATCCTGATGCCCCAAAGGTCGGATCTTCTTTGGAAGCGTCGTTAGCGTGAAAGCCCTTAATGGGAACAAAAGCCGTTTTCAAGGTTGAATTGAGAAGCATCAGAGCATTAGAGAGCAGGGGAGATTAAAATCAGCATTTGTTTGGCTCTAATCTCATGTGCATGGAACAATAAGCAGTTGATGACTAATTTTGGCAGTGCTGGCTCTTATCAAAATATGGCTGTTGCATCTCCAGCTTGACTTTAGGGGCCTGAGTCCAGCGGCAGAAATCCTACACTCAATGCTTTGCCAGCTGGGCATCACTGGGCAGGTCCTGGGTGCCCAGAGCAGCCTGGGCAGGACTTGTCTGGGTTGCTGCTGTCTGGGTTGCTGCTGTTTGGGGTGATGCTGTTTGGGGTGATGCTGTTTGGGGTGATGCTGTTTGAGGTGCTGCTGTTTGGGGTGCTGCTGTTTGGGGTGCTGCTGTTTGGGGTGATGCTGTTTGAGGTGATGCTGTTTTGGATGATGCTGTTTTGGATGATGCTGTTTTGGGTGATGCTGTTTTGGGGTGATGTTGTTTGGGGTGCTGCTGTTTCAGGGTGATGCTGTTTTGGGGTGCTGCTGTTTTGGGCGATGCTGGTTGTGGGTGATGCTGTTTTGGGGTGATGCTTTTTGAGGTGATGCTCTTTTGGGTGCTGCTGTTTCAGG
>VWZD01011331.1:33504-48028 GCA_013396695.1 Sakesphorus luctuosus | reverse complement strand
GGTGATGCTGTTTGAGGTGCTGCTGTTTGGGGTGCTGCTGTTTGGGGTGCTGCTGTTTGGGGTGATGCTGTTTGAGGTGATGCTGTTTTGGATGATGCTGTTTTGGATGATGCTGTTTTGGGTGATGCTGTTTTGGGGTGATGTTGTTTGGGGTGCTGCTGTTTCAGGGTGATGCTGTTTTGGGGTGCTGCTGTTTTGGGCGATGCTGGTTGTGGGTGATGCTGTTTTGGGGTGATGCTTTTTGAGGTGATGCTCTTTTGGGTGCTGCTGTTTCAGGTTGATACTGTTTCAGGGTGCTGCTGTTTGGGGTGCTGCTGGTTTTGGGTGATGCTGTTTTGGGGTGCTGCTCTTTTGGGTGCTGCTGTTTCAGGTTGATACTGTTTCAGGGTGCTGCTGGTTTGGGGTGCTGCTGGTTTTGGGTGATGCTGTTTTGGGTGATGCTGTTTTGGGTGATGCTGTTTTGGGGTGCTGCTGTTTCAGCTGATGCTGTTTCAGGGTGATGCTGTTTGGGGTGCTGCTCTTTTGGGTGCTGCTGTTTCAGGGTGACACTGTTTTGGGTGATGCCATCCTGCCCTGCCACAGGCTCTGCCAGGTCCTGCTCCTGCGTTTCCCCCTCGGAGTGGAAAAAACATTGGCTTGTGGTTGGAATGTGGCTGTGCAGGGGCTCCCCCTGCCCTGAGTGTGGGGCCAGTGCTTTGCCCTGTGCCACCAGTGCTTTGCCCTGTGCCACCAGTGCCTTGCCCTGTGCCGGTGCTTTGCCCTGTGCCAGCGCAGGCTGAGGCTGCGGGCACAGCCCTGCTCAGCCCCAAACCCATGGCCAGTACCCACCATGCCCCTTGGGAAGGAGTTTAATCCCTGAGGCTCCTGAATCTCGCAGTGCTGATGTCCCCCAGGAGCAGGGAATGAGAGCAGGGAATCAGGGCAGGGCTGTGCCCACCTGGCAGGGATCTGGGCATGGTGGCTTTGCCCTGGAATGTGGAACGTGTTTGGGGGAATTGTGGCACAGCAGCGAGTGTGGTGGGGAATTTTCCCTCTAAAATAAGCCCTGCTGAGCTATTTTAGTGGGTTTCCCCTCCTCTCTGCAGGAGGGAGCTGAGGGTGCCCCTGGGCAAGGGCAGAGGGATCGGGCAGCCCCTGCCCCCTGCCAGTGAATCCATCCACGGAAAAGCAGCTCTTGTTCTCACCCGGTTGTTAAACACTTCGTTGCCTTAATGACCAATTGATACTTGAAATGTCAAACTGGAGCACTGCTGACCTTTCTGATGGAAAATAACTTGTGCCCAGCGGCTGCCAGGGATGCTCAGGGCTCCGGGGAGAGGGCAGAGAGCCCCGTGCCAGGGGTACAGGGGCAGAAAGGGGGGTGGTTGGAGTTGTGTTTGGTTTTCTTCGTACAAAACTGTGCCTTGAATGTCTCTGGAAGGGCCCAGATGGGGAATGTTTGTCAGAGGCTCGGTGTGTGCCAGGAGGGAGGCAAGAGAAAAGGGAATAATGGGATTTTGGAGAGGCTCTGGCTCCTGGAGAGCCTCCTGAAAGGCCCAGATTTTCGAGGAGAAATAATGAGTGTTGGATTTCCTTTTCCCAACACATTTTTTCATGCAAATTCCCTTTTTTTTTTTTTGCTAGTCCCCCAGACCCATGGGCAGAGCAGTCAGACAGTCACGGGGCAGGAGCACTTCCCACTGAAAACCTCTCCCAGGCCATGGGAGTTGGGATGTGCCATTGTGGCAACCCCAAAGAGCTGTGCAGGTGCCACAACCCCCTTGCCACCCCACCCTGGCACAGTGCCAAGGAGAAAGGGCTGGGAGGGGGGGTATTTGCACCCCCCAAAATGCCTCTTTGGTGCAGGTGAAAGCAGAAATTAATTTCTCTGAAAGCTCTGATGGCTGAGGCAGATTAGTCGGTGCCATAAATAGGATGTCCAGATTTTGGGGGGATTACAGCCCGCTGGGCACTGCCCATGGCCGTGCCCAGAGCTCCCTGCACGAGCCCAACCTCCGTCCTGCTGTTGCCAAGACTCCCAATGCTTGAAAAGATGCTTTTAAAAGCTGAACACATTGAGACAAGAGCTGAGTCCTGCTGCTGCTGCCTGGCAGAGGCTGGAGCTGCCAAAGCTCCAAGGCCTCTAAAGAGGGGCTGAGTGTTTCCTTGGCTCTTTTTCCAGGCCTTGGCACTGCTGAGGGCAGAGCTGTCCCTGGGGACACTGTGTGTGTGCTGGGCTCACATCCCTGGGGGGCTCTGGGTGGGTCTCAGGCCCCCATCCTAGAGAAGAACCTGCAGATCAGAAGGGTTTTAATTATATGTTTAATAAAATTGATCCCCAGCTGTAAAACAGAGGCCTGACCCCCCCGTTAAAGCTGATTTCCCCCTGGCAGAGGCCGGAGCAGCTCTGCCCTCTCTGCAGCCTCAGGGATGTTCTGCTCCTCATCCTCCCGTGCTGACACCTCCACTTCTTGCTCCTGTGTCATCCCTGTGGGTTGGGATGGACTCTTGCAGATCCTGGGATAGGTGGGGAGGGGAGGGAAGTCGGCTCTTCCCAACCTCCACACACACAATTCTCCTCCCAGGGAAGGAAAATCCTTTCCCTGCTCCGAGCTGTGGCTGCTCCTCGGTGTCACTGCCTCCATCCAGCCCTTCCCACCTGGAAAACCTCTGGAAAAGCGCCCTCCATGGCTCCTGCCATGCCCTCCCCATCTCTGCTTTCCCGGAGGGGCAGGGACAGAGGGAGATAAGGAAGGAATTCCGTAGAGCTGCTCCTTGCCTGGCACGGGTGGCTTGTCCCACCTCCAGGGCTGTGTGTTGTCCCTCTGGAGTTGAGGAACAGCCCAGGAATGATCCCTGTCACTCTGCCCTTCTCCTTCCCTGCCGGATTTTTGCTCCGGGAGGGCTGGATGTGCCCGGGGCTGGTCACAGATCTCCTTTCCCCGACTGTGAAACCTCAATGAGCTGCTTTGTTCCTTTATGTGGGGAGGAGGAGCAGGATGGCAGCGCTGCCCGGCCCTGCCCTGCCCTGCCCTGCCCTGCCCCTCCCCAGGGTTGCTGGAGGAGCAGGGGAGGAAGGAAAAAGGGAAGGGATGGGATGCTCTGCCCTATATTCTCTCTCAGGGCTTCCCAGCCCTTCTGTTTTCAGCTCAAACTCCTGTTGCCAAAGGGTTTTCCACCTTCCAGCCTGAGATTTTGGGCCACTCTCCTCCCCTCAAGCCCTTAAATAAGTCAAACATTGCAATGAGCCTTAAACCACCAGAAAATTCCTCTGTTGCTCTTCAGTTTTTGAGGCTGGTGTTGGTGGGGAAGGTGGTGGTTGGGGACGGGATTGATTTTATTGCCTCTCTTCAAGTGCTTTGTGATGTTCTCATTTTTCATGCAAGTTGTGCTGAGCCCAAAACGAGGGAGGAGTTTTGTCATGAGAGGAAGAAGCAGAGTCCAAGAATAATGCAGAGCTTGGAGGAGCCTTGGAAACGGTGGTGCATTAGGCTGGTCCTGGAGATGGATGGAAATGACTCTGAGAAATCAATAATCCTTTTTTTAATTCCTCTGAGTCATTGGGAACGAGGTGATGGAGGAACAAAACCTCCCCAGTAACGTCAGCAGAATGTAGAGAATGACTCAAAAAGTGAGATTCATAAAAATTATATTCTGTGGGAGTGCAGGTGCTCTGGCTGTGCCTCCAGAAGTGCTGGATGGGGCACACAGGACAGGGATTTCCATGGGAGCCAGGCCTGACAGGACTCCAGGGATGTCTGGGGCTCCCTGGCAGTGCCCCAGGACAGGCAACACCCATTTTTTGTCAGATTTGGCAGCATTTTTAGTCTTCCAGCATCCTCTATCTTCCCAAAGAACTTCCTGGTTGTGGTTGGGGACTCAAAACATCCCTGAATTCCCCTCCAGTTTCTTTTATCCATTTCTCTCTTCTAGAACAGTACAGTGGGTGTTCAGAGGGGGGAATAATTTGCAAAGAAAACGAGGTTCTGACCCAACAAAATTCAGGTCAAATAATTTGTGAGAAAGGAGAAAAAAGGCAAAGACATCTGAGAAAATATCCCAGGAGATTGAAGTGCTGCTCAGTTGCTGCTCAGGGTTTAAATTCAAGGTGAAGGCAGGAAATGCAACGTTTCTCTTGAAGTTTTGGAGGTGTGGAAGTTTTGTGTGTCCCCTTGGCCGTGTCACTGTCACCACAGCTGGGCCATGGCCACCTCTCCCACCCCTGGGGGGACATGAGGAGTTTGGACCCTGCAAAGGTCCCCCCATTGTCCCCATCCCCGTGGGAGGAAACCCCAGGCAGTGGGGCCAGTGTGGGATCCTGCCTGGTGGCTGTTTCCAGCCTTTCCTCTCCCTCTTTGTCTCATTCCTGTGGGGAAGGGGCTCCTTTCCTTTCCTTTTCTTTCCTTCCTGCCTGGGAATTGTCGGCAGCACCTGCCCCGTGTGCCGGCTGGGAATGCTGAGCTGTGTCCTGCCAGAGGCCAAAGCATCCCACCCCCAGCGCCCTCCTCCCCTCCAGGGCCTTCCCTGGCTGGGCCAGGAAAGAGGATGTTTGTCCAGCACTGAATTCCAGGGCACCCACTGGGAGCCAGGAAGCCCCAGGGAGTGAAGGATGCGGCGAAGCAGCACGTGGAGGGGAAACAAATCTGGGAATAACAAACCCATGGCCCACTGGGAACTCTCTCTGGACTGCAGGGAATGCAGGAAACACTCCCTGGATTGCAGAGGGTGCAGGAGACTCTCCCTGGAGTGCAGGGAATGCAGGAGACTCTCCCTGGATTGCAAAGGGTGCAGGAGACTCTCCCTGGATTGCAGATTGTGCAGGAGACTCTCCCTGGATTGCAGGGAATGCAGGAAACTCTCCCTGGATTGCAGAGGGTATAGGATAAGAGAATTCCAGCCTCCTGGGTAGAAAATCGGGCTCGTTTTCAATCATTTTCCATCATAAATCATGAAATCCTGAAAAGGTTTGGGGTGGAAGGGACCTTAAAACTCTTGTTCCACTCCCTGCCCTGGGCAGGGACACCTTCCACTATCCCAGGTTGATCCATTCCCACTGCCCATCCTGCCCCTATTCCCACTGCCCATCCTATCCCCATTCTCGTGCCCATCCTGCCCCCATTCCTGTGCCCATCCTGCCCCCATTCCTGTGCCCATCCTGCCCCCATTCCCGCTGCCCATCCTGCCCCCATTCCCGCTCTCCAGCGGCTCCCTTTCCAAGCCATTGCATTGAAAGCCCTAATTCCTTTGTCACGTGCCCACGGAGCTCAGCTCTGTGTGTCCCAGCTGAGCCATTCCCGCTCCATGGGAGAGCAGCTGGAATTCTGCAGCAGCCCAGGGGCTTTTCCTGCCTTTTGTGGGTCGTCCTTTGCTCCAGGGAGACGGGTTTGGTTTTCCAGGAGCGTCCCCTTGGCAGGTCGGGGCCACCTCAATCTCTCCGGGTAAAACGTGGCTGTGGCACGGCTTGGGATTGGGAGAAGGAGCAGGATGGGCCGGGAACGGGTGGGAATGGGTGGGAATGGCCGAGAATGGCTGGGAATGGTCAGGAATGGCTGGGAATGGCTGAGAATGGCCAGGAATGGGGAGGAATGGCCGGGAATGGGTGGGAATGTCCAGGAATGGCTGGGAGTGGCCAGGAATGGGCAGGAATGGCTGGGAATGGGCAGGAATGGCCAGGAATGGTTGGGAATGGCCGGGAATGGCTGAGAATGGCCAGGAATGGCCAGCAATGGCTAGGAATGGCCGGCAGTGGCCGAGAATGGCCAGGAATGGCTGAGAATGGGCAGGAATGTCTGGGAATGGCCAGGCATGGCCAGGCATGACCGGGAATGGGGGTGCTCGGAGGCTGAGCCCATGTGGTGTGTCCCCACAGATGTCATGGCGCCCGCAGTACCGCAGCTCCAAGTTCCGCAATGTGTACGGGAAGGCGGCGAGCCGGGAGCACTGCTTCGATGGGGTGCCCATCACCAAGAACGTGCACGACAACCACTTCTGCGCCGTCAACGCCCGCTTCCTCGCCATCGTCACCGAGAGCGCCGGCGGCGGCTCCTTCCTCGTCATCCCCCTCGAGCAGGTGAGGCTCGGCCCCCTGGGGGTGGCTCCAGCCTGGAGCTGCTCCATCCCCAGCCCCATCCCCATCTCCATCCCCATCTCCATCCCCATCTCCATCCCCATCTCCATCTCCATCTCCATCTCCATCCCCATCCCCATCCCCATCCTCATCCTCATCCTCATCCCCATCCCCATCCCATCCCCATCCCCATTCCCGTCCCCATCCCCATGTCCATCCCCATGTCCATTCCCATCTCCAACCCTCCTCAAATTCTCTTCTGGTCCCTCCTGGGGATTTCTTGGGTGGGACAGGAGGATTTCCAGCTACCTTGGTGAGTTGGGGGTTTCTTTAGGAAGAAATGACACATCTGTCAAAATGTTTCTGACACCTCTCAGGGAGTTTGGCAGTGGGAGTGTCTCCACCCTGTCCCATCTCAGTGCCAGGTGCCACTTGGGTTTGTGATCCTGGTATTTCACTGACACAGCTCCCAAAAAGTCCTGGTGGAGCCTCTTGTCTGGCTGAGCAGGTGGCAAGTCCTTGTCCTCTGTTGGAGCTTCTCCTTCTCAGAATCATGGAATATGCCAAGTTGGGAAGGACCCACAAGGGCCACCAAGTCCAAATCACCTGAGGGAATGGCTGGAGCTGTGCCAGGGGAAGTTTAGGTTGGATATTAGGAAAAGTTTCTTCATCCAGAGGGTGATCAGACACTGGAACAGGCTCCTTAAAGCAGCACTTCCCCCTCTCCCCCCAGTCCTGCCTTCAGCACATCCTTCTCCTCCCTGTGTTGTGCTTTTCCTCCTCCAGCCCAGACTCCCCCAGCCCTTCCCATGGGATCCACACTGCTCTTCCTCATGGAATCCTAAACTCCTATGGTATGGTATGGGGATTGGTATGGGGAATCCTAAAATCCAGCCCTGCTCTAGCCCCAGAGCTCATCCCTGGGGCTCCAGGAGGAACAGCGACCTGGATTGTGGAGTCATTGTTACCTGGAACATGGAGTTGGTGTTACCTGGAGCATGGAATTGGTGTTACTTTGGATGGGAGAAGGGATGGTTTTAAGCTGAAAGAGGATCAGTTTAAATCAGATAAAAGGAAGATGTTTCACAGTGAGCATTTCACATGAGCTGCACATAGGGACACACCCACCCCACAGCACCTGGACACACCACATTGGGAGCAGGGGTGTCCCTCAGGTCCTGGACACCAGTGCCCAATCCAGTGCCAAATCCACAGGAATTCCAGCTGGGAGGGGAAGCTGCAAGAGCCAGAGGAATGGAGGAGCATGGCCCTCCGAGCCCCTCCACACCCCATCGTTCCTCTTAGGCACTTTCCCTGTGTAACATTCCCACCTCTTCTGAATTCCTCTTTCATTGCTGGAGCCGACTCCGCTACAGATGGAAGAAATTATAATCAGTGCTTTAATTGCAGAGCACAGCTTGACTCTTATTAATATTCGGGGAAGCAGGAGCTTTGCTGAGCCCCCGGAGCGCTGCGGCTCCATCCCTGCCCAGTTGGGGGGGTGCCCATCCTCACACCTCCTGCCCCTGCTCCCAAACCCTCAACAATAACCCCACATTGGCACCAAATGGCCCTTTTTCTCTGGCAAACGTGGGAGGGAAGCAGGGCTGCTGTTTGTGACCCGTTCCGATGGGACTGGCATCCCCACGTGGCAATGCCAGTCTGTAAATCCCGGCCAGAGCAGCCCTTGTGGCAGCACAAGCCTTGATGCCAGCTAATAATTTCATTATTTCTTTAAAATAGGGGCTGATTAGCTCATTAAGAAGCAACTAATTTTCCCTGGAAATCAGCAGCCCACTAATTAATTGGCATCCAGATTTAGCTGAACATGATGAAGGTAACCCAGATCCTGCCGAGCTGCTCGGGCCTGGGTTTGCTGCCACACTTTGGGATTCTTCCCTGGTTTCCTCTCCCTGTTCTGCTCAGCAGAGCTCCCAAGTCTGTGATGCTGTGTCCCATATGTCCTCCCTGCACAGCAGAATTCCCAGTTCCTCCTGCATTTCTGGAGGGAAGGAGGGGCTGTGTGGGTTGGAAAGATGGAGCATGGCTGTGCTTTGTTCCTCCATTCTCTCCCAGCCTGTCCTCCCACCCTGCCCTGCTCAGATCCCAAATCCTGGATTGTGTTCCTCCATCCCCTCCCAGCCTGTCCTCCCACCCTGCCCTGCCTGGATCCCAAACTGTGCTTTGTTCCTCCATTCTCTCCCAGCCTGTCCTCCCACCCTGCCCTGCTTAGATCCCAAATCCGGGATTGTGTTCCTCCATCCCCTCCCAGCCTGTCCTCCCACCCTGCCCTGCTTAGATCCCAAATCCGGGATTGTGTTCCTCCATCCCCTCCCAGCCTGTCCTCCCACCCTGCCCTGCCTGGATCTCAAACTGTGCTTTGTTCCTCCATCCCCTCCCAGCCTGTCCTCCCAGCCTGCCCTGCCTGGATCCCAAATCCGGGATTGTGTTCCTCCATCCCCTCCCAGCCTGTCCTCCCAGCCTGCCCTGCCTGGATCCCAAATCCTGCTCCTCAGCCTCTGGAGCCTCTCCCAGCACCACGAGGGGTTTGTGCCATAAATACCCGTGGGGAGTGGGCGAAGGAGAGCACTGAGGCTCCGGCTGAGCCTCGGGGAGGGAAGGATGTGCTCCCCAAACCATGGCAACAGAAGAATTCTGGAATGGTTTGGGTTGGTGGAAGGGACCTTAAAGCTCCTCTGCTCTGGGGCAGGGATACCTTCCACTATCCCACATTGCTCCAACCTGCCCTTGAGGATCCAGGCCAGGGGAGAGGAGACCACATAGAAAATGGCCATTTATTTTAGTCAGCAATAGTGGGCTGGGTTCTCTCATCATGACCAAAATCCAGTTTTGCTTGGACAGGGCAGTTCCACAGGAAAGGAACTCAGTGACATCACATCCCTCTTCGTGGCCCTGCACGGACTGTTCTTCTGGAGCTGGACCCCTCTGCTCTGGAGCCAGACTGGGACAGCTGGGGGGTCACCTGGAGAAGAGAAGGCTCCAGGGACACCTGAGAGCCCCTGCCAGTGCCTAGAGGGGCTCCAGGAGAGCTGGAGACGGACTGGGGAGAAGGGGGCTGGGATGTCCCTTGCTAGGGTGGCCATGGGGTCCCTGTGGCAGAGGAGGGTGGTGGCATCACTCCCACCATGACAGAGGGATCTCTGTTGCCACAGGGGTGGGGAGAACTTGTTTTCCACGGACAGACAATGCTCTCTGTCTGAGGGAAGCAGGGGCAGGAAGGGACAGTCTCTGTTTACAAGGAGGAAGCTGAAATCCAAACTTGGTGTTGGTGTCTGCGCTGCCTGTTGTGGCTGGGCTGGGCTGGGCTGGGGGAGCTGCTGGGTGCCCCTGGGATGGCAGCTGGCAAGTAGGAGCACTGGGAATGCTGCCCTGGCATGGATCAGCCTGGCTCGGGGTTCTGGTGGCATCTGCTCAGCCTGAGTGAGCCCAGGGAGGGTCCTGGTGGCATCTGCTCAGCCTGGGTGAGCCCAGGGGACCCTGTGGGCCCCCTTGGCAGGGCTGGGCAGAGAACGGGCAGGCTCAGCACACCCCTCTCTCCCTTCTTCCCTCCTTCCCTCCCTCCCTCCCTCCCTCCCTCCCAGCTGCTGTTCCAAAACACCACGAGTTTTCTGCAGGAGAACATGCAGAATTCTCTCTCTTTCTCTGTCCCATGAACCACTTCTCACGTCCTTGGAGCTTTCCCACCTCTCCACTCAGGGCACAGGAGACTCCCTCGCCCTGAACTCATTTGCTCTGCTTTTCTCTCTGCCTGATTTGAGGCTGTAGGAGAAATTTTTTTAACCTGCAGCTGGTCAGAGAGAAAAAAAAATATTTGATGCTTGAAAAAAAAAAAAGGCTGATTTTCAGCATTGCTGTTCCCACGGAGTGTCCTGAGTTTATCAAGGAGATAAGGGGACAGCAGCTGGGGAAAGCTCAGCCCTGGGATGTGGTTGAACACCTGGATCTGCCCAAAACAGACAGAGTGTCAACTTTGAGTGCTGGTGGTGGCTCAGAGGAGGGAACAAGGATGGCATTGGGGGTCCCTGGGCCAGCAAAGGAGCGTGGGAGGGGACAGGGATGTTGTTTGCAGCTAAACCTGAGCCTGAGCCTGAGCCTGGGCTGGGCTTTGCTGGGCTGGCTCAGCTGCCCTTCCTGCCCCCTCTGCCGGCTGGAACCCGGCTCTGTGTCCCCAACCACCACGGAGGTATTTTAATGTCCATAATCCAGTTGAACAGTGACATTAGAGGGGCTTTTGTCTTTTTAATTAACAAGCTCGAGCCTGGCTCGTGCTTTGATGGTGCCCAGGAACCTCCTGGGGGTTTCCTCTGTGCCAGGGGTTTGGGGGGGGGTTGTGGGTGGGGTTTTAGGGACACAGGGATAAGGATTTTCTTGGAGAAGCTCCTGGGATGGGTATGCCAAGTGGGGAATCTGCCTGGGCAGATGATGCTCACAGCCCATGACAGTATTTATATTTAATTTAACAGTGTTTATATTTAATTTAAGAGTATTTCTGTTTAATTTAACGCTGTTTCTCTCCACACAAGAGGGGTAGCTGGTATTTAAACCTTCATCCTGCTGCAAATGCTGTTTAGTGGCACTGATTTCTTCCTTGCTTTATGGCCCAGTTGTATAATTAGGGAAGCTAAATTGTGTATAAATTGATGTTATTTTTGTAGCAAATTACCTGGTAAATTTGGGACCCTTTAGCTCAAAGTATCCCTAAATGTGGAGTTTGTAGGTTCAGTTTTGGGGCCTCATGACAAGGAGGACATGGAGGGGCTGGAGCATGTCCAGGGAAGGGGATGGAGCTGGGAAGGGGCTGAGGGAGCTGGGAAGGGGCTGGAGCAGCAGGAGGGGCTGAGGGAGCTGGGGGGGCTCAGCCTGGAGAGAAGGAGGCTCAGGGGAGGGAGTTCCTGCTGGGAACTCCTGTGATTGCCCAGTCCTGGCTGGCTCTGGCCCAACTGGAGCCATGGAATTGCTCCTGCCTGGTTGTTGGAGGCTGGATGAGTTTTCTGGGGGAAGGAAAAGCAGGAAAGGTGGGGAAAGGCTTTGTTAGTATCGTGGAATGATTCCTGGAATGGTTTGGTTGGAAGGGACCTTAAAGAACAGCCAGTCTCACTCCCTGCCATGGGCAGGGGCACCTTCCACTGTCCCAGTTTGGTCCATCCCAGCCTTGGACACTCCCAGGGATGGGGCAGCCACAGCTTCTCTGCCCAACCTGTGCCAGGGCCTGCCCACCCTCCCAGGGAAGAATTCTTTCCCAGTATCCCACCTAACCCTGCCTCTGACAGTGGGAAGCCATTTCCCCTTTAGATTCCCTTTTATTCATCTTTATTCTGTTGTTGGATGGAGAGACATTCCCAGAGCATCCTCCTTTTCCCTGCATGTGGGAATTTCCCCAGGGGATTATTTGGTGACAGGCTGCTGGTGCTGCATCTCCCCTGGCCCCTCCAGGCTCTCTTTGCTTCCATATCCCGATATCCTACATTCCCAGCTGTGCCCATATCCCTCCTCTTGCCTCCCTCTTCCCAGGGGGGCTGGGATTTTGGGGATTTTGGGGATTTTCTGGGTCCCTGCCAAGGGTTTGCCCAACTTCTCCCTTCCCTGTGCTGGTTCTGTTTGATTTGGCTCCTGATGGAGCCTCTTGAACCTCCCCCTGCCCCCAAATCATCCAGGGATCTGCCCCAGCACAGGAAAATCCTTGTAATTCCCTCCTTTTGGCTCTCAAGTGAGAGAGCCCTCCTTTAACAAGCCAGCAGTAAATGTATTTACTCTTAATCTCAGCCACTGGAGACTTGTGTGTGCTGAAGGATTTCCTGGGAAACCCTATTAATCCCCCCCTGCATCGATGCCAGGAGGGGGCTGGGAGGTTTTCCATGTGGCATGGAAGGGCAGAGCTGAATAAATGGGAGGATTTCACCAAATTTGTGGAGCTTTGTAGGAAACGTGAGGATTTGGAAGTGCCCTGGGTTGGCATTTCCAGGGAAATTGAGGAAAAGCAGGAATATATGTATATATTAAAAGGATTTCTCTGAGCTTCCTGCTGGTTGGGGGGAAGAGAATGTGGATTTGGTGGGGACACCAAACTGTGCTGCTTCCAGAGGCTGGAATGGTGACAATTCTCATCCCTGGGGTTTGGGGATGGTCAGGAGGGTCCCAAGGATGGGAATTCCTCATAAGCTGCTGGTCCCTCTGCCCTTCCTGCTGTTCCAGCCATTCCCATGGGAATGTTTCCCTCTCCAGCAACAATCTCAAAATAACTGAATTAAACCAGCTTATAAAAATCATTATCCTTTCTGCCCCAGCCAAAATCCAACTTCTTTCCTCCTTCTGTGCAACAAAGGGAGGGTTTGAAGCTGCTGGAGCCTGGAGAGCCACTGCTGGCCTGTCCCAGGGAGTGTCCCAGGGACTGTCCCAGGGCCAGATCTGGGTCACGGAGCTTCCCTGAGCCAGGGGCAGCATCCAGGGATTAGGAGTCACCTGGCCTTAGGCAGGGCTGCTGCCAAGGGCCCTCAGAGAGGAGGGAACAGGACAACACAGCACAAGTCCCTGATTTTAAAATGATTTTTCCCTTTTTACTGCCTTTCTTTGGCTCCTTCTCCATCTCCCAAGGATGAGCCAGGGTGTTGCTGATGGACACAATTCCCAAAATTGGGCTCTCTGAGTGAGCCAAAGGGATGATTTGGCAGGTGAAAGAGGAGGTGGATGCAGCTGCTCCACCCTGGCTTTTCCTGCCCTTCCACCCCTGAAATTGTCCTTCCAGAAGGCTGAAATCCCCTGGCAGGATCCAGCACCCAGGGAATAGGAACCCTGTGCCATCTGGGCCGGGATTTTGCCTGCCATGCCCTAATTAAAGAGGCTGCAGAGCTGGGAGCCAGTCTGGCCTCGAGGGCTCAGCATGAGAATCCATTGGGAATTAATGAGGGTTTGTCCTGGACTGTGGGAAGGGCAGGGGGGAGGGCACCAGTGACCCCCATCCTGGGCATGGAGCGCCTTGGGCATGAAGTGAGGGCACAGGGGGCATCTGGTTTTGTCCTTCACCTCAAAACTTGCGGTGATCCCCAAACCCACAGCCCTGGAATGATCCCTGAACCCACAGCCCTGGAATGATCCCCAAACCCACAGCCCTGCAGTGATCCCTAAACCCACTTCCAACCTAAATGATTCTATGATGCATAAAATCACAGAATCTGAGTGGTTTAGTTGGAAGTGATCCTGAATCTCATCCCATTCCACCCCCTGCCATGGGGCAGGGACACCTCCCACCAGCCCAGGCTGCTCCAAGCCCTGTCCAGCCTGGCCTGGGACACTGCCAGGGATGGGGCAGCCACAGCTTCTCTGCCCAACCTCTGCCAGGGCCTGCCCACTCTCCCAGCCAGGAATTCCTTCCCAATATCCCATCTATCCCTGCCCTTGGGCAGTGGGAAGCCATTCCCTGTGTCCTGTCCCTCCATCCCTTGTCCCCAGTCCCTCTCCAGCTCTCCTGGAGCCCCTTTAGGCCCTGGCAGGGGCTCTCAGGTGTCCCTGGATCCTTCTCTTCTCCAGGTGAGCCCCCCCAGCTCTCCCAGTCTGGCTCCAAAGGGGCTCCAGCCCTGGAGCATCATCCCATGATCCCACCCTGCTCCCAGCTGGAATTACTGGGGCCTCCTGGCAATGGGCACCGCTCTCCTCTAGAGAGCAAATTCATTCAAACAAACCCTAATCCAAAGAAACCTCCCCAGCAGGGACAGGGCAGGGGCTCCCCCCGGAGCTCTCCTGGTTCCTGGAGCTGCCTCTGGAGCTCCAGCTGGGAAAGGGCAGTGCTGGGAGGGCCATGAAATATTCAGTGCCTACTGGTGCTGACCTACTTAGTGTGCACCTTCTGAGCTGCCTGGGGGTGTGGGAAGGAGCAGGCAGGGATGTGGGAAGGACCCAGCAGGGATGGGGAAAGGAGCAGACAGGGTTGGGGAAAGGAGCAGGCAGGGATGGGGGAAGGAGCAGGCAGGGGTGGGGGAAGGAGCAAGCAGGGATGGAGAAAGGGGCAGGCAAGGAAAGGGAAGGAGCAGGCAGGGATGGGGGAAGGAGCAGGCATGGAGAAGAGATCCGTGGGCTTTGGTCAGTGCTGCTTCCCAAGTTATGTATTCCAAAGAAATTCCAAATAATTCACCCAAGCCAGGCTGGACAGCATGTAGAACAAGCTGGGCTAGCGGAGGGGCTGGAATGGGAAGAGGTTCAAGGTCCTTTCCAACCCAAACCATTCTGGGATTGTAGGATTCAGGCATGGAGCTCCCCACCATGAATCCCCACTGAGCTCCCCAGCTGATGTGGGGCTGTGTTTGCAGATCCCCCTTGGATCCCCTGGGATGAGTCCCTGGGAATGCTGATGGGGCACACCCAACACCAGGCTTGGCTGGGGGTCTCCTCCAACCCCAACCCCACCCCAGGCTTGGCTGGGGGTCTCCTCCAGCCCCAACCCCACCCCAGGCTTGGCTGCAGAGC
>VWZD01011331.1:17996-31199 GCA_013396695.1 Sakesphorus luctuosus | reverse complement strand
GGGACCCTGGGAGGGGTGGGGACACTGGGAGGGGTGGGGACACCAGGAGGGGATGGGGACACTGGGAGGGGTGGGGGGCTCAGGGCTCCTTTGGGCTCCATCCTTTCATTCCAACAGCTCTCAGGAGGTTCAGGAGCATTTCCCCCAGTCCCAGGCTAGGCAGGGATTGTCCCAGGCCACAGGGCTGGAAACCCCTCCTGGGGTCACCATCACACCTGGCCCCACCTGTACCTGCCCGTGCCCACCTGGGTAACACCCCCTGTGCCCTCTGGATGCTCTCCCGAGAGATTCATTATTTGTCCTCTCAGGACCATTGTCAGCAGGACTGATCCTCCAATTCCTGAAATGCTGGGAAGGCTTTTTTGGGCAGGAGCTTTGAAGGGCAGGACAAAGTAGGCAGGAAGGTGGGAAGGGGAATTATCCACACTCTGGAGCTGTTTCAGGCTCCGTGTTTTCCACGTGCTGAAGGTCTGTGTGCACATCACTGAGCTCCAGGGGGGTCTCCTGCTTGCAGGATACATTTCCTTGTGGAAAGTGGCATTTCAGGAACAATTTTATCAGGAAGATTGCTTAGGATGGGTTAGGAGAGGACACCTGCAGTCCCACAGGCTGTGTCCCACCTGTCCTGCCGGAATTGCTGCTGGAATTGCTGCTGGGGCTGTTCCTCTGGGGCCTTTTCAGTGAGACTTTTCCCAAAGCATCATTTCCATCCCGTTCTGGGCTGAGCTTGGATTTTGGGTGAGCTCCAGCTCTGGCCATGCCAAGAGAGCTGAGTTAGTGCTGCCACTAGCCCTGACACCTCCCTTTCCAGGTCCTGGTGACCGTGGCACTGGGAAAGCTGCCCAAAATAGCCAGCCCTGGCACTGCCCCGGCTCTTTGGCAAACACAGGGATGATGTAACCAGGACAGGCTGCAGAGGTGACACTGCCATGGAGCCCTGGCCACGATTCCTGGCTGGGCAGGGATCAGGACACAGGAATACCCACCTTGGGCTGCCTGCCCTGCAGAGCTGCTCCCTGGGCTGGGCTGGCACCTCGGGGGTCTCCCTGTGCCCCCTGGGCTGGGCTGCAGGAGCCTCTGGAGCGTGGGGCTCTCTCAGAGCTGCAGGTTTGGTAACAGCTGTTTCATAACCCTCTGCTTTCGTAAGCAGCTCCTCCAGCACCCACCAGCCAGGGCTGTGCTGCTCCTCCTCGGGTTGTGCCAGGTTTGGAACCTGCTGGTGCTCTGGGAGTTGTCCCTGGGAGCCTCACCAGCCTGGGAACTGTGTCTGTCTCACAACACCCTTCTCTGTGCACCCCAAGAGCAGAGTGTTCCTCCCGCAAAAGGGCAGAAAACCCTCGTGCAGGTTGTGCCCTGCAATATTGGGAGTTAATTTTTGTGCCCTCCTTCCCAGGGTGTAGCTCAGCCCTGGGGGGACAGGACAAGCCTTGGGGAAGAGAGGGAGGAGCAGCTGAAGGGGCAGCCCTTGGCAGGCTGGGAGAGCTGGGAATGTGCCCCTGGAGAAGAGAAGGCTCCAGGGAGACCTGAGAGCTCCTTCCAGTGCCTGAAAGGGCTCCAGGAGAGCTGGAGAGGGATTTTGGATAAGGCATGATGGCATTAGGGGACAGGATGAGGCTGCCATGGAGCTGTTGCTGAAGGATTTTCGTGTGTATTGTGTAGCTTTTTAGAATTACAGGTTACAGGGATTTCCCTGGGTTGCTCACATTTTTAGGTGGTGTTTGGAAGTCACTTCACACTTTCTAATGCTTTGTCAAGGACATGGTGGTTTAAAGAAACACCTGTAAAAAAGCTCGAAGACAGAACAATAGGGCCTCTCCAAGGGACAGTCTCTGGGTGGGCACCAAGGGCAATTGGTGCCCTGGGTGGGCTGTAAATAACGTCCATGCTGATGGCTGGAGGTTACAACTGTAACCTGCCTGATCATGGGTGTGCATGTCCCATGGTGCACGCAGAGGCTCCCGAAGAAAGGTCCTTCTCCATCTTTCTCCACGAATGTTGTTTGACTGCCTTTCTGCAGGAATTTTAGACACCCCCAGGAGGGTGTTGGGGTGTCCCAACCCCACCCCAACCCCTGCCCCATCCCACAGGTGCGGATCTGGGAGATCCCTGAGGGTGGCCTGAAGAGAAACATGACGGAGGCCGTGCTGGAGCTCTACGGGCACAGCCGGCGTGTCGGCCTCGTCGAGTGGCACCCGACCACCAACAACATCCTCTTCAGTGCTGGCTACGACTACAAGGTGAGCCCTGCCCAGCCCTGCTCCTGGTGCCCAGCCTGGCAATGCCCAGGGGAAGCTTTTCCCTGCTCATGGCATTGGGTGGGAGTCACCTCTCCAGTGCCTGAAAGGGCTCCAGGAGTGGGCCTGGGTTGCTCGGGAAGGATCCGCCTTCCTTTTGGAGCCCAGGTTGCTCCAGGTTGGCTCCAGGTTGCCTTTCCATTTGGAGCTTCAGGTGCCCAGCCTGGCAATGCCCAGGGGAGGCTTTTCCCTCCTTGTGGCATGGGTGGGAGTTATCCTGGAATGGTTTGGGTGGGAAGACACTGGGAAGGATCCGCCTTCCTTTTGGAGCCCAGGTTGCTCCAGGTTGGCTCCAGGTTGCCTTTCCATTTGGAGCTTCAGGTGCCCAGCCTGGCAATGCCCAGGGGCAGATTTTCCCTGGGTGGGAGTCACTTGCACACATCTGGAACCCTGGAATGGTTTGGGTGGGAAGGCACCTGCAAGGATCCACTTTCCATTTGGAGCTCCAGGTGCCCAGCCTGGCAATGCCCAGGGGAGGCTTTTCCCTGCTTATGGCATGGGTGGGAGTCATCCTGGAAGGGTTTGGGTGGGAAGGCACCTGGAAGGATCCACCTTCCCTTTGGAGTCCAGGTTTTTCCAAGGTGCCATCCCACAGATCCTCATCTGGAACCTGGACATCGGGGAGCCAGTGAAGATGATCGACTGCCACACGGACGTCATCCTGTGCATGTCCTTCAACACCGATGGCAGCCTCCTGGCCACCACCTGCAAGGACAAGAAGCTGCGGGTGCTGGAGCCTCGCTCGGGCCGGGTCCTGCAGGTGCCATGCCCGTGCCAGGGGGTGGGGTGGGAATCAGATCCTGGGCAAAAATCCCACGGAAACATCTCAAAACCCCCCCAGGTGCTGCACATGCTCGTGGTGAGGTGGTTTGCACGTGTCAGTGTCTGGTTTTAGTCAGGTGGAGATGGAGGGAGGGCTCGGCCTCACCCCAACCACAGCACTTGGAGACTTGCAGTATTGTGAGGATTTTAAATGAAGGATTTGTGGAAAATAGTGGAAATTAAGGGGGAGGTGCAGAAAGTTCCAAAAAGAGCCACAGTTTGGAGGAAGGTGGTGTGTTCTCAGTAAAGGTGGTCTCAGAGAGTCAGGAAAATGGGCACTTCTGGCTTGCACGGGGGACGGGTGCCATGCCATGGTGTCCCCAGAGTACCAGGCACAGGGCTGGCATTTCACTGGGGTGAGGTGGGAGAAGCGAGAGGGGCAAGGAAGGGGCTTTCCTGGGCACAGCTGGCACGAAGGGGGCTGACAGAGGGGTCCCTCCTGCCCTGCAGGAGGCCAGCTGCAAGAACCACCGTGTCAACCGGGTGGTGTTCCTGGGCAGCACCAAGAGGCTGCTCACCACGGGCGTGTCGCGCTGGAACACGCGGCAGATCGCGCTCTGGGACCAGGTGGGTGCTGGGACCCCCTCCCATCCATGCTGGGACCCCCTTCAGCCCTGCTGGGACACCCTCCCACCCCTGTTGGGCCCCCCTCCCATTCCTGCTGGGACCCCTGTTCTATCCCTGCTGGGACCTCCTCCCACCCTTGCTGGGACCCCCTCCCACCCCTACTGGGACCCTCTCCCATCTGCATTGGGACCCCTTTTCCATCCCTGCTGGGACCCCCTCCCATCCCCGCTGGGACCTCCTCCCATCCCTGCTGGGATCTCATTCCACCTCTACTGGGACCCCCTCCCACCCTTCTGGGACCTCCTTCAGCCCTGCTGGGACCCTCTCCCACCCCTGCTGGGACCCCCTCCTGCCCTGCTGAGACCCTGCTCAGCAGCAGCCTGGGGACCCCCTGGCTGATGGAGCAGTTTGTGTGCCTCAGGAGGACCTGTCCATGCCCCTGATCGAGGAGGAGATCGATGGGCTCTCGGGGCTCCTCTTCCCATTCTACGACGCCGACACCCACATGTTGTACCTGGCTGGGAAGGTATGGCACATCCTGCTGGGAATTCCCAGCCTGTGTCCCCCCAGCACTGCCCAAGGGTGGCTGCTGAGGGTTGTCATCAGAGATTGGGTTGGGTGGGAAGGTCCTGCATGGGCAGGGACACCTCCCACTGTCCCAGGGTGCTCCAAGCCCTGTCCAACCTGGCCTTGGACACTCCCAGGGATGGGGCAGCCACAGCTTCTCTGGGCACCCTGTGCCAGGGCCTGCCCATCCTCCCAGCCAGGAATTCCTTCTCAATATCCCCCTAACCCTGCCCTCTAAATGCCCTTTGGGATGTTCTTTATCCCTGTTCCCTGTGCTCAGGGTGACGGCAACATCCGCTATTATGAGATCGGCTCCGAGAAGCCCTACCTGAGTTACCTCATGGAGTTCCGCTCTCCGGCTCCGCAGAAGGGACTAGGTAAGAGCCCTGTGCTCTGCTCCTCTGCTCGGAGCAGGAGGAGCTGGATCATGGAGCTGCTTCATTCAGTGCCAGCTGGGCTTGGCTTGGGCTTGGCTTGGCTTGGCTTGGGCGGGTGCTGTTCCTGCTCCGGAGCATTGGCTGCTGCTCTTGCAGGGCGACATTCCCATCCCTGTGCTGCCTTTCCTGGTGACTCAGCCATGCTAGGGTTGGTGCATGTCCAGGGACACCCTTCCTGCTGCCACACCTGCTGTGGCTTCACCAGGGGACATCAGTGATTGTGCCAAATAAAAACTGCTCGTCCCTCCCCCAGCGTCCCCACAAACCTGGAGTGGCCCAGCTCTGTGCCCCAGGTCCTTGGGGGGATGACAAGGGTTGATCTTTTGAAAACCTGGGGCTTCTGGTGGACCACAGGGATGTTTGGGGCTCTGTGCTGGGGAGGAGGGTGGGCAGCCCCGGGGTGACCATCTGTGCCTCCTCCACAGGGGTGATGCCAAAGCACGGGCTGGATGTGTCAGCCTGTGAGGTCTTTCGGTTCTACAAACTCATCACCCTCAAGGGGCTCATCGAGCCCATCTCCATGATCGTGCCCAGGAGGGTGAGTCTGGAGAGGGTCCCCAGGGATGGACATGCCCCACTTTGACCAGTCCCATGGGTGGGTTTCTCAGACCTCTACATCATTACACATCCCAGGGATTCCCGGGGGGGTTTTCCCAAGGTTTAATGGGAAGGTTTTTAGGAGATGCATCTCCATGTTATTCCTGGCAGTTGTTTGTGCCAAATCAACTTGGTCTGTGGTGCCAAGTAACCAGGGCTTGGTCTGTGGTGCCAGGTAACCAGGGCTTATCTCACCTGAGGTTTGGGGGTGTTTTTGGGAAAACAGATCTCAGATCAGGGGTTAGTGTTGGGAAGCAAACCCAGAGCTGTGTGGAGGACCCGGACACAGGTTCTGAGGCAGCTCAGCTTCTCATCCCCTCCATACCCTCTGCTCCAATGCCAGCCACCACTTCCCAAATTCACCCCCTGTGCCCTGAGCTTCCCACCTGGGTGGTCACAGCTCAGTTTATCCCCTCCCTGGGGTCTCCCTGCCTGCCAAGGAGCATGTTCAGGAGGCTGTTGCTCTTCTTTCCCTGTGTTTCCAGTCTGAGACATACCAGGAGGACATTTACCCGATGACGCCGGGCACAGAGCCCGCCCTGACCCCGGACGAGTGGTTGAGTGGGATGAACAGAGGTAAAGCCACTGGGGCCACTGGTGCCACGCTGGGTGGGCACTGGGCGAGGCTGCAGCCCCCCTGACCCCTTGGCCCTCTGCCCTGCCCAGATCCCATCCTGATGTCACTGAAGGAGGGCTACAAGAGGACATCCAAAATGGTCTTCAAGGCACCGGTGAGGGAGAAGAAGAGCGTTGTGGTCAATGGCATTGACCTGCTGGAGAACGTCCCACCCCGCACGGAGAACGAGGTGGGACAGCACAGGCCTGGGTGGGGCATAGGGACAGAGGGGACAGTCTGCCTGGGCAGGGGGACATTTTCAGGATGAACCTGGGAAGCCACCTCTCAGCAGATCTCTGTACTCCCAGACTGAGGTCTCTGGGTGTTTCCCTGTCCCTTGAAGCATCCCATTCCATGTTAATCCTGGAGCACCCAAAAGGGGCAGAGTGAAGCTTATCAATAGTTTTTAATTAAAATCCTTATCTGGGAACAACATATGGGGGTGCTGGGGATACATCAGCACTTGGTCTTGGAAGGAACGTGGCTTAGGATCATGGAATCCTGGAATGGTTTGGGTTGGAAGGGTCCTTAAAGCTCATCCAGTCCCTCTCCCTGCCATGGGCAGGGACACCTCCCACTGTCCCAGGTTGCTCCACCCTGGCCTTGGGCACTTCCAGGGATGGGGCAGCCACAGCTTCCCTGGGCAACCTGTGCCAGGGCCTGCCCACCACTCCGGGGAAGAATTACTTCCCAGTTCCTCATCTGAATCTCCCATCCATCATTTGAAATTCCTGTCGTATCACAACAGGTCCTGCTAAAAGGTTTGTCCCCAAACTCAGTAGAGTCACAGCCGGGTCCCGGCAGAGCTGCAGGGCTGGGAGGGCGTAAAGCCCCAGGCAGAGCGGGTGGGTGGGGTGGTCCCTCCAGCTCCATCCCTGCATCTCCCTCCTTCTCCCGCAGCTCCTTCGCGTGTTCTTCCGGCAGCAGGACGAGATCCGACGGCTGAAGGACGAGCTCTCGCAGAAGGACATTCGGATCCGGCAGCTCCAGCTGGAACTCAAGAACTTACGGAACAGCCCGAAGAACAACAACTGACTCCCAGGGACGTTTTCTAAATAAACTCTCGTTGTTTCTACTCGCTCTTTAATTCTCTTGTACCCACTCACCAGAACAGGACCCAAGAGCCTCCCCGTGCCGAGCGCCGCTGGATCCGGCCCCAACCCCGCTCTAACCCACCTGCTGCTCCCGGGGCAGCCTGGGCAGACGAGCCACGGCCCCGCGGGAGCAGCCTGGGCACAACCCGGGAAAGACGACGCTTCCTTGCTATTAATTTTTTTTTCCTATGCAAAAATGTGACAGCGGGTGCAGAACTGGAAGGGCTGAGGGAAGGGTTCGGTCGCCACAGCTGGGGCTGCTGGGGAGACTGGGAGTGTTCCCATGGCAGGAGACTGGGAGACTTCCCATGGTGGGAGGCCAGGATGCATCCCATGATGGAAGCCTAGGATCCTTCCCATGGTGAGAGTTTGTGATTATTCCCATGGTGGGAATCTGGAATCCTTCCCATGGTGGGAATCTGGGATCCTCCCCATGGTGGGAGCCTGGGATCCTTCCCACAATGGGAGCCCAGACCCTTTCCCATTCTGGGAGCCCAGGACTCTTCCCACAGTGGGAGCCCAGAATCCTTCCCATTTCTGGAGCCTGGAACTCTTCCCATGTCTGGAGCCTGGAACTCTTCCCATGTCTGATGCCTAGGACTCTTCCCACATGGGAGCCCAGGATCCTGCCTGTGGTGGCAGTGGCCATGGCACAGCTGGGCAGGCTCTGGCACAGCCAGGATTTGGCAGGAGCAGCCTGGGAATGTCCAGGCTGCAGTCTGGGAAGGGAGCAGCTCCACATGCACCATTGTCCTTTAAAATGAAAAACCAGGCTGGGTTTCCTACCTGGAGAGGGATTCCTGTTCCTTCCACCTCTGCAGAGAGGGATTTCCCCTCCTCCTGTCCACTGGGATGTTGCAGGTGCCATGGGGTGGGGAGAAGGATATCCCTGGGAGGATCCTGTGGGGCTGCCCCAGGGATGGTCCCCATCCAGGGACCCCAGGGATGGCCCCCTGGGATGGCCCCTGGGATGGCCCCAAGGGTTGCCCCCCTGGCATGGTCCCTGGGATGCCCCCCTGGGATGCCCCCTGGGACAGATCCTGTGCTGTCGGTGGGTTCAGCTCGTTGTACAATCACAGGTTTGATGGATTTGACCTGTAGCACAGGGAATGACACCAAATACTGCTGGATTCCCTCGATATCCCTCTTTCCACTGAATCCCAGTTGCTGAGCTGCCTGGCACTGCCAGGGCAGGGCTGTCCCTCTATGCCCAGCGTGTCCCCTCCCTGCGTTCCATGTGCTGTCAGTGCCCATTATTTATGCTACCACGGAATAGTGATGGAATAAAATGTTTTCAAGATACCAGAACCTTGTGCCCTCCTTTCTTTCTTCCCCCAGGGGTTGTGTGGGAGCGCCTGTCCCATCTGAGGGAGTGTTGGCACCCCAAGGGGCATATTGGGGGTGCACAAAGGTGTCTTGTGGCACAGGTGGTGGCTGGAGGGGGGAAACAGCCAAAGATGAATCCTGGAATGGTTTGGGCTGGAAAGGACCTTAACGTTTATCCCATTCCAAATCCCTGGCATTGGCATGGACACCTCCCACCAGCCCAGGCTGCTCCAAGCCCTGTCCAACCTGGCCTTGGACACTCCCAGGGATGGGGCAGCCACAGCTTCTCTGGGCACCTGTGCCAGGGCCTGCCCACCCTCCCAGCCAGGAATTTCTTCCCAATATCCCAACCTAAACCTACTCTTTTCCAGTTTCAAACCATTTCCACTTACCCTGTTACTGCAGACCCTACAAAAATTCCATTCCCATTTTTTCAACCTCCTGTGCCAGGACTGACCCCAAATTCCAAGGTAAAAATGGGACCCACCACACTCCACCATCTCCTGGAAGGAAGAGCCAATGTCTTCCCTT
Organism: Sakesphorus luctuosus; assembly: GCA_013396695.1. Lineage (NCBI taxonomy): Eukaryota > Metazoa > Chordata > Aves > Passeriformes > Thamnophilidae > Sakesphorus > Sakesphorus luctuosus. The sequence continues at coordinate 22,348 of VWZD01011331.1, read as the reverse complement.
GAATTCCTGCAAAATGAGCCCAATTCCAGCTGCGGCTAGGGATGATTAATGAGCTCATTAGCATATCTGCAAAGCTCAGCACGGAGCCATCTGGGGCAGGATGTGGCCCGTGGGTGGCCCCGTTGTGGATCCCTCTAAGGAGCACTCCGGGGGGGGCTCCCAAAATCTTTGGCATCCCCCAAAAATCCACCCTGAGTCGTGGCTACACAATTCCCAGGAAAATCCCTGCACTGGGATCCCACTGCTCCTTTTCCTGGGGGTTCAGCTCCAGCTTTCCCAGCGTTTCCTCCTCTTGATCCTCTTCCTGGGGGTTCAGCTCCAGCTCTCCCAGCGTTTCCTCCTCTTGATCCTCTTCCTGGGGGTTCAGCTCCAGCTCTCCCAGCGTTTCCTCCTGCCCAGCTGGGCTTTGGAAGCAGAGATTCCCAGTTTAGGGGTGGCACGGAGCTGTGGCACCCACTGGAGGGAAGGGATGGCATCCAGAGGGGATGGAAGGGAGAGCTGGGGGGGTTCACCTGGACAAGAGAAGGATTGGGGAGAACTCAGAGCCCCTTCCAGTGCCTGAAGGGGCTCCAGGAGAGCTGGAGAGGGACATGGGACAAGGGCAGGACAAGAGGAGTGGCTTCCCACTGCCAGGGCAGGGTTAGATGGGATCCATGTGGATTTTTTAGCTGCTTCTGGGCATTTGGCAGGTTTTCCAAGGTCTAAACCAGACCCATGGATCCATAACCTCGCAGCTTTTCTCCTCCCATCCCATCCCAGGATTTCAAAGCCTCCCAAGCTCTCCCTGCCCTGAGGAGCTGATCCTGTGCTCTCTCAGACCCCTCCAGGCCTTTATCCAGCCCCATAATCCCCAAATATCCAATTTACTGCAGCATTGCCCAAACTGGCCCCACCCAGGGCTGAGATCCTTCCAATCCTGCTGAGGGCAATCCCCTCTCCAGCATTCCAGGGATAACAGGATTTCAGAGCACAGGCTGAGCCCTCAGCTGTCCTTCCCTTCCCCACAGGGCCATGGGGTGGTTCTTTCCCACTGGTTTTCCCTTCCCTGGCAGTGCCATCCCTCCCTGCTCAGCCTTATCATCCTGACCTACTTTCTGCTTCCTGGAGGTTCTTTGTTTGAGGCTCCTCAGCTGCAGGATTGTTGTTCATTCCCTCTTCTCCAACGGTTCGTGAGCCCCTCTGGAAATTAAAACTCAAATTAAAATGAAGTTCCTCTGAATTTCCAGATGAGGGTTCAAGGTCTGGAAGCTGAAAATGAAGCAAATGCAGAGGAGATGCTGTGATGGGGTTTATATTAATTAATTGGGAGTTTCTCATCAATCTGCTGAGGATGCTGCTGGTCCCTCCTTTTCCTGAGACCCTTAAAATCAAGGGGTGCTTTGTCCTGGTAGAACTTGGCCCTGGGGGGTTCAGGGCAGCTCCAGGCACATTCCCACTGACTCTCCCTTCCCTTGGGAGCTCAATTCCCTCACAGGAAAAAATCACTGGGAATTTGAAGAAATTTAGTGGGATTCATATAAATTTTGCACTGGGGCCTTTTGACCCAAAGTGAGATTTCCAGAATCCAATTTTGCCATCCCAGAATCCAACTTTCCCACCCCAGAATCCGACCTCAAAAACTGACTTTTCCACCCCAAGAATCCAACTTTTATATCCCTTCCCAGAGGTTTTCAAACACCTAAAGGGGAAGTTAGTGCTGAAGTGGAGCTGAAACTCCACCAGGATTTGGGCAGTGGATGGATTTTCTCTGGATCTTCTCCCATTCCTTTGGAATCCTGGAGCTCCCAGAGATGGAGAGGTATCTGGACAAGGGCCTGGAGGGAGAGGAAAAGGGGGAACAGCTTCCCACTGATAGGGGAGGGAGAGATGGAATTTGGCACTTCCCACCTCTTATAAAAAGGCCTTTTCCCCTAAAAAGATTCAATTAAGAAGAAATACAGAATTCTGCACAGCTCCTCCTGCTCCTGCAGGGCCCAGGAATGGGACTGGGAGGATCCAGAACTTGTTCCAAAAACCCCCTTGAAGACACAACTCCCTCCAGGAGAGGAGAATGTGGAGACTTCTGGCACAGGGAGCCCTTCCCTGGCACCAAAGCTCCTGGGCATTCCCACAGCAGCTCCCTGGGCTGCAGGAACCAGGAATTCTCTGCCCTGGGCACTCACAGCAGCTCCCTGGGCTGCAGGAACCAGGAATTCTCTGCCCTGGGCACTCACAGCAGCTCCCTGGGCTGCAGGAACCAGGAATTCTCCTCTCTGGGCTGCAGGAACCAGGAATTCTCTGCCCTGGGCACTGAGCAGCTTCCTGGGCTGCAGGAACCAGGAATTCTCTTCCTGGGCTGTAGGAACCAGGAATTCTCTGCCCTGGGCACTCACAGCAGCTTCCTGGGCTGCAAGAACCAGGAATTCTCTTCCTGGGCTGCAGGAACCAAGAATTCTCTGCCCTGGGCTGCAGGAACCAGGAATTCTCTGCTTTGGGCACTCTCAGGAATTCTTTCTTCCAGGCCTGGATAAAGAGGGAGAGGATTAAGCAGCACAAAGGCTCCTGTTGGGCTGCACTAATCCTGCTGCTGCCACCAGGAACCCACATTCCAGAGGGAAAATGGCATTTCAGGAGCTGCAGGAAAAGCCACAACTTCTCCCTTGGGTTCATCCAACCACAGCCAAGGCAGCAAAAGGGATCATCAGGCTCCTAAAAATGTCAGGGAATTCCCCAGCCTGGCTTTTTGAAGGGGTGCAATTCCTTTCCCAGTGGCCCACTGGACTCAAATAAGCCACAGAAAAAATCGTATAAAAAGATTTATTGAAATTCGTCAATGACAAACAGACATAAAACTCAAAAGTTTGGCTCTTCTGGGAAAAAAAAAACAAAAAAACCAAAAAAACTGTTGCAAATGTATTTATACAGATGAAATATTGACTAGGAAATACAAGTCACTTCTAAAGCTATTTTTAAAGAGGGATATGAAAGTAAAACTGTACATTCACTAGGCATTTTCAGTCATTTTACTGACTTCCACTAGGTAAGAAAATACAATTTTAATTAGTATCTCGTGCTTGAGTGTATGAAAAGAAACCTCCTACCCTACATGCTGAACTGCCTCCTGGATTTAGGGATGTAAAAATTCTCTTTTCCAAGTATAGAGCACAAGTGGAAGTAGTTTCTCATCACTTAAAATTGACTCTATTGGTGTTATATATTACAGACCAAAATAGTACACACCTTATTTAAAAGGGTTGGAACATTTTTTTATTACAATTGTCAGATTCATCTCACTAGTAACTCAGGAATTAGCAACACTTTTTATATATATTTATATATATATTTCAATGCCTGCCATTTTCAGTGTCTTGGCTGCACCTCAGCCAAAAAAAAAAAAACAAAACCCAAACAAAACAAAACTCCCACCCCCTCCCCAAATAAAAACAAATGGAAAAAGGAAAAACACACAACGCACAGGGCAGGGATTGCAAATTCACCCCACAAAGCAGATCCAAAGGAACACCCCAAAAGAAAACAAGCCCAACAAAAACATTTGGTCACTATTTACAAAGAGTAAAAGCCAAGGGAGCTCCAAAACCAGGGAAAAGTGGCTGAAAATGGCAGTCATTCCCAAGGGGAAACAAAAAGCACGGAGCAAGATGCCATTCTCACCCTGTTGCTGTGGAGGGATGATGCTCTGTCCCAAATTCCAGCAGCAGCCCCCAAAAAAGGCTTATTGGGGGTTTCTTGAGGGACTGGGAAAATCCCAATATCCACCAAGCCTGGATTTGGGGATCAGCCACGGAGCTGCAGCCTCTGGGTCTTGGTTTTCTTCAGGGTGGCAAAATATCCACTCCAATAATAAGAAACAAATTACCACTTGGTTTATACTTCCTATTGCAGTTACAGGGACTAAGAGAAGGGTAGAAAGAAAGGGATTGCAAATGAATAGGAGGAGGAGTGGCAGTAAAAATAGTACTTTATTCCCTTGCCCACCCAGTCTGCTTCTCCCTCTCGTTCCCACAGCAACATTACAATCAGAAAAAAAAAAGAAAAAGAAAAGAAAAAAAAGGGGTTGGGGGTGTGGGGAGGGAAATACAGGGTAAAAACAGTCAAATCACAATAGGAAAAGTTCCAAAGAGGGGCTGCAGTTTAGTCGTCCTCGTCCCCTTCGTCCTCAGGCTCTCGTTTCCTCTTCTGGCCCTGCTCCTCCTCTGCAGAGCAACAGAGTCCTGTCACTGGGCAGCAGGACACCCCCAAACCTGTCCCAGGGACACCCCAAACCTGCCCTGGGGACACCCCCAATCCTGCCCTGGGGACACCCCCAAACCTGCCCCAGGGACACCCCAAACCTGCCCTGGGGACACCCCCAA
>VWZD01011331.1:2030-17961 GCA_013396695.1 Sakesphorus luctuosus | reverse complement strand
TGGGGACACCCCCAAACCTCCCCCAGGGACACCCCCAAACCTGCCCCGGGGACACCTCCAATCCTGCCCCAGGGACACCCCAAATCTGCCTCAGAGACACCCCCAGCCCTTCCCTGCCTTGGGGACACCCCCAAACTTGTCCCAGGGACACTCCCAAATCTGCCCCAGAGACAGCCCCAAAACTGCCCCAGGGACACCCCAAACCTGCCCCAGAGACACCCCCAAAACTGCCCCAGGGACAGCCTCAGCCCTGCAGGACACCCCCAAACCTGCCCTGGGGACACCCCAAAACCTGCCCTGGGGACACCCCCAGCCCTGCCCTGAGCTCCACTCTGGCCCCACAGGGTATTCCAGGGCTATGAAAGCAGCTCTGCTGCCATACCAGGCTCCTCCTCATCTTCATCATCATCCACCTCGCCGTCGTTGTAGCCTTCCTCATCCTCCTGCAGGGACAGGGACAGGGGCAGGGACAGGGACAGGGGGCAAACAGGGGTCAGGCAGGGAGAACAGCCACTGGGCACATCCAGCAGCATCTCAGCATGGAGAGGAAGGCCCTGAAATGTCTTCAACAAAAAGGAGCCACTGCCTTATATAAGGGACGGTTGGGATGGAGTAACTGGGGATTGGGATGGGGTAACTGGGGTTTGTATGGAATAACTGGGGGTTGGGATGGAATAACTGGGGTTTGTATGGAATAACTGGGGGTTGGGATGGAATAACTGGGGCTTGGGATGGAATAACTGGGGCTTGGGATGGAGTAACTGGGGTTTGTGTGGAACAACTGGGGCTTAGTATGGAGTAACTGGGGGTTGGGATGGATTAACTGGGGCTTGCTATAGAATAACTGGGATTTGCTATGGAATAACTGGGGTTTGTATGGAAAAAGTGGGGTTGGGATGGAGTTGTGGTGACAGCGAAGGCCTGTCCCAGCACCAAGGAACGTGCCTGGGGAGAGCCTTGGACAGGGTAGGGAACTAAAAGGACTAAAAACCTGCAGTATTTGGGACATTTCTTGCCCAGCTGTTCCCAGCTGGAGCATGTTCAATCCTCACCTCCTCTTCTCCACTCACATCCTCCTCCTCTCCTTCCTCCTCTTCCTCCTCATCTTCTTCATCTTCTACTACCTGAGCATCATCATCATACTCCTCTTCTGCAAAACATAATGAACCCTTCAGATATTCCAAGTTTTTCAGAGTGTTGCCACCCCAGCTGTGCCCTGCTGGCCCACCAGGAGCCCCCTAGACCCCTCCTGAGGGACAGCCCAGGGTTTTGGGGAGCTGTGCAGCTGCCCCCCTGCCCAGAGCTGCTCACAGTCACTCAGGGAGCCTCAGGACTGTGGGAGCTCCAGCTGCTCCACTTCCCACTCAGATGCATTTTGGAGCCCCTGGGACATGTCCACCTCTCCCAGTCCAGCTGCTCCCACCAGGATGGAGCAGAATTTCCCCCCCAGGGCCCTCCCTGCCTTGACACCACCCCAGTGACACAAAGGGGCCGCACTCTATCCATTTAGGGGGTTACAATCCCTTTCCAAGAGCAAGGACATCAAATGCAACTACCCCAAGCAGGGAACTGGGAAGGGCTGAGCCCCCTCAGGTGTTTTCCCTGCTGCAGGAATGGTGTCTGGGAGCTTCTCCATGTGCAGGGGTGGCAGCACTGCCAGGCCCTCAGAGCTCTCACTCAGCACTGAGAGAAAAGTGCAAGTGCAGCTGTTCTGCTGTTCTGGGCTGGAGCTCCAGCACATTCCCAGCTCCACAGGCTCATCCAGCCACTCCGAGGGCAGTGCCAGGGCAGGAGGCACCCCCAGCCCTGGCACCCCTTCACTGCCCTGCCATTAAAGGCTGGTTGGTCCTTCACTGCCAAGGCAGCCTCAACACACTCTCCTCTCCTCTGCCTGATCTTATTTCATCCTCATGGAGCACTCTTGGCTCCTTCACTCCTGCTGTTTTCCAGGTCCAACCTGGTTCTCACCCTGCCCTTCTCCATCAGGACCCTCCCACCTGCACATCATCCTTCCCACCCATTCCTGCCCCACGTCCTCAGCCCTGGGGTACTCTGTGCCCTCAACTCTCCAGTGCCTTCCTCCTGGCCCTTCCTCCCACCCCTTTCCTCCCACCTTTCACAAGAGGTAAAATCCATGGAATTCCAGATATACCCAGTTGGAAGGGACCCACAAGGATCATGGAGCCCAACCCTGAGCCCTGCACAGCCCCATCCCCAAGAGTCACACCCTGTGCCCCAGAGCATCATCCAAACACCCCTGGAGCTCTGGCAGCCTTGGGGCTGTGCCCACTGCTCTGGGAAGCCTGGTCAGTGCCCACCACCCTCTGGGGGAAGAACCTTGTCCTGAGATCCCACCTGACCCTCCCCGAGCTCCAGGCCATTCCCTGGTCCCCTTGAGGGCGAGGCTCTCTCTGAGGACACTGAGATGCAGGAGCTACAGAGCACCATGACAGCTGGAGGCCAACATCCCGGGCAGTGCCACCCCATGTACCATCCTCATCATCCAGGCCCTCCATGGAGCCAAACACCCCAGGCAGTGCCACTCCACGTACCATCCTCATCCTCCTCCTCGTCGTCCAGGCCCTCCACGTAGCCCTCGGCGTCTGAGTCTGGCGCCTCTTTGTCGTCCCGATCTTTCACTAGAGACAAGACTGAGAAAGTTGCTCTTTCAGGTCCCCCCTGGTTCCTTAGAGGACACTGAGACACTTCTTTCCACCAGCCAGGGAGGAGCTGCTGAACAGCTTTCTCGTGCCACCAGGTCAGAGCTGGAAGCAGAGGGCCCTGAGGCAGCAGCAGGAGGGTGTGCGAGCCTGGGGCCACCCTGCAGTCCCCAGCACGTCCCATCCTCATCCTCCTCTTCATCATCCAGGCCCTCCACGAGGCCCAGCACCCCAGGCAGCACCACCCCATGTACCACCCTCATCCTCCTTATCATCCAGGCCCTCCACAGAGCCAACCACCCCAGGCAGCGCCATCCCATGTACCATCCTCATCCTCCTCATCATCCAGGTCCTCCACAGAGCCAACCACCTCAGGCAGCACCACCCCATGTACCACCCTCATCCTCCTCATTATCATCCACCCCTCCACATAGCCCAACACCCCAGGCAGTGCCAGTGCCACCCCATGTACCACCCTCATCCTCCTCATCATCATCCAGGCCCTCCAAGGAGCCAACCACCCCAGGCAGTGCCAGTGCCACCCCACGTACCATCCTCATCCTCCTCCTCATCATCCAGGCCCTCCACGTAGCCCTCTGCGTCCGAGTCCGGGGCCTCCTTGTCGTCCCTGTCGTAGCCGTCGAGGTACGTGAGCTGGGGCAGGAGCTTGAACACGTTTTCTCGGTAGTCGTTCAAGTTGGTCACCTCGCAGTTGAACAGGTCTAAGCTCTTCAGGTTTTCTAACTTTTTCTGCAAGACCAGAGGGTGTCTCAGCTTTGCTGTGCCACCAGTTCCCTCCCAAGCAGTGGGAGATACAGGGAATGTGCTCCAGGGCTTCCTGTGGCCAAAGAGGCATCTGGGGGCTCTATTTGGGCATCTGGGGCTTTATCTGGGCATGTTTGAGGCTTTATTTTGGCATATTTGGGGCTTCATCTTGGCATGTTTGGGGCTTCATTTTGCACATTTGGGGCTTCGTTTTGGCATTTCTCTTCCAGTTGGTGTGAAGAGGAATCTGCAGGACCTGCTGTGGGATCTGGGAGTGGGAAAGGCTCTTCCTCAAGTTCAGCAGCTCACAAAAGTTTGGGAAGAGGTGATGATGCTTGAGGGACAACACTGGGAATAAACAATATCCAGTTGTCCCAAAGGCACCAGAGCCATCAGGTGTACTGGAAGTTTGGGAAGAGGTGATGGTGCTTGAGGGACAACACTAGGAATAAACAACACTCAGTTGTCCCAAGGGCACCAGAGCCATCAGGTGTATTGAAACTGTTTCAAATGGAAGTAGAAACAGGTATTTGGACACAAGAACTTTGCCAAGAGAAAATTAAAGTATTTGAGTGATTGCACCTCAGCCTTTGGAAAAGGCAAAAAGGTGTAGAAATGGAATGGGAATTCGTTCCTGGGGGTTTTTGGTTGGGGGTTCATGGCGGATCTGCACCGCCCACAGAACTTTAGAGCATTAACAGAGGAAGCACAAGGAGTTGAGGATTTGTGCCAACTCTGATGAAATATTTGTGTAAGGAAACGTCTCCCTCCTGCAGTCCAACGTCTGGAGCAACAGGACCATGGAGGAAACTGGGAGAACTGGGAGCAGTTCCAGCCCTCTGGGTGTCCCAGCTCTGCTCTGGCCTGCTGGAGATCCCCATGGGATGGATTTTCAGGAGGGCTGTGCCCCGGGAGGTGCCCAGGATGGGGCAGGCTGGCCCGGCCCCGCTGCCACTAGAGGGAACCAGCGGCTCACCGGGATGGGGATGGGATCAGGGACATGGGAATGGCTTCCCACGGCCACAGGGTTACCTGGGATTGGGAGGGAATTCCTGCCTGGGAGGGTGGGCAGGCCCTGGCACAGGTTGGGCAGAGAAGCTGTGGCTGCCCCAGCCCTGGGAGTGTCCAAGGTCAGGCTGGAGTGACCTGGGCTGGTAGAAGGTGTCCCTGCCCATCCAGGACGTGGATAACATTTAAGGTCCCTCCCAACCCATCCCATGCCATGCCAGGATTCTCTGGCACCAGGTGAGTGCAGCACAGCCCTGTTTCCTGGGCACTGTGCCCACGGGGACCTGAGCCATGTCTGTCCTTCCCTGCATCCAGGGGGGTATTGGCATAAAGCTCAGCAACCTTCCCGACCAACCAGCTGGCATTGTGGGAGTTTTCCAGGTGGGATCAGCCCAGAGAAGCTGTGGCTGCCCCTGGATCCCTGCAGTGCCCACGGCCAGGCTGGAGCAGCTGGTGCAGCAGAAGGAGCCCCTGCCCCTGGCACTGGGAGGATGTCCCAGGTGCCTTCCCACCCAAGCCACCTCAGGGCTCCACCCTGCCCAGAGGGGCTGGTGTCACCTTGCCCACAGGAGCTGATGCCATCCTGCCCAGAGGGGCTGGTGTCACCTTGCCCACAGGAGCTGATGCCATCCTGCCCAGAGAGGCTGGTGTCACTGTGCCCAGAGGGGCTGATGCCACCCTGCCCAGAGGGGCTGATGTCACCCTGCCCGCCCCCAACTCACCAGAGGTTCTATTGTACCGAGATCTTTAATTTTGTTGCCGCTTAGATTTAGGTGTGTGAGGTTTGGACACTTCTCTGCCAACACTTCCAGGCCTCCTGAGATTCTGTTGTCGCTCAGCTCGAGCTGGAAGCACAAAGAGACACCCTGAGTGCCACCAGCCCAGCCCCGTGGCACACACACAGCTGGGCACTGTGGCACAGGGGGCAGGGCCAGGGGTGCCCAGGGGGGTCATTTACCTTCTTAAGTTTGTTTAACTTTGGTAAGTTTGCCACTGAGGTTAAGCCTACGTTGATTGTACTCAAGAACTCCAACTCCTCGAACTCATCCGTCAGGCCTTCGATTTTGCCTTCGTATGACCTGCAGTTGTCCAGAACGAGCTCCTTAACCTGGCAGGGACAGAGGGCACGGGTCAGGCATGGCTGAACGGGGGCCTGGCAGGGCTGAGGGCATTCCCAGTGCCCAGCCCTGTTCCTGCTCCAGTTCCAACACTGCAATTCAGATTTGCTGCTTGTCTTTGTGTTGCTCTGCAAACAACATCAACAGTTCAAAACATGGGGGGGGTTTAATTAAATAATCAGTTAAATAACTGATTCTCTCTATAAATATAGAATAAATTACTCACTTAAATCATGTTATTAAATTATGTTATAGATTAATCCTGGCTTAACCCTTTTGCTTGTGAGAAGTAGCATCATCTTTGATAAATACAAGTAAAAAGCACCCTAAAAATACCAAACCAAGTGAAAAGCACCTTAAATATATGAAACCAAGTAAAAAGCATCCTATAAATATGAAACCAAGTAAAAAGCATCCTAGAAATATGAAATCAAGTGAAAAGCACCTTAAATATATGAAACCAAGTGAAAAGCATCCAAAATACATGAAACCAAGTAAAAAGCACCCTAAATACATAAAACCAAACTGTTAATTTTTAAGCTAACAACTCTGACCCTCCATACAACTCGTGGGCTATTACAACATGCTACTGGTTGTTAGAATAACTTCTTCCTGCATGGAAAAATCATTGGATGTTTTGAAGCCTGGTGTGCTCAGACACCCGTGAGAGCAGGCCCTGGGGATCCTACACCAGGTCTTGTCTGCTCCTCCTCCTCAGGGTATTTTAAGGAGGATCTCCATGGAGGGAAATCCTTTCCTGGGGCACGAAGGGATGTGTTGGGTGATGTAGGAAGGGGAGGCTCCCTGAGTGTCACAGCACTGTCCCCTTATCTCCCCTGCCCTGGGGCAGCACGGAGAGGTGGAGATAATGTCCCCAAGGGTGGAGAGAATGCCCCCAAGGGTGGAGAGAATGCCCCCAAGGGTGGAGAGAATGCCCCCAAGGGTGGAGAGAATGTCCCCAAGGTGGAGAGAATGTCCCCAAGGGTGGAGAGAATGCCCCCAAGGGTGGAGAGAATGCCCCCAAGGGTCTGGGAGCTCCAGACCTGCTCAACACCCCCACAACAGGCAGGGTCTGGGCGTTGGTTTTAAACAGGTTTCTTCTGGTGTTACAACCAAGAGACTCAACTGCACCAAGACAAAGGAGCCCCCAAAGACACCCCAACCCCAGCCCAGCTAAAGCTGCTCCTTTTTTACTTAAACTGCTCCATTTTACCCCAAACCTCCCAGGATTCATGGCCCTCCACAGCCAGTGAGAGCTTTCCTGGGCTCTGTGGAATTCCTGGGACTCCACAGGAAGGACTCTCCTCCTCCCACTTGGGGAACAGCCCTTTCCACACCCACAGGGAACTCAGAGAGGAGAAGTAACTCCTAGAAAATCCCCTGGAAAAGCCCATCCTCAGGCTCCCTGTGGGAAAAGGAGGATGTGCTGCTTCCCACTGGGAATGGGAGAGAGGAACATGTGCAGGAACCTGAGGCAGCTCCTGAGCTCACACCAAGGACAGTTCATGTGCAAATACTTCATTTCCTCTGTTTTTACTCCTGCAAAGACAGGGAAGAACCTGATGCAGTTTTCCAGCTCCCAATAACATCTCCAGGTTTCTAATTAAATCCCAGGCACTGGAGTCAACAGGGAAGGCAGCCCAAAGCACCAGGGAGCACCAGTGATTCACTGAGAGGAGGAGGAGCAGTGGCAGACAGGAAAGGCTTTCTCCAACACTCCACAATTTTCCTAGAGGAATTCTGAGAGGGAATGGCTCCACCAAAGCTTTCCAGAAGAATTTGAGGGGGGTGAGAAGAACCCAAAGATCAAGTCAACGCTCCTGATCCCACACACAACTACAAAGAAAAAAGAACCCCAAAACTCCCCAAACAAGCTACAAAACTCCAGACTACTCACTGGGTTGAAGTTTTAGCGCCATTTTAAAGGCACCTTTTTATCTTCTCACTCAACAGCATCTTTTTGCTCAACAGTATTTGAGTATCAGGATGCCCCAGGGAGATCAGTGTGGGACAGGCAGTGCCCTCAGCCATCTGCCCCACACACACCCACAGTTCCCGCCAAAAAAGAGGGGAAAAAGGTCCAAAAAGCTGCATTTGCCCCTATCTGGGTTCCTGCTCAGCAGCACGAGGCCCCTGCCAGCTCCTTTATCTCCCCTGACCAGGGAGGAGGCTCATCCAGCACCCAAGGACACCTTCTGGAGCTGTTCTCCACCCCAGGAAGCTCCTGCCTCTCACAGCACCCAGAGGGTTTTCTGCCTCAACCTCTAGGCAAGGAGGCTGAAGGAATGTGGGAGGATGACGGAAGGTGGGAGGGGAAATGCAAAGGGAAGGGGGGCAAGAGAACCCAAACCTGGTGAGGAAGAAACCGCACGTGCCCTCACCCCAGGGGGTGGGACATCCATCCATCCATCCATCCATCCATCCATCCATCCATCCATCCATCCCTCCCTCCCTCCCTCCATCCCTTCATCCATCCATCCATCCATCCATCCCTCCCTCCATCCACCCACCCACCCATCCATCCCTTCATCCATCCATCCACCCACCCAGTCATCCATCCATCCATATGGAGAAGAGGCAAACAGGGAATTGGACAAAGTTTCCTCAGGAGCAGAGGGGAGATTTGAAGGAGAGCTGGAAGTAGCCATGGATGCAGAAGGAGACCTTCAGTTTGATGGCACATGAGCCAACTGGCTTCTGCTTCTGGGGTTTTTATTTAGGATCCTGGAATGGGTTTGGGTTGGGAGGGACCTTGAGGATCATCTCATCCCACCCCTGCCATGGGGTTTGAGGGCAAGGCTGTTTCCTCTCTGCTTCTGAGGAACCTTGGATGCAGAAGTGCCACAGGCAAACAGCTCCATGGGGAAACAGCTTGGAATGGAAATGGCCAGGATTGGAAGTGGCTTGGGTGAGTTGGAGATTTATCAGGGAAGAGCAGAGCATGGACTCCTAATCCTCCCCAAGAGAAACTGTGGAAATGTTGTGTTGGTGCTGGTGCTCATGTGGCCAGAGGTGCAGCAACACACTGAATTGCTGCAGAACAACAGCATTCCAAATAAAATTCCAGTCAAAATTAGGACTGCTTTGTGTTCTAAGAGATTTAAAAATCCTGTAGAAAGTTTAGGACAAACTGGGCTTGTGGGGCTTCTCCCAACTTCCTAGCAGGTGCTCCCTCCCTGTGCCAGAGCTCCCTGCCATGGTACAGGCAGCAGGAGCTCCCAGCAGGTTCCACAGCTGTTGTGGGTGCTGCTCTCCCTCCCCACAGCTCCTCCCTGCAGCCTCCAGGCCTGCTCATCATCCCACTCTGCTCCCCTTCCACTCCACTGCCCATGTCCATGTTCCAGCAGAGGTGCCCCTGGGAGAGGCCATGGCTCTCCATGGCCCCTCCTGCACTAACAGGGCACTTTCCCAAGGCTTTGGCTGCTGCACAGAGACCCCTCCTCAATCCTGACCCCCTGCCTGGGATGCTGGGCCTCTTCCAGGCTCATCCCAGGCATCCCCACCAAGGCTGGCACTGGGAGGGCAAGGGGAAAGGTGACCTCAGGGAAGCCACATTCCAGCTGAAGCAGCTCACTGAATACAAGAGAAAGACTGGAATCTACCCCTTGTTTGTGTTTCAGAAGTCTTTGTAATGCTAAGGAAAATTCCAGCTCCTGAATCACTCTCCAAACAGCGGCACTTCCCTGAAAACACACAGCAAGGCCACAGTTCTCACCTCTCTTTCCTCACCAGAACACAGAACAAGAACGTGACAGAGCTGAGCAGCTTCCCTGAGTCCTGGAGAACACCTGGACAGGTGAGGGGCTGCAGCTGCTGCGGAGGTGCCCAGTGCAGGTGGGTACCCCCAAAACGCCTGCACTGCTGTGGAGGTGCCCAGAGCAGGTGGTGCCCCCAAAATGCCTGCACTGCTGTGGAGGTGCCCAGAGCAGGTGGTGCCCCCAAAATGCCTGCATTGCTGTGGAGGTGCCCAGAGCAGGTGGGTACCCCCAAAATGCCTGCATTGCTGTGGAGATGCCTGGAGCAGGTGGGTGCCCCCAGAATGCCTGCATTGCTGTGGAGGTGCCCAGAGCAGGTGGTGCCCCCAAAATGCCTGCACTGCTGTGGAGGTGCCCAGAGCAGGTGGGGACCCCCAGAATGCCTGCACTGCTGTGGAGGTGCCCAGAGCAGGTGGGTACCCCCAGAATGCCTGCACTGCTGTGGAGGTGCCCAGAGCAGGTGGGTACCCCCAGAATGCCTGCACTGCTGTGGAGGTGCCCGGAGCAGGTGGGTACCCCCAGAATGCCTGCATTGCTGTGGAGGTGCCTGGAGCAGGTGGTGTCCCCAAAATGCCTGCACTGCTGTGGATGGGCAGGGGAGCAGGAAGGGCTGGGGGTGATCTGGACACCTCTGGGATTAGTTTTCAGTGTCCTCAGGAAATCTGCTCAGCTGCCCCACAGCCACAGAAACACAACCTGCAGAGGGTGTGTGTGTGTCCTCAACTACCACCACACCACAGAGCAAAACGACCCAGGGACTGACTGGGAAGTACCAACCGGTACAACATGAACCACAGGACCTGAACTCACCATCCCAAAAAACTGCTGCACAGTGGGACACAGTGGGAAAGCAACACACTCCAAGGAACACCACAGGACCCACTGGCACAGGCTGGAGGGCACCACAGGTGAGTGTGTGGCACAAAAGCCAAGCTGCAGGTGCCAGGCTGGTTCCAGGACATTCCCAGCCATCAGCTGGATCCTTGATAAGGGACCAGCAGTGCTTGGGTTGGAGTGTCACACATGGTGCAGCTTCAGCTGCCACACTTTCCTCACCCAGCCTGTTCTGTCTGTCCTCTGGGGTGGCCCAGGGCTGGTGTCCCTGTCCTCCTGTGTCCCTGTGCCCCTCCAGCAGGTGCCCCTTGCCCCACAGGCACCTCCTGGGTGCCTGCTCACTTCTGCTCTGTGGTCTCCTGGGATCAGCCCTTGGCTTTTCCACAAGAGAGGAGGTTCCTCTGTGATGCCACCCCCCAGCAGCCTCAGGCATGCCAAGCCCAGCTCCTGGTGGAAAATGGCCAGGAAAGAGAACTTGGAGTGTCCCCAGGCCAGCCTGGAGCAGCTGACCCTGCATGTCCACAGGACACACCTCAGGAGCCCCCCCAGCCCTGCCAGAGCAGTGCCCTTTGGGCTGTGCCCCCTCCCACCATGGCCAGCTGCCCATGGGCACGAGGGAGCCGGGCAGGTGCCACCGCTCCGACCGCTGCCACGGGGCCACTGGGATTCCCTTCCACTGGGAATCCTCAGCTGCCTGGGAACCAGGAGCTGGCCACAACCACAGCCAGATCCAACAGGGAAGGGCTGGACACTGGTTGGACACCTCCTCTTCCTCCCCAAGCAGAACAAGGCACCAGCCAGGGAGTGGGTTTTTCCTTGCCCAAACCACTGCATGGATTTGGATACAGAATTTGGATCCCTCCAAGGCTTTATTGGGAGTATCCGAGATGGGATAAATTGATTTAACCCTCTTGCATAACTCAAATAGCAACCCATGACCATCCCTGGCACAGGCCCTGGGCAGAGAAGCTGCAAATTGGCCTCGATGATCCTTGTAGGGCCTTTCCAACTCTTATTCTGGGATTGTGTGAAATCCAGGACAGGGAGAAATGCTGCAAAACCAGGCACAGAACACAACCCACTTCCCTGGAGACCCACAGGACACATGTTAGCCAGAGCACTGGAGAATCCTCCAGGAAAGGCCATGAGTGATGTCTGGGAAAGGGCTGGCTGGGGTTGCTGGGGATATCTGAGATTCCATCAGCACCTCATGGACAGCAGGGACACCACAGCACAACACCAGTGTCTGCCAGGGCTTCACAGCAGCACAGGAGCAGTTCAGAGGATTCCCCCAAGCTGAAGTTTCCAGGAATTCCCCCGGCACACTTCCCTCCCACCCAAAAAAGTGTCCCCTCCACCAACTCTCTGCAGCTGGTGACCTTGAGGATCATCAAGTCCACCCACTGACCCAGCCCTACCATGTTCACCCCTAAATCATGTCCTCAAGTGCCAAATTCTTGTACCAAGGTCACAGGAAACTGACCTCCAAAAACTCATCCGGGATTTGTCCAGGTAACACAACCTCAAACTTCCATGTGGCAATTCCTCCTCTGCATCTCTTTCCTGGAAACTCCCACCAAGACTTTTAAACACACCCAGAACTGACAGTGTGGCATCACAGAATCCCTGAGGTTGGCAAAGCCCTGCCAGCCCATGGAGCCCACCCTGTGCCCGATGCCCACCTTGGCAAAGCCCTCCCAGCCCCTGGAGCCCACCCTGTGCCCGATGCCCACCTTGTCCCCCAGCCCAGAGCACTGAGTGCCACGGCCAGTCCTTCCTGGGACATCTCCAGGGAGGGAGACTCTGGTGTTCCAATACCTGCCCACCCTTTCCATGCAGAAATTCCTGCTGTGTCCTCTGCCTCTGCCCTGGCACAGGCTGAGGCCATTCCCTCTGCTCCTGTCCCTGTTCCCCCGAGCAGAATCTGCCTCCCCCTCCTGTCAGGGAGTTGCAGAGACTGAGATAAGTTTTATTCCACACCCTGTTTTCCCTCCCAACCCCAACACTCAAGGCCATGCTCAGCCCCTCCACTGCTGCCCGTGTGCCCACACTGCTGTTCTCCTACAGGTTCACTCCCCCTTAGCAGCACTCAGGATTTCATTCAGCTGATCCAACAAAGCACCTTGGATTTCCTACTCCAGGTGAGGGTGAACCAAGGACTGGCATGGAAACATCTGCTCAGGGACCAGGAATGGTCGCCCAGGCCCAGGCTGGACTCAGTTGGTTCCAACTCTACACTCAAGGTCAGAGTGGTGCATAAAACAACAGTTCAGGGCCCCCTTTTAAACCCCCCTCACTCCAGCTGGGTTCTGTTTGGGCTCATCCCACCAGGATTGGGATCCCAGTCCTGCCCCAGCCCAAGGGAAAGGAGCAGGAGAGACAGGAAACTTCTGGGCTTTTTCTTTATTGGGTTGTTGGTTTGTGCTTTGTTTTCTTTAATTTTTTAACTTGAACCTGCTCTGTGTGTTCAGACAGAGCTCAGGAAAAAAGTCCAGCTCAATAAATCAGTTTTTACCCTCCAATATTTCACATCGTGCAACTATAAACCCTGAGAGCAAGACATATGGATGCTCCAACTCATTTTCCTCTGTAGAAACACCAAATATTTTAGGCAGACTGTTTCAAGTATGTGCCTAAACAGCTTGATATTTATATTAAATGGCTTTGAACATTCCCATTGCTGTTCCCCAGCTGGGCTCGCCCTGCTCTGCTCCTGGCTGAGATGGTGATTCCATGGAGAACTCCAGGGAGTCTCCTGTGGAGAAACAGTTTTGCCACTTCCCAAGTGCTTCTCCTCCACTGCCAGTTTGGTGGGAAATCAGAGAGAAGGCAAAGCCAAGCCTGTGTTGCACCTTTCCCTTCTGAACTCCCCAGGATGGGATTGGATTGGGAGCCTTTGGCTGCTCCACGTGCTGCCCTCAGTCAAGGGCTGATGTGGAGACACATCCAAACCAAACTGCTCTTAAAGGAAGGTTAATTGTAAGCGCTAATTAGGACACAATGAGTTTTACTTGGAAAAAAGCAGCTTTTCCTTGCCTTTTTTTGTAGCTTTGGAGGGAAGGTGTTCAACCAACTGGACTGCACAGAGCACAAGGTTTGCATGGGGGTGTCAGGACAAACCACAGCTTTTTCCTTCTTTTTGGAATTCTTTCCTTGGTTCTGCTTCCACAGGCTCCAGGGCTGATTTTAGCAATCCCATAAACCCCCAGACTCCAGTTAGGAGTTATTTTGTCAAAGGATAGCAGAGCAAGGGGAAACAGGGAAGGATTCTCTGCAGAACAAGCAGAGCAGTGTCCCAGAAATAGCTGGGAAGTGTCCATCATTCCAGAGCACAACATTCCTGCCCTCTGCTCCCACCTGGGATTTGGACCTTGCTGTGCACACAGAGGGTTTGGTTCAGTCAGTGGAGCTGTTTGGCAACCAGGACCTTTCTCCCTCCCTTCCTGGCAGCACAGGAAAGTCCAGGCACAGCACCGGGATCCCAGAAATGCTGGGAATTCTGGTGTCCAAACCACCTTCCCTTCCTTTGAATTCACTCAAACCCCACCCAAGACATCACCCAGACATGCAAGTCCTTCATTTCCAGGCTCCTCCAACATCTGCACGGCAAGAGGAGGGAATGATCCATAGCATGAATGAAATGGGATGGCTGAGCAACATCAGCTTCCCTGCAGGTAAATATTTATCAGGAATCGCTCCCCACCAGCCTCGGGGATGTAAATATTTCAGGGAACAGCCAGGGGTGCTCCGCCACCACTCAGTGCACATTCAGGATGTAAATATTTAAGGGAACAGCCAGGGATGCTTTTGCCACTATTCCACGGATATTTAAAGATGTGTCACTAATGAAGATGAAATGCCCTTTAAAATACAGTAAAACAGAAAGTATTTTAGAAGTCCTCAATCCCTTTAAAAGCCCTAAGTGTTTTTTGGGGCACACTTGGAGCAGAACAGCAGGAATGGATTTATTCAGGGATATAACAATTCCTGCTGGAAGAGCAAAGCTTAGTCCAGGGAGGTTTGTACTGAGAAGGCTTTTCCTCCCTTTTTCCATCAACTTTTGGGTAGGATAAAATCTTATTTCTTCAGGAAATGCATTTCCTGATGGAATAGAGCACAATTCCATCATTTTTTCCAGCTGGGATTTGGACACACACCTGAGTCAGAGAGAGAATCTCTAACTGAGGCTGCACTTCCCACATTGCTGGTTAAGTGGGAATTCTCACCAGTCATGGAGCAAATCCACCATCCCCAAAAATGGGAGAAGTCCCAAAGAACTTCTCTGCAGCCACAGGCAAGACCAAAATATAATTTAAATGGTCATGTGTGTCACTTTAAGCTCTTTAATGCCCTTTTCAGTATCACAGCAAGGAACCAGCTCGAGGAAGAAAAGCCTTTTTAAATGTATTTTCATTTAAAACAGCACTTTGTGAAGATGTTTGCATTGCATTTCCCTTCAGAGCTAAAAATTAAAAAAATAAAGAGAGAAATCAGACTGTCAGGGAAGTTTTAAAGCACAACAGAACTGTGAGAGCCCCTGGGAGTGCCAGGCAGTGTTTTGGCAGTGCCACAACCCCGAGCTGGGAAAGAGCTGAATCCTCACTCCTCATTTCTCCCCCTTCCAACTGACCTTGCTGGGCAGTATTTGTATTTTTTGTTGTGATTTATGATGGGGATGAGCAGCAATGCCCAAAACGATGCCCTGTGAGCACTGCCAGGTGATGGGCAGGAAAATCCTGAACAGGAACAGGAGCTGCTTCTGCAGGTGGTTGATTAGAAGAGAAAATCAGAGTGATAAGATAAACCCAGTGCCAACTCCACACCACTGTGAGTAGTAAACACAATGTGATCAAAGTGGAACTGTCTGGGCAGAAAGTGGAGGAACAAACTCAGCTCTGGTTGTACAACACCCAGAAAAGCCACATTTCAACCACCAAACCCCAGACCTTCCCCCAGCACTGCATTTGTATGAAAAATAAAGGGAGAGTTTGAAAAGTAAACACTGAAAAGTGAGACTGAGAGAGAAATATCTCCCCTATCATCAACTTTAGGGCTTTTATAGGAGGTTTTATTAGTCAGGATGGGACTTTATGGGATTATATGACTTAACAGCCCCAAGGAACAAGCTCAGCCACACAGGAACACACAGAATTCCATATAAAAATTGGTTTAGGCAGATCAAGCTATAAAATAGAAAACACAGAAAGAGCCACAACAACCTGTCAACATCCTGTTACCTCCCTCTGATTTACAGAAAGGTCTGATAGTTTTTAATTACAGGATATATTAAATAAGATACAGCACAGAACTGAAGAACATACTGGGTACAAGCAGCAAAATAAGTATATTCAGGGGTATTTTCACCAAGATTTATTTATTTTATGTGTAAAAGTTGGGAAATAATGATCCCCTCAGAAAAAAAATGGATAAATATTGACACTCAAAGACTAAAGGAAAACAATTCCCAGAACCATCCTGCCCAAAGACTGAGTAAAATCCATACATAAATGACTTTGGCATTAGGATCGATCCTAACCCGCAGCTCCAGTGGGTGGATTGGGCTGAATCTGATTTTACAGGTATTTTAGAGCTGCGGAATTCCAACCATCCCCTCCTTTCTCGCACCACCACGTGCAGAGTCACAACAAACACAGCACCGCATTCCCAGCCGGCATCTCCAAACATCCCCAAGCGCAAAAAACAGGAAAGATTGGGCTGGACACCAAACGCGCTGCTGGAAACACAGGCTGGCAGGTAAAAAAAGCAGCGATAGGTAAAATAATCGCGATTT
>VWZD01011306.1:732-18103 GCA_013396695.1 Sakesphorus luctuosus | reverse complement strand
TAAATTATTGTCTACATAGATTATGTTCTTTGCACATCTCTCATGCACATAAAACTCCTCTGGCAACATCATGTCCTGCACCCCCACATGTCTTCACATCCTCTCCTACTTCTGGTTACAATTAGCAGATCAGGAAAAATTATTCTCCTCTGTTATTTTTCATNATCACAAAAGAATTTTTGCAGAGTCACTTTCCCCTTAGGCAGTCAGAAACCATCAGTATCAACACTCTTGAATTTCCCAGCAACTTTCTTTTTACACCTTGGCTATTTTCCCTAGAATTGCTTCACTTGCAGATTATGGGAAAAGTAAGAGGGTTTCTCTGCAGCAAAGAGAAGGCTGGATAGAAAGTATGACTTGCACTAGAGGGACCATTTCTGAGTAGTATCAGGCAGGAAGTGCTATTTGAAGCCAGTAAGCATTATAAGGGACTAGTTTCCCTTTATTTCTTTTATTCCTCATGTTCCCTCACCACTTATCATACTCAACACTTTCCTATTACAGCCACTGCATATATAAAATGTAATGGAAGAGTAAATACATTTGCCATTTCCTTCCTGTACCTCTAGTAATCAGAGGTGCCACTGACAGAATTATGAAATTGCCACAACCAATCAATCTGTTACAACTTTACTTGGCAGTTTATAGTACTTTTCTTCCCACACCACCCCCTCCATCATTTTTCTTCATCATTTAGGGAAGAGGGTAGTTGACTAGGTAGGTGTATTTACCCAAGATGCCATAAAAGCAACAGCTTAATAAATGCAAAAAATATTTCTGTCATGAAAGGTAAAAAGCTTTTCTGTGAGATAATGCATCCATTCAGAAGAATGAAATAGGACATTAATTGCAATCTAACCCAACATGACCAGAAGGGGGAAAAAAAGGTTTGACACATCTGTTTGCAGTCAATTGCTCAACAACATGCAATATGCTTTTGTAGAGTGAGCAGATGGAAGGAAAAAAAGCTTTTTAACTTTAACATTCACATGAGTTTACTCAGAGAAAAGGCCTTGTATGGTTTTCTAGGAGTTTGTGACTTGATTTGAACAATGGAAGTTTAATTATTACAATTCCTTTCTGCACCTTGTTTTTCCCCAGGTGGTTTTTCCTCTTGTGTCATTTATCTCCCCCTCCGCCAGCTCTTGTAACATTTTGAATAATTCCCACCTCCCAGGTATGGAGATACAGGAGAAATATAGAATTTTCAACTGCCTTGTCACATCACCAAAACGAATACAGGGACATAGACTGAATGTGGCAAAGCCACAGAAACAACCAAGAATAATTACATCGTCATTTTCTTGGATGTTTTCAGTGGTGGAATATTATTGCTGCAACTGTTAATAGCTATTGACATCTTTACTCAGACTAGAAAGACCACTGGTTAAAAAAGTTCCTGATTAAAAAAAAAAAAGGGAACAAAGTTTTCCAGGACCTTTGCAACATAACATAATTCAATACATGACACAAAAGGGGCTAAGAGTGGCCCTATGTGCCCATGTCAAGAGCTCTCTAGTGGATAAGAAATTGTCTGATCATCAATGTCAGCTTCTAGTCCAGGTGTACCCCTTGCTGGATCTACAGCAAGTGAACTCAGGGAAGGAAGGAGAAAGAAGTAGCGTTTTCCAGCAAGTTTTCAACTGCAGTAAAGCCATCCAGGACTACAGGCAGCTGTTCTAAATTATTCAGGGACTGAACCACAGGGTCTGAGGTATAAGAAACAGGGCTCATTCCCAGGCCACCACCTACCTACATAAGTACCTACCTAAGCTCCAGCACTTAGCAAAAGTTGACTGGTCTTTCTCACACTGTCTTCTCAGTCCTAAAACTTGGTAGTCACAGTAAAAACCTTGTAAATTTTAATTACACCCCAAATGGAAATATGTCATGATAAGAAGCTCAGCTACTTACTTCAATTCTCTTCTCAAACTTCTCTCCCTGTAACAGACGATCAACGTAGATTTTGGGAACATGAATGTCTTCTGGGGCAAATGCTCCTATATCAACAATTTCTTCCACCTACAGAGAAAAGGGACAGTGAAAGTATTTAGAAAATATTTAGATAAAAGTATTCAATGAGGACTTTTATTAACAATAAAGTTTCAAATATTAAATATATGGTGTATCACATCAAGAAAACTTAAGAATGGGACAAAATAACAACAGCCTTTGAAATAGATTAATTGCAATGCTTATCTGTTCTCTTCTTCAAAGGATACTTCTTCATACAAACTGAAAGCAATTTATGTTCAAACAGCCCAATTTGTATGGCCAGCTTGAAGAAATACACCGTGTACTGTTACATCAGAGTTGTTTGTACCTAAAAATAATTTCTCTCCAAACGGAAGAAAACAATATGCTAGTAAGAAAATGACATAATATAAAGCAGAATTATCAATTTTGAGGGTACAAACACAGAAGCTAGCTCAAGGATTTTCCGCAGTGTAGTAAAAAATAAAATAGAAATCATTTGAACTCTAATAATAGATTGCAAGAAAGAAGATGCAAGATGAAGACATGTAAGTCTCTACAGTTAGCAAAACAGATTCAGCACAAATAGATTTGAAATGTCACCTATTTCGAGCACCACAGACAACAGGGTTTTCCTTCTATGTCTGGTTTCAGGGTGGTCTAGCTAGAGACCCTACTATAGACAGATTCCTGCAGTACAGACCTTCAGCCATGTCTGGTGCTTTCCTTGACAAGTCTGAGGTGCACAGATCACATCTCACTCTGCCACCAAACAGACACTAACTTTGGTGTTGCACCTCCATCCAACCACACAGAAAACACATAATGTTAGAGCAAAAAGTCCAAGATAACAGTCTACGTCATAGGACATAACAATCTACTCAAAGACTGAAAGAAATTCATTACGTTTCCAAACTACTTTATCACCAGGAATTAGTTAAACTTTCAGGAATGTCTAAGGTGTAATAATCCCAAAACAAGTCCCAGAGTATGATACATCAGTAAGGATACATCACTTAACAGCTATCAACAGTGAAGCAACATCAAAGAGCTTAAAATTCAATTTGACATCCTACTGTTGCTGCACAACGTGATCAATACTAAAATCTATGGTATATCTGATAGACAATCACCTTCCTACTGTGACAATAAACAAACACCCATACAAACCAATCGATCCTAAAAGCAGCAGAGGAAGAAGAAAAATTAACAAACTAAAGACCACAGTACCAGTTTCAGATGATCCCTAAAAAACCCCCTGGATTAAAGAGACAGAAAAGATGAGCAGTGAAATCTGTAAGATAAAGGTGCTGAGGAAGAGGCAATNNNNTTCACTTATCAGGTGGAAAACTAGGCCTGGGGAATACTAGTCGTTCCTGATTGGGACCTTCTCACAAAAGAACTACTTTTATTTGCTGCAGGAGCTGAGATTATAAACTCAAAATCTTGGCACAATTCAAATAACTCCAACAGAATTATGCTGTCAGAAAACTCGACATACTGTCTCTCCCCCCATCAATAGAATACACAGGATAAATAATTATTCCAACAACAAATTGTTAGATTTTGTTATTAGTTACACCATTCTGCTAATTGCTTTGTATTTTGTCTCCCTAGACACAGCAATTAGCATGATAGCTTTTCCACTAATGTGTCCAAACATTAAGCTAAATGAATGTAACACTGCAAACTGCATGTTGTTCTAGATGAGCCTACCGCACAATGGAACACCTTCGTGTGCACAGGCAGCCCTCCACTCTTCTTACTCATGTTTCACAATTTCCATGTTCTATTGTTGTGAGAAATAAGCAGCAAATGGAACAAAAACAAAGTAAGGTCAAATAGCCCACAGCAATGAAGTGGAATTTTGAAAGGGGATTAAGAACTTGCATGTGATGAACGCAGAAATAACTATCTTCTAGTTCTGCAAGTGAAATTATTCAGCATATTTTGATGGAAAAGCAAGAATTCAGGCAGGGGAAGTACAAACACCATCTAATTGCTCCAGCTCTCTCTCCCAGCTCCTCTCACAGGGAAGTAGATGATGCTCCAGCAGAGGCTCTGTAGATGGGCTGCCCACCACCAAATTTGACAGAGATGAAGCTGTGCCAGAGCTGACACCAGGAAATCTGATGGCCCTGGGAGTAAGCACCTTCACTTCCTGTGACCACTGCAAGGCATAACCCAAGTATCTTCCTAGACAAGAATGATAATGCAAAAATANGGGTCTTCTAGTCTTTGGGTTGGACAGCTATACATGAGTAGTTTTTGCTGTGACATTAATTGTAATTGGTGGTTCCTGTTGCTCTGTCAACCCCTATCCCCAGCCGCTTGGTCCCTGGCAGCAGCCCCTGACTGGAGCTGCTACCTTACAGCCTCCCCGCCTTCACGCTTAGCTAAGGAACACCACCCCCATCTCAAACCTTTCTAGAAACCTCCACCCCTTTTATTATTATTATCCTTTATTAATTCTCTGTTAAAACTTTTAACTATGTAAAATTGGAAGAACTGTGTAGAATATAAACTCTCCTAAATATTCAACAACTCAGCCACTGGCTTGGGAGGAATCCTCCAATCCATATTCTCACATCATTTCCTTCTGTAATTTACATCTACTTCTCCTTTTTAAAGTAGTTTGAATTCTTTTTGCTGATGGAAATTCAGCTAATCTTCTAGTTTAATTTCAGAATTTCTGAAGGCTTCTAGCCTTCCATTCTGAAGGAACCAACTTCTAGTAAGAAAAATAAGGAACTTTGATTCTTGACCAAAATTTGGTAAGGAAGTTACACTCATACAAGCACTCATGGCAGAACACTTGATCAAAATAGAAAGGCCTGTGTTTTGAGTATGTACCTTTTACCTATTTCTGTAGCCCCATTATGTACTTTGTGAGACATGATACGTTATCAGCTGCTTTAGTTTTAAATCTCAGTATTCATAAAACTAAGCTATAACTAGAAATGGCAGTATAATTCCTTATTAAGGGAAAATAATTAAAAATGTATGTGCGAGAGAAAGAAGGAGATGGAGGGACCAAGACACTGTAAGAAAACCTATGCATTTGTAAGTAGCTTTTGCACTGACTTTATTAAATCTATCACTATCTCAATTATTCTAGTTCAGTTCTTAAAACTGAAATAATGAAAATTCCTATCAGAACATAAGTAAAATAAAAAACTACTACCAGTTAAATGCCCAAAACAACAGAGAAATGAAATAAAATTTAGCCTCTCAGATGCTCAGACAAACTCATCAGAGCACTTCTTCAGTTCACTACTGGGAGAGTCAAGATGATGTCACTGCAAAATTCCTTATAACACTTACAAAATAATAAGAATTAAAAAGAATACATAATAAGGACTACAACAATACATTTTATGTGTCTGGTTCACTCAAGATCACAGAAACTGTGATCAACCACTCCCCATGGCTAATGACAAACCAAATTAATTGTTTACACTCAATTTCACAAACAGCTTTGATATTGCAAAACAGTGAAATATGCTCTGAAAAGAGATCACTGGAAATTAAAAACACATTATACAAACATACTGAGCTATGGGAAAGAGCAGAGCAGGCTAATATTACTCAGTTCTGATTGCACACAGTGAGATACAACAGTGGATCTTGTGAGTTCAATTCTTTCCTTTTCTGACTCTGTGATCAGCCAGACCATGAAATTTCTACTTTTGTCAAAATTCTACATTAATGGAATGCCAGTCAGTCAACAGCCACCCTGAAAAGGAAACTTTAATAACTTTAACCTGAAGTAATTACCAAATAGCCTGATAAAGGCACATCATAATAATCACCACATTATCCTCACATCAGACTTGGTACAAATGTTTTTGTAAGCATACTGAGGGACAGGGGAACAGTAAAAACCTGTAAAGTTCTTATTTGTTAGAGACTCTTTCACCTAATGTGAATGGTCTGGGTCACACTGATGGTCAACTTAGACCAGTAGACCTTCTTCTTGTCAACAGGAGCTTAAAAGACAGTGTGATACTTCTGGTTATATTCTCCAAGCTGCTACCAATGTGCAGTTTCAGGGTGTCCTCCATAAGAGACTGGACATAGACCAACTTCATCATATCTTCTGATGAACCAGAAGCTAATAGTTTTCTTAGAACCCAAAAGACTTAAATTTAACTAGTATGAAAAGCATTGCTCATTACCTCTTTGCAATTTAACCGTGTGCTCCCATCTTTTTGCTGTACAGGAACAGCACACAGCAGTTCTTTATTTGTCTACTTCATGTTGATGAAGATCCTACGTATCTTTGTATGCTTTCCTGGTTTCTAACAGACTCTTATCCTCTGTAAACACTACAGAGAAAAACAGTGAGATGTGTTCTCAGTATGTTCTATCTGATAATTAAGGAAGCAAAGTTGACATAAATCTCCTAGATTTGTCTCCAAGTTTTTCGTCATGTGGATATTCATCTGCCTAAATCAGGAGCCCCTGCTAAAATATACTCAATCCACTTTTATTTTCTCTGTTCTAAATCTCCTCAATTACCACCTCCACTTCTAGTTGCCTCAGGCTTAATCTCTTCTCTCACTCTTCTCTGCACCTGCTGCATATTTCCTCCAACCAGTTCCTTCCGTTCCACTCATTTGACATCTTCCTCCATGCTGTACTGCTGACAGGAGAGAGGAAAACAGACTGCACTAAATTACCTGCTGTAGGTACTCACACAAAGCAGTTCTGTGACAAACACCACAAAGAAAAGAGGAAGCATACTTGATTATCTACAAAAGCTATCTATATGTAAAGCTGTGTGCATGCTTGAAAGAATACGAAAAATTTAACCACCAGTTTCTGAAGAGGTTCTCCTATACACACAGAATTCCACTTCAGAAATTTTTAAGCTAGTCACATATTAGCACAGCCAGGATACACAACAGCCTTAAGTTTCAAGAAGATGTTTGAAGTCAGACAATACTAACATTTCTCAAAGGAGGTGCCTCCACTAAATTGACTTGCTTGTGTGATGACTTGCAGAAGTAGGTCTATATAATTCTGTGTGCATCAAAAACTGAAAGGGATGATAGCTGTTTTCTTGCCTTCTTAAATTCATTCATTTGGATTTTGCACTATTTTTCTGTGGTAAAATTAAAAATGGTGAATTAAAAGCATGAGAGATTGCTTTAATATCCAGCAATCTGCAGTGCCAGTATTACCAACTGAACCAGCCTGCTACAGCAGGCACACCTAAGGAGTGATTCCTGCAGAAACCCTGTGGTTGCCATCAATGAACTCCTGCTGGCTGTGATCACATTTTGTGACCTGTGCTTTCTTGGTGAAATGAGATGATTTTGTAGTGCTCAGTGCTTATTTTTACAATACTCAGCTGAATGACAGCAGTGACAACAAAAACAGCAACATAATTACATTCTCACCTTTTAATTATAAAGCACCCGATTTGTATTAAATACCTAAGTTCTTAAAAATAAAATGTAAACAACCATGTGGAATATTTACAGGATAGTCTTCTCAGACATGGAGATGGCAATTTTGGAAAGTATTTTTTTAGATTACATTATGTAATTATTGTTCAATCAAAGAAGTAAATAATGGGAGAAGAGCTGGAAGAAAACAAACACACACACACACACAACCAGTGAATATATTCTTCATTTTTAAGGGCTAGTTAATGGTAGAAGAACCTGTTTAACCTGTACTAGGTACCTCAGCTGAATAAAGTGGCCAATCACACCACAAAACCTTCCATTCCAGATCAGAATAGCTGATAACAATATTAACTCTACTGGAATGGCATATTTAAGGTTTTTTAAACAAAACATATTTTGCTTTACATACATTATTCCTGTACTTTGTTTCTCATTTTAACATTACATTAGATTGAAAGCCTTTGAATTGATTAGAAGGTAAAAATAAATAATTGACATTTTTTATTGAAATTATTCACATATTGTCAGTAATAATTGAAATCTCCTCCCCCCCACTAAAAAAAAATCAAGAGGTGGAATAGAAAAACAAAAATTTAAAAAATCAATCGGAGATTTAATTGCAATATCCAAGAAGGTAATTTCAGTACTTTACAGTCTACATAAGCCTAAATAAACCACCTGGAAATTCAAGGAATACCTCTAACTAAGGATCAGACCACAGCATGCTAAGGAGGAGACATAGCAAAGTAATCACAGTAAAAAATATATTAGCAGCTGTTCTGTAACAAATTATCTTGCGGGTTGTCTCTGATCAGAAAAAGAAACCCTGCAGGTACTTCAAGAAAGGCAATGAAAAGACATATCATCTCAAAATGACATGTTCTGTGCACACATGTATGAGTTTTCCTTGTTTCAAATGTTCATTACAGACAATGGTAGATTTCTGAAAACTGCTTTACATGCTACTATTTTCTTTCTCAATAAGGAATCAGTGTGGTACATTTCACCATCATAGCAGATATGCCAAATGCCTGAAATATCCGAGATAATAAAACTTATCCATACTGAGGAAGAAGGTAGACAGAATTCTTTTCTATGAAAATGTCTGGAAATAAAATCAAGTGCTGGTAGTATGTCATGTGGCTGAAACACTTTAAACAGACCACAGGAAAGTTGGTAGAGAGATTGTTAGCAATAAATTTTAAGAGAAATTAAACATTTCTTGCACTTTGCCATTATCCTTCCTGAAAGCTGTCTGCAAAGGAGAGCACTAAACATGCATGGAAATAAAAAAATAAAATAACCAAAACTGTATTATGTGCTTCACAGAACCAAAATTATTATTTTATGCTGAAGCTGACAGAAACATGTTAAAACAGCCCTTCAAATCATAAAAGTAGATTTTTGTGATTATCACATCCTAATGAGGATTTCACTAGAAAATGGAAAAATTGTCTTTAGAACATCTGATACTCACAGTTATAACAAATACAACCTCTAATCTCCTGATCATACCAAATTTTCTATTCTGTCTCCGTATTTATAAATCAGGCAGAATAACTGCTGAAGCACATCAAGCCAATACCAATTGGCTAATATTTCCAATAGAACTGTTACACAACTTATTTAAACTGATTTTTAGTAATCCTAAAGAGATTTTGGATTTTTAACCTCTCCCTCTCCAGAACCCTCAAAACAGGAATATATTAATGATCAGTTTCTTTGCTGTCTCTGATGCTACTGGATTGATAAAAGAAAAAATCAGCCATCTCGAAAACCTTTACACATTTCCCATAAGCCTCCTGCCACACATTTAAATAGGATACATTCAATTAGCTTATGTTCATTTCTGATGGAACCTAATGGAATCCATCCCAAACAGCAACTCACTGCTACTTGTATAAAGGCTCAATTTAGTCCCTTAAATCTGGAGTTTCTAATAATCTCAAATTAGTTATAATTTGGAATGAATGAAACTCATCTACCTGAAAAATTTAAGACCAAACCCATGTAAGAATAGCCCTTCCCAATGCACGAACACCAGCAGAAACTGAATGCATGATCAGCTCAGGATACTCAAGGGACAGTCTCCTTTCGGGGAAGACACAGGAGTCTTTTTTTAATTGCTGGTGGCAATGGCAAACACAAACCACATAACCACTCCTAAGCGCCTTTCAGGAGGTGACCAGACACCACAGCATCAAGAATGTGATGCTGTCCAAACTAGAAAACCTGTTTCTCAGCTGGCCTTACCCCTAGATGTTACAAAAGCTACAATACATTTTAAAATACACAGTTTAGAAACCCAAAAGCAACAAAAAACTCAACAAAATCCAACAGCACAAAGCAACAGAAACAAAGGTGCATACAAACTTGCTTGATTCACTTAAAAGACAAGGGAGAATCATGAGACATCAGTATAACTTCTATCAGCCTGGAATCTGAATAGGTAAATATCTTGGCATAATAATGCAACTCTCTGTTTGGAAGGTACTGCAGTTAAAAACTGGGACTTAAAACTGTTTTTTGTTGAAAAATTTAGTTTACTTAGAAATCTAATAGCTAGATGCTCTTGTAACATCATTTGCAGCTTCTGATGTTCAGTGTTTGAGCAATTCAGCAACTTGAGAGCCTGGGACATAAGTGCTCCTTATCCCATTGGTTACACAACCAATTGGCTAAGTATTTCCCCTGTTTTAATCAGGATTGTATCCCAGCTCCCCTCTTTGCCTTTGTCTGTTTCTTTCAACAACAAGAAGAAAACCGATAAAATATATTTCACCTATTCCAAAGGTTAACAAAAAAGAGGAATGTACTTGTTTCTCTTGTCCTAGTTCAGCAGGTGGGACCAGTTTGTCACTGTGGGTATGACCAAAGCTATGTATTCTACACCGTCTATTCATTTCCCATGAACTATTAACAATGGACCATTTGCAGCAGCTGCCCAGGGCACACCCAACTCCTCAGGGTGTGAGCTGNAATCTTGGGGGGTTTGGGACTTGGCAACCCTACTCATCAGATCCAGAGGAGGACCTTGATAGGAGGAGACCACCGCTCTTGACCAGACTGTGACCATCATCTGCACCAGCAGGATTTTTCGCTTCCTTTTACTTTGGACTTGGGGGAACCACGTGGAGTTCAGCACAGGGGCTACAAACCCCTTTGTGTTTGTGCCTCAGGGTGCTGGGTTACATTTCTGGGGTTTGTGGGTTGAAAGCAATTTTTTTTTGTGCCATTGCTTTTATTGTAATGTTGTTATTAAATTCTTACGGACTTACACTCTCTTTTATGTTGGGTTTGTTTCTCCTGCTGGTTTACTTTTAAACCAGCACACTCTATAATAAAAAACACAAAACATGAGTTTAAACTAGAAGTTGTTTTAAGATTTGTTCAGTTATTGCCCTCTCCAGCTGAATCAGAAGTAGCAAACTAAGAATCTTAGCCTCTAATTCATGGGATTATAATAATAATGACCAAACTTCGCAAACGAAGATTTGGGAAGGGCTCACCCCACGTGGGTGTGCCCTCCGAGCCTGCACAGTGGATTTTTTAGGTGAGGCTCAGCGTGAGCAGAACCGGCCCCACTGTTTAAGTCCTAAGGTTCATTTGCCACGGCTGAGCAAGCTTGGACAGTGACAGTGAAGTCTCCTTAGGACTATTTACAGCACCCGGTACTAACCGAGGCTGACCCGGCTTGGCATCCAAGATCTGACGGGATCGGATGGCAGGGAGGCATTTACTTGCCGGGGCCGCCCGTACTGAGACTCAAACTCGCGACCTTGGGAATCGGAGACTGAAGTGCTCTCCACTACGCCACAGGACCGCCCCATTCATGGGATTATCAATTGGATATTGAACATTGTGAGTGTGGGATATTTATAAAGAAATTCAATAACGTATTTTGGGCGGAAAAAAGGGAAAGACTAGGTGACTGTTGGGTAGACAGAAATGGAAAATTACCCTGTTGTTCTTCTACCACTGTCTGCAGCCTGAAAAACTAGCATGATTTGAAGTCAAGACAGTCTTGATACCTCAATCCATTACTTCTCTTTAAGTAGTTTTTAAACTGAATAATTCTACAGCACTTGCAAGGGAGGGATGCTACAAAAGAAAACCAGAATCTGAGCTACTGATTCAATTACTCAAAAATTCTCACTGCAGCAATAGTTACACGGCTATGGCTTTTCAAATCTCAGTATTATGACCACCTCAAAAAAAAATGCATTTCCTTCACATCAGAAGGCAATTTTTTAAAAGATTTTCAGGTTGAATGTCAAATCTTTCTCATTTTATAATAGAAATCTCCGTTAAAGATGTCAATAGCACAGAAAACAAACCATTGCTTTAAGACATAGAAATAAAAGTATATATGCGTGTAAATTCCTTGAATCATGCATAAAACTCTCTCTGCACCTTCTTTTCAGTGCTATAATCGTGATTTCAAATGCAGACACAGATTAAGTCATTGATTGATTAACATATCTTACACACAAAGCAGGGCTGAAAAGTTAAGTCAAGAGTGTTTAAAATAATATTAATTTTCAAATTATTGTGATAGAGGACACAAGTACTGGCAGTGAAATATACTTCATATGTACAGTTTATCAGGCTTTCTACAAAATGCAATATAAAACCCTCTGAATTTAGCTTTAGGAGCAGAGGCTTTCCATCAGTTTCTCCAGCACACTGACTTCTTGGCAATGTGCAGTATCCACTGATCAACCACAGACTTGCTTTTTCTTGTTCTTTTTGAATGTCATATTTGTTCTTAACATATATGACAAGGATAAAAGATTATTTCTTTTCACTGAAGATTATATTCACATCTGCAATGAACTTCTAAAACTGAATGCTGAGAAAACTCATGATACTCATGAAAGAAAGCATCATTCAGAAAGGAACAAAATATAGGAGACAGAGAAAAGAAAAACAAACCTGCCAGCATTATACTGCATGTAGGTAAAACTCTCTAAACAGCAATCAGAAACAATTTGATCTGCTGTGAATTTTAACCATTTAAGATTCACTACCCTGGTAATGAAGTGCCAAATCTGAAGCCACATAATTAGAAGTTATATAGAAAAGAAAAGCAACTGTAGAGGAAAAAACAACAATAACAAACCAGAAAAGGAAAAAAGAACAGTAACAGCAAAAAACCCCCCAATCAAACAAAAAAAATCAAGAAAACCCACATAGAACTTTAATAGAACCATAGAATAGAATATGCTTAATTGGAAGGGATCCACCAGGATCATAGAGTCCAAGTCCTGGCCCTGTGCAAGGCACCCCAAGAATCGCATGGTGAACCAGAAGCATGTTAACTACATATAAAAAGAACTACCATATGAACTACCTTCTCACCCAGTCTATTCCAGTACTTCTCAAAGCATTTTAAGATGGTCTGCACAACAGCTGCACAAATGTTTTGTTTTTCTGTTCTGCTGTTAGCAAGCACATAAACACACAGAAGCAAGGAATCAAACAAAATGAAGGGAAATAAAACCAACCACAGACTATTTAAGCCTCGGGGTGGGATTTTTTTGGCAAACTAAAATTACTGTGGCAATGGTGTGCAAATGTTTCTAGGAGCTGCTTTTTCCAAATTAATACCAGTAGTCCCTGGATTTCAATTCCAATCCTTCTCTGATTTGCTCTTTAACTTTCTATGACTGGTGTCATAACAGCCACTAAACTGCTTTTTAACATTGCTGAATACTGAAGCAGAAAAGGCATTAAACACTTCAGCCTTCATTGTAATCTGCACTGATAATTTTATTTATGTCATTAAGCAGTGAAGTATCAACATCCTTGGTCTCACAGTCCACTATGTATGTACTCTTAAAGCTACTTTCAAGTATCCCTTATTTCGTACTGGGCTGGATATTTCTTAAAAGCTTAAGCTTTTGGGGGTTTTTGTGGTTTGTAATGCTTAGCCTCTGACATCTGATGTCAGTCTCACTCTCTGCCATTTTTCTTCTCTGTGTTTGAAATTACAGTGATTGTGATCAAGGTCAAACTCCTACTGCTCTTCCAAGGCTTTCTCCATGCTGGAAAATTTATTTTAAGCTCATTCACACAGTCTTTCTCTAATTTCACTTCTTCTTAGCTAAACCTCCCAGAAGGCTTCATCAATCCACATCTCTGAGTTCATGAAATCAGTCATCTTAAGAGACGTTCTTGATATTTTGCCATTTTCCCATCTATGCTTTCTAAGGATCATGAGTTTGCACTTCAAAGTTACTTTCCCACAGTGTTCAATCAAATATTTCAACTAAGGTTCCTCTGAAAAGGATATTATAATGTCTATTGACTAGATTTGGGTTATCTAAATTCACATTCACAGGCATTTCTGATTCAGGACTTAGCCAAAGCCTAGGAATGTAAATATGATCGTGAAGTCAAAACCCCTGACTACCTACTTAACATGTTTAAGATGCAAAGATTTCTGTACTTACAATATAGCTATTTATATATGTAAAATATATATTTTGTGTTTATGATATCAGCATATTATGGCAACTAGAATACTACTGTCATTTGTGCCAAAAGCTGGTGGTAAGGGGCAGGACTAAGCAGCTCAGTGTCCATCCTCTGCCAAATGGGATTCTCAGACAAAGCATCTCCCTCATTGCAGATGCACAGGACACTGCCTCAGGAACCATCACCTCGGCACACACAGAGTCATCACTGAGCAAATAAACAACAACAAAAAAGAGTACAGCAACACAACAACTCAGTGGTTCCAGCATTTGCATGGGAGGACCTCAATTTTTTGTCCACCTTGGCCTCAAATCCTGATTTGTGGTTTTGCAATAAGACTAACATATAGTCTGTGCCCATCCCCAAACCAGAATCACATCCTGTACCAGGGTTCAGTTTTGAGTTCCACGGCTGGGGCATCCAGGTGATGAAAGAGACTATATTAGATTATTGTTTCACTTTAAAATAGTGTTTTACAGGCATTTTACAGTAAACTGTCACTGTGAAAAATTTCTCAGAACAGAGCTATGAATCTGAGGAAAGTTTCGCCATTGTTAAAGCAGTTGGAGGAACAGACACACGCAAAGAAAGGTTCATTTCCAGTTTCCTCAATAAAGCCCAATGCCATGATTTAGCACAGATAACAGGATACAAATAGCTTATTTCACTCTGATTCTGTCTCTTAGTGCAGCACAGTTCATTGTACCTGAGAAAATGGTGCTCATTGATGTGGCTGTGTTGTTACTAGGCAACCAGAGATAAAATACAGGGGTTAATGATTTTTATTTAATGCATTTTTATGAGAAAGCACACTCTCTTTTTTCCCTCCCATGATATTATTTGAGGTGTAAATGCTATTTACACAGGGAGATATATTTAGCAATCCTACGCAATCTGAACAAGAAAATTATTTAAACTGGATATTCAAACAGCCAGTCAATAAATATTTCTAAATATATTGACCATTACCATATCAAACACACTGTGGCAATGGTTGAGATCTCAAAGCACTTCACCATGAACAAATATTCAGTAGGTCTCACAGCAAAGAATAAGAATGACAATAAACCAGGTAACAGTCTAGGGATGTTTGGGGCAGTTACAGATGTTTATGTTCTCCACCATGGAAGAAAACAAGAGTCTAACCCTGTATCACCCTTCACCTTTGCTGTGCTATCATGACACCCACACCTGGCAAGGTCACATCATGTTTTCCCTTGTGGCTTTGAGTTGTCTCTCTTCCCTGCAAAAAACAGGTGTCATCACCAGAAATTATCCCTCCTGCTGGGGCTCTGCTCAAAGGAGATGCACATCTTAAGAAGCATCTTACTATCACAGCCCTTGCCCTAGTAGTCTAGGCACATGTCCTGGAGGCCGCCCTAAATCCAAGCTGCTTTGCAATTCATTGCCCACCACACAATTACATGGCTCTGGAGCAGGGCCTGACAGCAGTGGCACCTTCACTCCACAGTGTTGAAAATGTTACCACATATGTAACATAACACAACCCTTCAAGTTGCCTCACATGCCAAGCTCTTCCTTTCAACCTTTGCAAGGCCCAGTGGCCTGTATGTAACTCACAACCACTGAGTTCCTTTTATATCAGCTGCTTTCCCAGCTCTCCTGTCTTCACAACAGGAGCAGGAAATTGTTTATAGATCTGAAAATCATCTGGAAGCCTCAGGCTGAGTGTGTACATGAGGGCTAAGGGTCAAACAAAACTACAGCTCTGACTGCATGCTTAACTTCTGCAAGTTCTGTAAAACGAAGTGAGAAGCAGATGAATGTCTGCATCATTTTGCATTTACATACAGATCAAGCCAAACTTAACTGATGCTGCCAACACTGGATTATTTAATATTTTTCTCTGCAAAGGCTAACAGCCAAATAACACGAATTATGGAATTTAGCTGAAAAATTATTTTTGACCCTTAATAATGGTCATCTTCAAATAAAAGTAGAAATTCTACTGAACCCAGAAGGTGGAATTTAAAGCTACCTATGACTCAGCATATCTCCTTATTATCATGACAGCAGGTTCTACTCCCTCTCACTTAGATAAACAAAAGAAGTACATGCAACAGTCCAAAATATTTGTGCAGATCTGTGAGTACCTCTTGCTTTTCATTAGAAGTTTACAAACAATGTATTTCTGATCAAAAAAGGAGTAGTCCATGGTTTCTTCTGACCATTTGCCTATTCAAAAAAGACAAGGTTAAAGGTCAAATACTTTAACCTGAAATTTGTTCTAAGGGAATTTTAAAAGCCAGTAACTCTCTATGGTGTGTCCCAGAGATAACTGGGACACAACCTGACTTGCTTCTTCAGAAGCCTCTCTACACACAGCCAGCCTTGCTCCTCACAACACAGGAGAGTTTTCAAGCAAGCAACAGCTATCAGTTTATGAGTTTCAGAGCTGGGTTTTTTTTACCTCCTATTTTTTTTCTCTTACTCCCCACATTCGCAAATGCTGCCAAGTTCTCTCACCTCTGAATTGTTTCAAAAATTAAGTGTCTCTCCATATTTCAGCTAAGAGTACTTAAAACACCATACTGACTAAAACTAGAGAAGAGCAGCTTTAAGTAAAGAAAAACGTCTTTCACTGTGTATGCATGCTAGGAGATTTCACAGCTTCTCAGGTTAACTTAGAAGGACAAGTTAACAATTGCAATTGATTTCCAGTGCACTTCCCACTTTCACCACTTTCACAGATACATTGAGATAGGCATTCCAGTAGTTTGTATTTCATTGGTATGGATCTTAGTATGCGCAACACTATTCCATATTTTTATCAATGATCAGAAGCTAAAATAAATCTGATGAAAGCACCAGACTGAGAAACTGCAACCCTGAAAATCCCAGTTAATCACTGAAGGACTCTGAAGACAAGCCTGACCTTTGTCTACTTTGATGGGAAGGAGAAAGGTTGGTTTCAAATCCCTACTTCTAGAGACTAGGATTGTCTGCTTAAGCTCAGTTAAATGTTCAGTCAGTGAAAAACAGAAATGAAGCCAGCAATAGCCAATGGAATTTAGAAATACCTGTTGCCAAGAGAGTATCTGAATCACTACCTATACAAACTTTTTTCTTCTCCCTGTCAATGGGACTGAGTCAGGCAAAATTCAAATTTTCAGTTGCCTCAGTTTTCTAATGGTAAGTTTAGACAGCTGACAATGCTCAGTACTGAGGATGTACTAGGCACCACATTGAGGTATCTCCTTCTGATTCCTGGGTTTGAACTTTTAAATTCAAACACAACACTATGAATTCCACTTTGGAAGAATGACATTTAGAACATAAGCCAATGATGCATTGCATTTGGCTCTTAACTTGTCCTAAATATGTGGCTATGCCTCTTCACCTAATCTGCCCACAAAAAACAGAATTGTAAAGTAATACTAACATGGTATCTTGCAAAAAGCTTGACAGTTTTTAAAACACAAGACTCAGAGTGGACACAGGTTACAGCAGATCTACAAATGACTGTTAAGTGGAATTAC
>VWZD01011295.1:10331-20669 GCA_013396695.1 Sakesphorus luctuosus | reverse complement strand
TTTTTGTTTGTTTGTTTTCCTTGACAAATAGGTCATGTTTTCCTTGAAATCTGTGGAAAATTTGTGTGACCAATTTAAACTCCTTGTCTAAAAGTAGACTTACATTTTTTATGAATGAAGAAATATTTTCCTTTTGAAAATGTATTAACAATACTATATACAGCTTGCTAATGTGTATATGAAATGTCACTTACAGGTGCTGACCTTAAAGAAAGGGCAAAAATGCACTCAAGTGAAGTTAGTTCTTTTGTCTCAAGAGCAAGAGCAACTATTAATGAATTGGGTATGTAACCTCTCCCTTACTATAATTTTAATCTGAGAAGGGTTAGATCAGAGGAATGGCATAAACATGCATAGTTAATTCTTGACAGGTAGTAGGATAGCCATAACTAGCATCATATCACCCTTCTTGAATTGGAAGAACTCATAAGGATTATTGAGTGTATTGATAAACATGAATCATGGTGCATTTATTCTTTTAAAATGTTCCAAATTGAGTTGGACTTTTTAAAAGAATGCTAGAAAAAGCTAAATCTCAGCTGAAATAGAGGTGATTTTCCCTGCTGTTTTCATAAAGGATGGATTGTTCAGTGACACCCAAGTCCTGTAGAATTTAATTTTTACTGTTGAATTCTTTTGGTCACTAGAGTTAGTATGGTCTAATACATTTTATAAACATGTTAAACATCAGCTGCTGGTAGAAATTTAGCTGCTAAAGCCTTCTAAAATTTTGTTTAATATGCATTTGCTGTGGTGTAGTAAAACCTGTTAATAATTTGAAGCTTTAATAAACTTGTACCAGTTTTTAAGGATAGTAAGTTTTACATTTTGAATTCAATGATCAGATAATTATATTTTTACATCTCTGATGATCAGTTTTAATATAATTGTTTTTCAACAGGGTATTACCAATATGTTCTGTTGAAAAGAGAAGTATAGTGTTCCAAGTTTGAAGCAATTAATTTACATATGAAACATTCTGTCACTTTAAATTTTGGCACAAAACCCTGAGGATAAAATAATTTCTCAGAAAATGTTTTTAGATACATTTCCTTAAGAACACCGTGTCAGATACTGCTTTGACAGAATGTTATGAGTGGATACTGGTATGTTTTTTTCAGGTAAATGACAAACTGCTCAAGAATGAATCTTTGATTAGGTACCTCATGGAAATGCTTGTGCCCTCAAATAAATGTCATGTCTTTGAAGTGAAGTAGACCCTCAGGGCTCTTTAAATATGAAAAATCTGTAAGATACCTAGAAGTGCATAGATCATGACTTTCCTGCAGCTCATACTGAATATCATGCTGCTGTTTGCCCTTTTATTGGAATGCCACACAAGTGGCAACAAGTTGATCCATTCATTTACTTCGTAAGAATTTTGGAAGGCTTCCTTAGCATTAAATAATAATTTTTCAGCCTTCCTTGGCCTGAGGTTACTGGAAATACTTGGAGCTGCTATTAATATCTAAAAAGGGGCAACTGGTTTCAAGATTTTGCCATGATTAGTAAATAGGGGTTTTTAGTTCAACTATTTTCAAGTTTTTAACTGAGAAAATTTCTGAAGTCTAAGGAAGTATTTGAATTTGGCAGTCTACACTGAATGATTGGAAAATATTCAAAGTGATTTGATGCTTTGTTTTACCTCAGAGTTGAAAAAACTTTGAGAAAAATGTTTTACAGTCTTCATCTTTATTAGATCCCTGTTAGAGTGTTTAACCACTAAATATCTAAGGAAATTCTCAATGTTATCCAAAAGGTTTACAGTGGATCATTATGCTAACAGTAAATTACTTGAAATTTAGGAAACCTCTGTGACTGCTTTTATTCATTGATCTCTAGTCTCTTTCTCAAGAAAGAAGCATGACTTGTGAGCAAGTAGAATTAATATTTGAGGATCTAGGTCAGTGAAACACCTGGATAGAAAGGTTTGTGTGGGGATATAATAGCAATTAGACATGCCACTTGTTGGAAAACAGGAAGAATTTGAACATACAGCCGTTCTCTGATACTGTAACAAAACTTTTTGCTAAGTTGACTAAGTGTCTCTCTCCCATCTTTGCCCCTTCCTCCCCCTTCTCCCTTCCCCTTTTCCTTACTCCCTCCCTCTTCCCATTTTGCCATTTCCACTTTACAATAATAAACAGAACAGTCATTGGAATGTTCTCCAAGTTAATTTCCAAAGGATTAGAGAAGGATATTGAGTTATCACTTCTAATATTACTGGTCTGTTATCATTATCATTATGTTTGACCGTGCATACTATGTAAGTAGCTTTAATTTTTAGGTCACATGATGTATTTTATAGTATACACATCTTTGTTGCATTGTGGAGTTTTTTTGAACACATTATAACTACAGGAGATATGTTTATAGGATGAATCTAACATTTTTCTGAAGGGTCTTTGCAGAGCCTTTTTTTTCTTTAAAAATCATAGAACTACAGAATGGTTTGGATTGGAAGGGACCTTAACGATCATTTCATTCCAACCCCCTGCTGTGGGCAGGGACACCTTTCAGTAGACCCAGCTGCTCAGAGCTCCATCCAGCCTGGCCTTGAACACTGCCAGAAATGGGCCATGCACAGCTTCCCTGGGCGACCTGTTCCAGTGCTTCACCACTCTCACAGAAAAGAATTTTTTCCTAAAATCTTACGTAAATCTACTTTCAGTTTGAAGCCATTTCCCCTTATCCTGTCACTACATACCCTTGTAAAAAGTCCCTCTTCATCTTTCTTGTAGGCTCCCTTCAGGTACTAGAAGGCTGCAATTATGTCACCCTAAAGACTCCTCTTTTCCAGGCCGTACAATCCCAAATCCCCCAGCCTTTCCTTACAGGAGATGTGCTCCATTCCCCTCATCAGTATGGTGTCTCTCCTCTGGACTTGCTCCAACAGGTTGATGCCCTTTGTGTGCAGGGGATCCCAGAACTGGATGCAGTACTCTAGGTGGGATCCAGTATGTCATTGCCTATATAAGGAACTGTTAGAGAATATAAAACAAAAATTATGAGTTTAGATTAGGTGAGTGCACAAATTGCCCTGTTGTGTGATGCTGTTATAAATAGAGATGCAAGTCAGAGGCTCTTAGTTCTTTTTTTTTATTATTCCAAAGAAGTGATCTGTCATTGAAGAATGTAATTTTTATAGAACTATGGGGACATTTTATTTACATTTGGTTACTGCAATGAATCTGTGTATTGAAAATCGTAATGATGTTTTTCCTGCCTGGCAATGACTAAAATGGGAGATTGTTAATGAAGAGAAACAATTTTCAAATTCGTATTTGCTACTGCAAAAGATTATGTAGCCAGGGAACAATATTTCCAATCTCCTACTTTGTTCTTTTTCTATCCAAATTTAATGCTGTAATCTCATTTAAAATGTATTCTAGTTTTTGCTTTTCAGAACTAGGTCATGTTTTGATAATTGCATTTGTGTTCAGATGTGTGACCTAGTAAGAAGATGCTTCTTTTTAGCTATATTTTCAAAAAGAAGACCATTAACTTATCTTTATAGAAAAAATACACTGAAGGTTAATTACATCTTGAACAAGTGGATATACTTAACTTTGCAGCATGCTTTCGCTTTCTTTATTTCTGTCACTTTCATTACAGTTAAAATTCTTACTCTAGTGGTTTTGTAAAAAAACGTCGTATCTTTTCGAATAACAGCTACAGAAGAGAATTCTCTGGAAATTAAAAGCATACTGTGCTTGTTTATATGGGAATAATTTATAACTTCTTGCTAAATTTGGATGAAGTAGTAAGACTGCAGTAAATATCACTTGGTTTAAAAATAAACACATGAAAGTGCTGAAAAAACTGAGCTGAGCCATTAGTTACAGCACTTAAGATTTTGAAGTTACAGGGAGGGGAATCAAAACAGCCCCTATTTTTAGCAGTGGTTGCTTTTGCTAAGATTGTAGCAGAGTGGTGAAGTTTTGTTTGGGACTTGGGGGTTTTTTTGTATGTGTATGTATTTAGATTTTTTGTACTTTTTCTTTTTTAGTTCTTTTTTTCTTGTTATTTTTTAATAGTAGAATTTATAAGACTACTTGTTTGTTACTATGTCCTGCCTTGAGGTACTTTGTTACAGATGTAAAGCTGGCTCTACCCTCAAGAGACAGGAGAGTGAAGCCTTAGTAGATCTCTTGTAACCCTGCACAACAGGATAGGCCTGCCTAAATTAAATCAAATGATATGGCCTTCCAGCAGCCTTGTTTTTGATACTTTGGAGGGTAAAAAAAAGCTTTCACTGTGGGTTAGATCTTCGGTATGTATTCTGTAGCATGACTCACATGAAGTCCATGTTCTTCATACTGGCTATGGGGTCTGGGCTGTCATGCTTTACCATTGTACATACGTTACGTGTTGGAATTTCAGTTGCAAAACAGACTGAGGCCAGGTGTGGAGTGCAATGTGATAACCACACTCCTCCATAAAAACACCATGTTGAACAGAAAGAAAAAGTGAAGCTGCAGAAAGAATTTCAACTTAGCAAATATATGTAGTTAGAGTGACATTTGGCCCCGACCTCTAATAAGTGAAAAATGTACTGATTAGCAAAGCTCTTCCAAAGAACATGGCCCAAAATCCCACAAACAGGAATAAAATCTGGAGACTGACATTCTTGGTTACTTTTAAAAAGCGTGGTCAGGTTTGTTTTTTATTTCACATTTGGAGACAAAGTACCTCCCTCATGGCCTGATGGAACCTAAATACGCAATAAGTTTTACCACATTTATCTTTGGTTGCTGGAGGTAGATCTGGCCATCAAAGATGTAGTACTCTTGGTAAGATCTGAGGATTTCTCTCTTAGGGAAGAGAGATACAGACTATAACTTGCATTTACTGGAAAGCTGAATGCAATTTCACAGCTATCAAATTTGGAAAAGGACAGATGTAGAAAAAGGCCTCAGACATCATGGTCTATTGTGTTGCTTTTGTTGACTGTTTCCTCAACTTACTTAGTTTTGAAATTGCATTTTTCAGTCCCTTGAGTGAGAAGAAATTGTTAACTCTTTTGCTGTCTTGGTCTCTGGCTCTGTTCCTAGAACCAATTGGTATTCAAAGGGCAGCAACTCATGGCATTGTATTGAAAGCATAATGTTGCTCTTCGACTGAAGAAATCGTAAGCTTCTTGCTTGGCCCAAGCATGAGGCTTTGACTTCAGAGTAACATGTTCAAGTCTTGTGTTGAACGTGCCTTTTGGCTAGGTATCCACTGGCTTGATGATATTACCAACCTAGTTTATAAAAAAAAAAATACACTTACTGTGAGATGTTGGGAGTATTTCTTCTGTAGTGGTCCAGGAATGAACAGGCTTGAAAGTGTTATTTGATACATTATGCTAATTTAGAAATAAAAATAGCTTAGCACTAGACTGGGGAGTGTGTTGTGTCAAAAAAGAATGCCAGTGTTATCTTCATGCTGTTAATCAGACAAGTAGGCAATAAAAAACTGAAAAACATACCCCATTTGGCTCTCTTAACATTTAGAGATTATATTAGGGACTATAGTTGCATGTATATAGTTGTGTGTGTATATTATACAAAGACTATAGTTTGAGTTGTGTTTTGTGGGCTCATTAATAAAGAAAATATATGCACAGAAGCAGAATATAAAAATGTAACTGAATTCATGTGACATTGGTGTTATCTTTTGTGTTGTGTAATTCACTGCTTGATTATTGTGCTGTGTTATTTCTGTGAATAGTAAGTTCTTAAATCTATTTAGTAAGAGTAAAGAATACAACAAATAATTTTCATTTGCCTTCTATCCAGAGCTTTTACTTACTTGCACAGGAGGTAGATTCTGNTCAATTCAAAAATATTTTTTCTAAGTCATATAAAAGAATGAGTGAGCACTGGAGGAAGCTGCAAAATTAATGAGATTGAGTGAAGTGCTTTAGCTGTGGTTGTACTAAAAGGGAAGAAAAACTTTATTAATATCTTTTGCTTAGTAATCAACTTTAAGCAATGTACAGTAACTTTTTAATTAAAAAGAAAATTTTCTTTAAAAATGCTAAAGAATATATTTTTTATGCAGCTCTTTATCGGTGGTATTTATTGTCTGCCTGAACTTTCAAGGCATTAAAGCAAACCCTTTCAGAGCTGTAACTAGCAAATATATGGTAAAAAATTGTGTAGATCCAAGTGCACATGCAGCCTATTCAGACTTAAGAGTGTGGTCATATATTTTTAAAATATATGTCGATATGTAAGTTATTTTGAGTGATTAGTTTTTCATTCCTTTTGCAATTATGAGAGGCAAAGCTTTGTAGCATTTAATTACTTGCCTTGTGCAAAAATAGTTTGACCAGTCTTCTTTACTTTCAGTTTCATATAGGAAGCTTTGACAGCCGTTTTCATGTTTTGCTACATACATTGCTTGTTTGTTTTTACTGTTACAGAATTGGTGAAAATACTTCCTGAAGTTA
Source organism: Sakesphorus luctuosus (assembly GCA_013396695.1). Classification (NCBI taxonomy): domain Eukaryota; kingdom Metazoa; phylum Chordata; class Aves; order Passeriformes; family Thamnophilidae; genus Sakesphorus; species Sakesphorus luctuosus. The sequence continues at coordinate 14,230 of VWZD01011295.1, read as the reverse complement.
TTGGTTTCTGTTAGCTTTTTCCCCATGAAAGATTGTTTTTTCATGGTAGTTCTTGCAAGTAAAAATGCAAACAAACTGTTGTGGCCACTGCCCTGGTAACAGATTTTGCAGGATAAGATAAATGCCTGAAACAAAACTGTCATTGCAATGATAATATGCCATCTTCATGTTATTATTTTTCTTCAGGAAAAGGTCCTTAAAGATGAAATCAAAGTTGTGTTGCCATTATTTTTGTGATTTCCTATGAGAGAAATTATCTAATATGTAGGTGTAATTTTGTGATTATAATGTTACTATTATAAGAGTATTTCAGTTATCAAAATAGCAAAGGAACTGCCTCTACTTGTGACCCAAGGGGCATAGATATGTCCTTTTTTTCCCCTTAAAAAAGATAAAAAAGTCTTAGTGTTTACAATCACCAAGAGAGATCAAAAACCTGGGTGGTGCATAGGTGGAAGACAAGTCTATTCTGAGTCACAAGATAAGAATATTTAGGTATAAACTGAATTATTTTAAAACCAAATAAAAAATCCATTCCCAGTTATTGTGCGAGTTAGGATGCAGTTTTAAATAATCATTACTGCTGATTCAAAATTCCTATTTGCATCTGTGACCTTTTGAAAACAGCTTTCTAACTTGTAACAAGAAAACTTGCAGATTTAGTGTTTATAAAGAGACTTTGTAAAGTAACAGATCTCAGACTTTTCTTTCAGCATTGATGGTGTGGGAATCAGCCCACAGACTTGCAGTATTATATAGGATTAAGCTGTTGTTAGTTGAAATGTACACTGAAGATAAATAGCATGTTAATAAGTGCATTGTTTTGTAATAACAAACCTAAAATTTGTAATTCCTTCTTTGACACTTTCACTCTTTAGATGTGACTTTTGTTTCTTCTTTCTTGCTTTCCTGATGGCTTGCCCTTCAATTATGGAATCTACAGTTACGTGCCTGGTTGTCTATAGACATTCTGGGGGCATGTGACCTTTCTTTTTATTAATTTGAAGGTTCCATTTTTGTTACAACATTTGAATAAATTTACTAAGAAATGGGGAGAGAACTTTCTTATCTGTAGATTAAAATTTGTCCATGGAAAGATGCTGGAACAACTAAATGTGGAAACTACTACTGGGCACATGGGGGACAAGAAAGTCATGAGGTGTAGTCAGCATGGATTAACAAGAGGAAAATCATGCCTGACCAGTCTTACAGCCAGTGAAGAAATGACTAGTTTCATAGATGAGGAAAGAGCAGTGGATATTTTCTGCCTTGACTTCTGTAAGGGTTTTGCCAATATCTCTTACAAGATTCACATAGAATAACTGATGAGTATGGATTGGGTGAGAAGGCAGCAAAATGGATTGAAAATGGACTAACTGAATGGGTGAAGACTCTGGGAATCAGCAGCATGAAATCTACTTGGAGTCCCCTAGCCAGCAGTGTGTATCCCAGCGGCCTGTGCAGGGTTCAGTCATGTTCAACATTTTTAATACTCTGAATGATGGGATAGAGGGTACCCTCAGCCAGTTTGCTGAGACATAAAAGCATAAAGAATGGGTTGAGCCATCATTCAGAGGAGACTCAGCAAGCTGCAGAAATAGGCTGGCAGGAAGCTCATTAATAAATGAAACTACAAATGACCCCATGCACCAGTATGTGCTGGGGGTAATGATATGAAAAGCAGCTGCACAGAAAAGCCTTGCAAGTCCTGGTGGACACAAAGTTGAGATAGGACAGCACTGTGCCCTTGTGGCAGAGAGGGACAGTAATATCCTGGGCTGTGTTAAGATGGGTGTTACCAGCCTGCTGAGGGAGGTGATCCATTCCTTCTCGTCAGCACAGGTGATGCTACTGCTGGAGTACTGTGGCCAGTTCTAGGCTCCCCAGAAGAAGACAAAGACGGAGCTCCTGGAAAGTACAGTGAAAGACCATGAAGGTGATGGATCTTTGCTATGGGGAAAGATTGAGCAAGCTAAGGATCAGCCTGGAGAAAAGAAGGCTCTGGAGATGATCCCATCAATATATATAAATATCTGTAGGCGAGGGTGCTAAGAAGGTGAAGCTAGGCTATCTTCAGTTGTGTCTAGTGACAGGACCAGGCAATGGGCACAAACTGGCACACAAGACATTGTTCCTGAGGATCAGGAAGACCTGAGGATAAGTGAGCATTGGTACAGATAACCCAGAAGGTTTTGGAGTCTTCCTCCTTCAAATGCCATCTGGACATGAACTTGAACAACCTGCTCAAGGTGATACTGTTTGAGCAGAGGGGTTGGACAAGGTGAACTCTTCCAGCCTCAACCATTTTGTGATTTCAAGGTTTCTCATATGCTGCAGACATATGTAGGCAGGTATTTGCCACACTTTCTGAATCCGTTAGAGTTAGATAATGAATTGTGGATCTGTTAATCTGTTCTTCAATTTATAGCATACTTTCCTACAGTAATAAATGTAATACCCACAGTACGCAGGATATTTTTAGGCAGTTTATCCTCCTTGCTTTAAGTTTTTTGAAATCCTTTATTCAGAAGGAAAAACGAGCTGCTAGAAATGACCCCTAATGTCACTTGTCCCAGTAATCAGTAATCAACCTTCCTTGTCAAATAATCAGAAATGCACATATGGAATAAATCTGAATAGCTTGGACAATCTATTTCTTTGTTCTGTGGGAATTCAGTTCTGCTGTGACATAGAGCTGAATTCTCTTGCTGCTTCTGTCTTAGTTGGACACTCACAGTTTTTGAGGCCAGTAAAGTACTCTCACTACTTTCTTTTCAGTCAGAACTAGGAAACAAGAATTCTTCTGTTCATAATTAAAGGTAAATTAAGCTTATGAATCTGCTTCAGTAGGTAGTAGAGGTAGTAACTAACTTCTGATTTATTTCTGAATAGCTGTTCTTTCTGATCGTTGATTGCCAGAGGTCACTGAAGTAAGATGAGAGATGAACACTAAGGTCTTTTTTGAACATTGCCCAGGTATAGGACAACACAAGAATGGCAGGGGAGGTAACGGTAGCTGTCTTTCATTTTAGTGTTTCCTGTCAAATGTATAAAAAGGCAAGCTTTAAAGTGGGACTTCCTTCAAATGTTCCTAAGTACCCAGTTCTGTTAAAATTAGTTTATTGAAAATATTTGTCCTAATCTGTAAAAGAGTACTTCAAAAATAGAAGTCTCTGAGGGACCATATAGAATTTGTGAATTGTTAGGGTTTGAATGGGCTTTTGTGGAATGTTCTGATTGATGAGAAGTATGAACTGTTGCTGCAGTACCAATGCAGACCTTTAAGAGAAACTGAATTCTAAATCTGTTGAGCTTCAGTTCTTTGATGATGACTCCTATATTCTGGCTATAGGAAAGGCATACTACAGTTATCCTACAGGGTGATTGTAACTTCTAGCAGGCTGCAAATGTGTGATTCTCATCCACTTCATTGGCACTTGTACAGTCTACATCTCAAAATCTTGTGCCCAGCGCAAGAATGTTTTTTTTTTCTTTTTATATGAATATGTGGTACAGTTGCTAACAGAAAATATTACAGGTATAAATTTACTTAGCAAGCAAGGAAGATGCTCCTGGAAGGTCGATCTCTTTGAATTTGGCACATTGTCTGCATCAGTAATTCTGTTTTCTGAGTGCTATGTATTTTAAGTTAGTCAGTCTGGACAAGTTCTTGTACGTTGACCAGGTACACGAATCAAGTCTGAAGTTCTGGAAAACCATATTATTTCTCCTGTGCCCATTTCAGAAACTCTCAGTAAGGGACCAGTATTAGTGATAGGACTTCCTTTGAATCCTTGGACATCATCTAAAGAATGTGGGGTTTTGTTTTGCCTGTTATGTAAAATTTATTGTATATAATGTTTCCTAGAAGCAAGGCTACTTTCATATATAAATTGTTG
>VWZD01011284.1:175-10760 GCA_013396695.1 Sakesphorus luctuosus | reverse complement strand
TTCTATTGTTCAATATGTTACCAAACAATTTAGAGAAATGAATGAAAAGTGAGTGAAGAGTAATAAATGTTTATTAAGAACTGGAAAAAGAAATTGTGAGATTGACTTGGTAGATGAAATGCTGAGTAAATATAGCTACACACATGGGGAAAAACTGTTCTAACTTCACATATTAAACAATGGACTCTGATATGACCTTTATTATTCAGAAGTGAAATGAATGAACCAGAATGATCAGACTTGAAATAAATCCAAAATAAATTCTTAAATTTTGCAGGTACGTTTTTTTACAAAATTTTCTGAGTGGTAATAATTGCATTTGAATTCCAAATAATTCACTTACTTCTGGCTTTTGAAAAGAGTCTAACAGCTGTGTTAAAGAAACTACTTCACACTAAAAACAGCCTAAAGGTTTGTTCATGAAGAGATGATCTGGTTCTAAGTGTCTGTGGGCCACCACCGTTGAACTATCAGCTGACATTTTTGCTACAGAGCACTTGAATGGATACTTGAACCCCAGGTTCTACACAGAATTAAACATATTACAAATTATACATATAGAGGTTACAGATAATTTGTCTGCAGACAGAATACCCAAATCAGAAGTGTATCTACAACCCAATACCATCTTAACAGTGAGCACAGCATGTTAAGGATGAAGTCATTATTGCATGCTACAAGCACTGTACGTTTTGGAATCCAGCAAAACAGTCATCTGAGTTTGCCTTCCTTTGTTTGCCTTTAGCTTTTTCTGTTTCTTGTCTTTACACATTTCTATATGGCTAGCAGAAATAATCTTTCCACAGCACAAAACAATTTCTGAGCATTTTAAATAGNCTGAGTATTTTAAATAGTGCAGCCACAGACACCGCTTCACACAGCTGTCAGGGGTACTTTCCTCTACACCTTGAAGTCTACTTTTAACTATCATTTAGTGAGAAAAAAGTCTGTACAGACCACACAAATTAGCAACCTGATATGCAGAAGCAATGCTTCATAAATGTGAAAAACAGAATACCTTTTTACTGCAACATATTCTCTGAATGCTGGCTGCCACTACATAACCCTGCCACTGGATCTGAAGAACAGAATTATGAAGGCCAAATTAAGGTCAAAGGCAATAACATATCTGAAAAGAAACATCACAGGTTACCTATGTAAAAAAAAAAAGGAAATGGTAATTAGGGAGTGAGATTCAGTTCTGACTTCAGGTCAGCTCAGAGAACAGTTGCATTATTATCATCTTTCATTTGTTGGAAAGAGACAACCTTGCAGATTTTTGCCTTGACTTACATTTGACTGTTACTGAAAATGTGTTTGAACAAAAGTGATTTTATGTCTCACTTCACTGATACAAGCTGTTTTACATAACATATCCATTTCAACCTTTCATTCTCTTGCTCTTGGGAATCAGTGCATCAACCTGAACTTGCTTTACTTTGGTATGAACAGGAAAAACATCTGTTAAACTCGGGAAAACCACTGAGATAACAGTCTTTAAACAATTAAGGTGGACTAATGCTATTTCTGGACAAAGCCCAAAATAATAAATTCTAATATATATTTATAGTTCCAATAGTGTATAACTGACTATTGAAGAGGAATACTTGATTAAGTCAATACTCATATAGGTTACATATTAGATGCAAAAGATAATTAAAAGGTAGACTCTGTGTAAACTGATACTCCCCAGGATGAAGATAAATTCACAAAAAGAAACACACGTATAACCAACAAAGACTTCTCATTAGGGCTGATTTCCTAACTTTGGGATATACTTCAGTTTCCTAAATATTATCACTGATGAGTTTAAGTTGACAGCAGTTATTCAGAATGACAAGTAGAAGACCAGAGTTAGTATTCACAAGTTGTTGAAGTTCAAAAATACTTGGAAATGATTGAGTAGCTTGTCACAAGATCTTGTAAAATCAGCAGTGCTCACGGAAGCTGGCATATATAATAATAGATGTACCAATACAATCATGACATTCAGCCTTTATTCATGATGTTCATAAAAAATAAGTAACTACTTAGAACTATGCTTATTTAATATTTGCTTACAGTATAATGAAAGCATTTATCAATGAATTTTCAGACAACTGTGTAAGAGGTTTTGATAGAACTCACAAAGNGAGTCATAAACATCATGTAGCAGAGGACTGCCAGTGTCTATTTGCTGAAAACTACCTTCTGCTTATATTGGAAACCCTCAAAGAAATCTTGTTCTAAAACCAATACTGATTGTTGATTCAGTCTACAATAGGTTACAAACACCAAGTTTAACAATTTTTTTGGCAGATGACAAAGCCTTCAAACTCTGTATATTTAGACCAGGAATACTGACAGGTTAGTAAATTCTAACGGTCATGAAATTTACAGGGATTTCAATCACATCAAGATTGTTTCAATGTACTTAGGTACTGTTTTCCTAGGTCAGTATTGACTGAACCCAGCAAGCACTACATTTTAAATATGAGCAGTGCGAGAAAATTACTTTTCTTATTCATTAACCATAAGCAGGGTTTGACTGTTTGTTATGACCACCAAACAGAACAATGGAATTTTAAAAGCTAAGTCAGTGAAAAAATCTGTCTTCCTCAGAGTAGGTGAGATGTTAATTTTCATTTAGCTTGGAACAGTATAAATCCATTAGTATAAATCCATTTTAGATGGAATACAAAACTGAGAGCCAGATCCATATTGCCTTTAGCCATTTAGTCCTAACAAGATTCCATAGGTGTTAGGGTTTGGAGGGTGTTTATTGCTTTATACTGAAAATAAAGATTGACTCTATATACAGCTAATTTGTAGTATAGAAAAGAAATAGGGAAATTATCTGACTTAAAAACTTTAGCGGTCCATAAGAAATTATTCAAAATGCAGCAATGTTCCTTTTCCTAAACACTACGTGTGCATACTACAAAAATGGAGAAGCTTATACCATAAATTCGTTCAAATGATGAATTAGAATTTTTATACCTTTAAGTATAAAAGGACAAAGTACAAACTTATGAATATGACACTAATTTCCAATAACTTCTTGTATTTGGGAATGTCTGTTCACAACTCATGAAAGAAAAATTTCATGGCCACAGTTATTTTCTTGAGCTCTAAGGCAGAAAGAAAAGCCATGGTTAATGAAACAAAAGCAAGATGCTGGAACTGCTGCCTGGGTGAAGTTGCATCAAACACCTGTAAGTAATGCTCCCATGACATTTAAATTACTTAATACTAAACTAGTCATCTGCACAAATGGGCGATACAAAACTCTGCATACCTTTTCCATCCTTACATTGATATGTCTAAAACTTTCATTTAGGAAATCTACTTTCCTAAAGCAAAACAAATGCTTTATTACATGCAATAAATGTTTTTAAGAAATGAACAAAAATATTTTTTTTAATTTTTCATCTATTCAGTGTTTTCCTCTTCAATTCACAGAAACTATCTTACAAAATCATAAGTGTACACGTCTTCAGGAGCAATTTTCCCACATGCTTGAAAGCACACTTCTGAAGGTATGATAATTTGTCTGAAGAGTCAGAGTTTGCTGTGATTAGGGAATTACCTGGATACATATCTTTGTCTACATGCCAATTTTCAGATAACTAGATAAAAAATAATACTTGATATAGACAAATAACATTCCATTAAGGTCCATTAGGTTGTTTGGAACATCTGGTCACATAATCTTTTCTGCTGTTAGAAGACAGTCTTTATAAAATAAAATGAGCTTTTAAAATATTAGGCTCTGTGGGACAAAAAGATGACTAGTCTGGAAATTTTAACACTAACAGGGAAATGCTATTGGACCGTCCTTGGCAGGTTGTATCTGACAAACCACATCCGAGCTACAGATCATAAGAATTGAAGTACAATTAGCTTGTACTTGTTCTGCTTGTGGGTAAGAACTTGTAAGTAGGTAAATGTGTGCATACAACTCTAGAGAAATTGAGCCATCCAGGATATTTCCAGAACCTATCAGTCTCTTCAGCTAACTATGTTTAATAGCTTTTAAATATTTTAAAATTATTATTATTATTGTTATTATTATTATTAGTGATCTAGCAATCAGTCCAGTCATATTAAATTTTTCAAAATGTTACCTGCTGCTCTTTTGACTGGAGAAGAAAAACAAGTCACAGTAACTATAAAAAGAGAATGAAAATGGAAGGAGATGAAAATGAATATGTTGCAAGGAAATCCAGTGATATCAACTCCCTCAGAAAGGCTGAAAATGAACTATTGCTCCCCATCAACATGCTGCCGTTGGCAAGGCTGCAGGCCAACACAGGTTGGTTCATCATTCCGGCTGAAAAACGTGCGAAGTCTTTGGCTAGCAAGAACATGTCAAATATCTTAAATAAATTAAAAAAAAAATTAACCCCCCCCAAAATAAATTAAAAAAAAACCACAAAAAACCACAACCCAACAAAAACACAAAAAACCCCAAAACAGTAATGAACATCAGTTGAGCCAGAAAAAGGTCTTTCAGTAGGTACTAATCAAAATTGTTCGTTTGACCTCTTTAATTTATTAATAAACATCTTCAGATGAATTTTTTTTTACTTTCATGTTCAACTAATTTCTTGAATATATTTTAGCTTAATTTTCTAATTACTTGTTCACTTTTTTACTTAGATTAGTATGATGTATTTGGAACTGATTTATTTCATTTTCATCGAATTAAAACAAATGAAATAAGTACAGAGATAATTTGAAAGCTTTGGCTGTGTTTGCAGGGTAAGACTTCTATCATTAATTGGGCTACTCTGTATGTCGTTCAGTAGAAGAGCTGTAATTGTACTGAATAATTTTAAGTTAACTAGTTCAGTCTCCTGAAAGAGGAGGACAGGAGAATCTCATAAAAACATTTACAGTAATGAATAATAATTTTTACAGCTTAAATCTCTTTGTGAAAATAAACTTGACAATTATTATATTATGTAATACATATATTACATAAGTTGCTTCCATTTTGTATAGTAGTACATTGTGTACTGTTGGTTCCTAATGAGCATAAAATTAAAACAAAAGTTTCAATACTCTTGTGTAATATTGATGACTTAGTGGGTATAGATCAAAAGACAGCACAGTCATCTTAATTAAAAATGTGGAGTATTCAGTCCATGCACGGGTTTTAGTTTTCTAATAATATTAAATAAATCCTTATATATCTTCGAATGAGCCTATGTTGCTGATTATTATCTATTAGAAAAGGTTAAAAAAATATATTAACCTTAAAGCCAAGAACAATTTGTGTGTTGGGACCTGGTTTTGTTATGTAGTGACACCTTTTTTCATGGAAAGAACTTACATATGAAATTAGCAGCGTATGCCATTCTCATTATATTTCGTTTAGATAAGTACTAGGAGAAAACAAGAACCAGTAGACTTTCCTGAAAACTTGCTGGCAAAGATAATTTTTCTTAATGAGGTCACTAAATAACTGCACTCTCCATGAAGAATTACTATAAAAATTGTTTTCAAAGGCAACAGTAGATTTATATCTACACTAGCAAACAATATGGCCCAGTAGTAGAAACAGGTATGTAAACCAAAACAGTTCATACTGAAGATGAAATTATTTCTATATAAATTTCAAGGAGGAAGGAGTAACTTTAAGGTCTAATCTTATCCAACAAACCATTCTGTATTTGAAGTTAATTAATTAATTAATGAAGCAGCATAGAAGTATCAGCACACCTCCATTAAGTAAAATTGCTTATTTCCATTCTCCTGTTGAAGCTTTTTCTAGTGTCTTTACATGGTGGAGAGAAGTATAACACATAAATCTATAAGCTAGGAATACTTGATAGCAAGAGTCTTTACTAAATAATTTTACTCAGTTATATTCATCTGCCCTTCTTCATCATACTTCTGCATAAAACAATTTAAATAAACAGTCATTCTTCATCTGGTTAGAGAAATTATTACCTCCACTGCATTCTGCAACTGAGAGAAGACTTGGTACAAAGAGAGCTTAGGACTTCAGGCTGATACGACTGACACACTAAATGATGTGCCAAGCTGCTTAAATAAATCCTTCTTCAAACAGAACCAGTTATATCAGAAAAAAGATGGCAGATGTATATTTTCTGCTGGGATTTATACAGCCATCTGGCCTTGTAATTTCCAGATGGAAGTTTCACATTAAGTTCTCACACTGAGATTCTAAAGTATTTGAAAGATCTGTATTTCCTTTATTCAAGTATCTATGGCATAGATGAAGTGCTCTCAGCACTTGCAATTGTTGCTGACTAAGGAAAATTTAATTTTTACATAGTATGAAATCTATTACTTTGCCAAATATTCCCTTAATAAATTCATTCTATTAAAAGGTGCTGCATGATTAATGAAAATAGTATCTTCAAAGACATTTGCAGAAAGTCAGAATTTCACAGCTCAAAGCAAACTTTAATGAGACAATTAAGTTATAAAAGTGCTTTGATTCTTGCATTTGAGTTTGTTTGCTATATTTAACTTCATGCCATAAGGAAGTCTTTCAAACTTGTCTTTTAGTGTTTCAAAACTACTTGTTATAAACTAACATTGCAAACAGGACAAGAACAAATGTATCAGGACTAAGGACATAGAAAATTCAAGTTAGAGATGACAGATGCACAAATGGAGATAGATAGCATCAAGCTAAGCAGGCAAAATTATATGTAGATCTATAATAAAAGATAGGCTAAAACTCCAGAAAGCACATGTAGGCTAAACTAAAATACTACATCATAGCTGAATAATTCTATACACATGTGCAAATAGTGGGTGACATCAGGGAAATCCATGAGAAATTAAGAGAAATCAGGAGCCTAATAACCTATTTGAATTTTCTGCACTCTCTCAGGCTGACTCCAGTTGTTGGTTGACTGTCTATTCTAACCAGACTTCCCTGTAAAGGAAAGGGGAACTTAAGAAGTGTGAAAATCCTTGAAAAAGCTACAACTCTTCTGGCTGCAGAAGAGGACTTCAGGGGTTGATGACCACCTTGGTACATAACACAGTGTTTGTTTCTCCAACACCATCGTAACCATATGAGTCATGGAAGATTGACAGCTTCTTTCAGTTGCTATGGTTTGAAGAACATGTGCTTCACTACAGTGTCTTCTCCTCTTACCTCTGATGCCAAAGAGGTTTCTGATTTTTTTTAATTTTTCACATTTTGTAGATTTTAAAAACACAGTAGATGTAACACTGTCGATTGTAGTAGGTTAATATTTAGCAGCTTACAGTATAAAGTCCTTTCTATCTCTACCCCCTGCTCCAAGAACAGGCTGCTAAGATCTGCTAATTATTTAGTCTCATTCTCAAGGTGCCAGATTAGAAGCTATCAGAGAGAACATAAACACAGAGCGGAGTGACCCAGAGCCCTGGAGAGCGTCCAAAAGACCTTTATGTGCTGAAGAAGAGGAGGAGGATGAAGACGGAGGGTTCCGGCAACCCCAGACCCAATTCAACAGGAGGTGGGAACTGAGAAGGGACAGAGGTGGAACTGGACATGTAGACTGTAGTGATTGGATAGATTATATTATAAAAGCTGTAGAATCAAAGCTTGCTTGAACACGCAGTGATGTATTCCTGGATGAGCGGGGTTGCTCATTAAAATAACTGCCCCTTACCTTATCTACTACAAAACTTGGCTCAGAGTCTTTCTTACAGACTTACGGCAACACCTCTTTGACTTTTAGTAAAACATAGGGCAGTCCTGTGGTGCAATGGAGAGCACTCCAGACTCCAAATCCCAAGGTTGTGAGTTCGAGTCTCAGTGGGGACTGTCCCCTGGCAGTTCAATGCCTCCCTGACATCTGATCCCGTCAGATCTTGGATGCTCAGCAGGGTCAGCCCTGGTTAGTACCGGGTGCTGTGACAGTCCTGAGGACTTCACTGTCACTGTCCAAGCTCACTCGGCTGTGGCAAATGGACCTCAGGACTTAAACAGTGGGGCCAGTTCTGCTCATGCTGTGCCTCATCTAAAAAATCCAACGCACAGGCTGGAAGGGCACACCCACGTGGGGAGAGCCCTGTCCAAATCTTCATTCGCAAAGATTGGCCGTACATACAGTTAAACATCCTTGATACTTTCCATTGACTTTCAGCTCCTACTTGAGCTATAGGAATATTTTTCTTCTTGTCCCTTCTATAGAACACCATTTGGGCCACAGGTTTCTGTGAACCTTGCAATGTGTACAGTATTTATGATGTCAATCAGTATGTTTACAGAGTACTTTCATATTCAAATAGTGACTTATAACTCAAAACCAGTTTGACTAGTTTTCTTTTTACTTAGGAGAAAAACTCAACCCCCTCCCTAAAAAAACCAAACCAAACCAACAACAGCAACAAAACTCCAAACTAATCAACCAAAAAAACAAACAAACAACAAAAAACCCCCCACAAAATAGCTACCCATTATTAAAAAATAGATAATCCAACCTAGCTTATATAGTTTCAAAATATGTGGCCCTGAGATGGGATAAAACTCATTTGTAGTTCTACAGACATTACACTCTCTCTAACCTGCCACAAGAGGGCAAATTACTCATTCAGTGTTATACACAATATAATTGTGATATTTGTAAACAACCATAACTATTAACTCCAGTAAGTGACAAACAACCTTCTTCATCTAGCTAATGCTTGAAGGAATTCAAGTAGGTGGCTAGTTTCAAGGTGCTAAAAGGAAATAAGCTTTGAAAGCAAGTTCAAATCAAGATATTTAGTTTAGTGGAAAAACTTCAGTCACTTTGTCAGCAAACATGTATTATTTCTTTCCCTGAGAGATTTTTTGACTTTTAAAATATTGTTGTAAGCAACATGGGTACTCAAAACAAACCTTTTCAGCAGGACACATGACCAAGAAACCAATGAACTTTGAAACAAAAATAATTTATTTAAATCTTAGCTTACCCTCTATTTGCTATACATCCTGTTGTAATGTGTAATATTAGAATGGAATATGTTAAGTAATAATTCTAGCATTTCAAATATTTTTTTTTTATTTTGGAATTGAACATTCTTTTATTACTTCTGTTCCAGAATATGCAGATCTTTGCAGTAGCTTTATCAAATTTTAAGATCCATCTTTGGAAGTGTGCTGTATAGTACATATTCCTGAGGACAGCTTGCTTTTTAAGAGTTGCACTTGCTGGAAGTTGTCACCATTGACATAAGACACAGTAAATTTTGAGGTCAGGAACAGTCCAGGATTTACATAAAAAATCTAGTCAGAAGGTGATATGTAAATATCTTTCCTTAAAAAAAAGCAAATAGTTATAGATACTGTCTGAATATTAAACATCATATTGAACACTGATAATGAGGTAAAGATAAAAAAAAAAGACAGAGAACTCAAACATGGGAAAAAATATTATTTGTTTTCATGTCAATTATTTTTTCTCTTGCTTGCTAAATTTAATTTTCAGATTTCATTACCTTAGACAGTTTTTTATAGTATTGTTTGCCTTACCTTATATTGAAACACATTTTCAAATTCCAGTTATCACATCTCATTTATCATTAAATTTTGTTATTACTTTCATAGTTTTTTCTTTTAGTAACTAAAAATATCAGTATGCAAAATTCTAGAATGAAAACATCTACCTTCATTACTCACATAAAAGTGTTCTATACCTTCTATATCAGTACTTTGCTTTATATTTTCAGAGTTAAGACTTGAGGAAGAAAAAGATCAAAATAGTTCCATTATCATGTGTTGCTGCTTATAAAATCTTTTAAAATTATTTTTTCCCAGATTCTTGGTCATACTAGTGTGATAGTGGCCCATAGCATGATTCAGGAAATTTTAGATTGAGAATTTTGCACGATAGCAACAGTATATTCTCATTAAAATAACTGTGTCCACATTATTAAGTTTAGCTCAAATTAAATCAATAATAACAAAGGAAGAAAGGTGACATGCCTCATCTCTCCTCTCTCAGGATCTGCTAAATCCTCCTTAATTTTAGGTTACAATTATCAATTTTTAAGTCTTTTTTTTTTCTTTCTTCTTTATGTAATGTTTTATGGCATAATAAGAAGGCATGAGAAGATAAGAGGACACACTAATCATTCAAACTGAAGTTTCTTGCTGAATCAGTGTATTTTTCATAAGGTATCATTTTCACACCCTGTTTACTCCTGTTTCAAATTTTTTTAAGAAAGATTCTAATTAGATCGGCAGGAAAATGACCAGTCCTTGGGCCATAAAATGAGACATTAAAATAATCACTTATATTCAGCTGCATTACTCCCTCTCTGCAGCCAGAACACTTGTTCTTATCTCTAGGATTGTTCATGGTCCAGCTTAAACAGCAGGTCAGGAAAAAGGAATAAATGAATCCTTCATATATAGTCAATCTGACAGGATACTTGAAAATAAAGAGGATAGTGTATTCTTATGAACATTTTAGGTATGTAACTTTTACCATGAAGGATTTATGCGTTTGAAGAAACATAATCAGAAATTCAACATTAGGCAGCAGTATAGAAGCATGTAAAGGATCATAACTGCTTCTGATGGCCACTGCTGATGTGAAGGAACAGATGTTCCAAAGAAAGAAAATTAGAAAACTCTGAATAT
>VWZD01011281.1:11881-25546 GCA_013396695.1 Sakesphorus luctuosus | reverse complement strand
GAGGGCTGAAAAGCAGAGAGCACAGCTCTGAGAGGGCTGAAAAGCAGAGAGCACAGCTTTGAGGGCTGAAAAGCAGAGAGCACAGCTGAGAGAGGGCTGAAAAGCAGAGCACAGCTTTGAGAGGGCTGAAAAGCAGAGCGCACACCTTTGAGAGGGCTGAAAAGCAGAACACAGCTTTGAGAGGGCTGAAAAGCAGAGAAGACACCTCTGAGAGGGCTGAAGAGCACACAAGTTTGGGAGAGCTGAAAAGCAGTGCAGGCACTTCTGAGAGGATTTAAAAGCAGTGCAGACACCTTTGAGAGACTGCACAAAGCGAAACATGCTGACATGCCTTCAGAGTGCATGTGGGGTGAACTGCACGAAAAAACAGGATTAACAGAATCACAGAACAATTACAGGTGGAGGAGACCTCCAGGATCACTGTGCCCAAGACCCTCAAGTCCATAACCCACTGCTCAGAGGTGCCACCTGATTTCCCAGCAGCTCCACGGGGCTCCTGTGGGGTCTGGAGCCAAGGCGGGGGTGAGGCTAAGGCGGAGCTGCTGTGGGGCTGCCCCGAGCCTGGCAGCGCTTTGGCTCCTTCTGACACTGCCCAGGCTGGCACGGGGTGAGCCCAGAGTGAGCCCAGAGAGAGCCCAGAGCAAGCCCAGGCCCCCTGGCACCAGCCCAGCCCTGCTGGGGAAAGGCCCCCAGCCCCAGGCAGGAAAAGGAAGCCGGCACTAAATCCATGTATATCAAAGGAAGTGAGTGGAAAAAACACAAGTGCTGCCAGAATGCTTAGCAACTTTTCTTTTTTTTTTTTTCCTTCTCTTTCAAATAAAAGTTATCTTTACTTGCAAACCTCTGAGCTGGTGACAGCAGGCTCGAGGCCTGTCCACTCTGGAGGACAGGAACTCCACAGATCTCTGCCCTGCCTGCAGAGCTTTTGTGCAGCACTGCTGTGGACTTTCCCTGCATCACGTGGTAAGAATAGGAGAGTTTCTGTGCCTGAAACACCAGGAAACAGGGCCCATTCCTTTTCCAAATCACAGATAGGAAAAGAGAAGGAAGAAGAAATGGATGCAAGGCTGAGCTATTGCCAAATTACCAGCAGACCTCTGACAGAACTGGAACTCTTCATAAGAAACAGTCTGGTACTTTGACAAGTTCAGAAAATAAAACTAATGGTTTCTTGACCATGAATGACAGAGAGCATCCACGAGCTGGGATAAAAGGAAAGAGCCTGCACAACTGGGATACAGAAGGGGCCCCTTATTACTACACAGTTTACCCACGACAGACACTCACTGTAGTCTGTTGGCTTTGGCACCAGGATTTGGATACCTCAGAATGCCAATAAAGCAGAAATATATATGTATTAAATAAAGTATTTTTGGCATTGAATTTGTGTGTGAAAAAAGAACTGTGGTGTTCAGACGTGCAAGGACAGCACTGCCTTCTTCACAGGACCAAGGAATGTTGCTTTTTGTGCATATTCACTCCAGACAGGGAAGGATGGGAAAGCTCCTTTTGTCCCTGTCTCAGTCACGTATTTCACAAGCTGTCAGCCCTTCTTTGTTTGTTTGCTGCTTCAGAGAAGCAAACTGTGCAGAAGGGATCAGCAGACTCCTGACAGGATACAGGCAGGTTTGTCAGACAAGTCTCACACTGAGAACCACTGGTGGAGTTCTCAAGTCCTTCCCTCTGAGCTCACTCAGTTACCTCTGGCCACAAGAGTGGCTCCAACTCTGGTTTAAACCTCCCAATCTGGAGACTGATCTAGTTTAATCATATTTATTATTTGACACTTAAATTGCATTGCAAATACAGACCTAAAATCCTGTAATAATTATGCCTTAAGTGTACAGAGTTAATAAAACTGGAGCACTCCTTTGCCACAGAGAACCTGCAAACAGAACAGCTCTGCCATTCCCAGCTCCTGGTCCTGCATCACTTGTCCTCTGAAGCATTAGCTCTGACAAGCCCCAAAATAGCTGTAGTAACAAACAGTCATCCTCTGCTTCTCCTTCCAGCAGAATTTCCCTGTTCTCACCTCTAAAGCAGCAGCAATTTACACAGAACACCACCTTGATACTCCCCACCTTCCTCCTGCTCTGTCACTGCTCACTGACCTTCACACCAAGGAGTCAAATCCTAAATCACAGATTTTTTTTTTGAACTCATTTATCTTTGAAGCTGTTGCAGATGTTTTAGTTTTTGATATGAAAAGTTAACAGCTTTGAGCATCCTCCAAGCCCAGGTTTGAATAGTGTTGCACAGTCATACAGATGGTTTTAACACAGAAATTGGGAGGAATCAGACAAATCTACCAGAGACAGAAGTAATAAAAACTACAGGAGTTTTACATGGACCTTTCCACTAAACATGAGTTCACTGAGCTTACAGAAACCCAAAGGAAATGAGACAAGGTATATATTATTATGACTTTTCTCATTATCTTTTGGGCACCTCTGACATTCATCTTGTGCTCTACTCATCTGGTAATTCCAGGAGTGGCAGGTCAGGGAGCTCAGTCTGTAGGGTCCTGGTTGGATATGCAGAAGTAATTCGTTGATTCCAAGGAAAATGCTTGATTACAGGAGTCAGGAGGGATTCCAAAGCTCAACACAAAAAAATCCAATCTATGTTTCATGAACTGAAATTGCCAACCTAAATAAAAGCCTTAATGGACTCACATCAGCTCTCCAAATTGTTAACCACAATGGCTCTGGCTTTAGGACACCCCCCAGCAGCTCCTCAGCTGCTCAACAACTTCGTAAGGAACTGAAATATTCTGCTGTAAACATAATAAGAGCTTTTGAAAATGAACTGTCTTGTCCTGGAATAACCTTTCAGTTTCTCCTGGCTCTCATAAATGCTGTTCCATAAAGACTAAAGCCCCAAAGACACATCTCACCAAACCCAACCCTGCAGAAGGGGCAGGAATACTCACTGACTGACAGGTGCCTGGTCCTGGGCTCTGGCTGCTGGTAGGGTGTGCTCACATCCCCCACTGACTGGGAAGTTTTAATCCTGACTTGCTTGGGCAGTCCAGAATGGGGTGAAGAACTGGTCTGTTGGGTAAAATAAAGAGAATAAAATGCAATGAGACTGAGGAGCTCGAGCAGCCTGGTCACAGTTCCAAAAATATCACTATGTTTAGTAGCAAGAAAGTAGCTGAGCACCAGTTCTAGAGCCTGAAATCTCAGCAACTCCAGGAAATTCACACACAAAGGCAGCACAAGAGCAAGGTTTGTAATTATGGTGTGAAAGAAGAGCCAAACAACTAGGGCAAGGTACTGTCCAGCCCCAGGCTGAGCCCAGGGTTTGAAGGTCTCACTCTGTCACCAACAGGCACCCAAGGGGCTCAGGTCACCCCTGAGAGAAAAACACACAAGAACCTGCAATTTACAGCAGAGAGAAATTCTGAATCCTGCACTCCTCCAGCAGCAACCTGACTCCTCATAATCTTTAAGAATTAAACTCACAATTCAGATCACCTAAGGGAAAATAGTTTCTGGAGACTTAAGAGCACCAGGAGTGTGGAGATGCCAAGATGAATTTATTCCTCCTTCCATGAAATTACAGGGATATTATCTAATTAAAGATCATTTTTCCACAGTGCCTTCACCTCATGCAAAGCAGGAAGAGGAATGAGACACATCAAACCTCTCCCACACCAATGAGACCCTGAGTCAAAGCAGGGGCTCAAAACCTTGAGACACTTTCAGTTTTAATCTTGACCCAACAGACCTAGTTTTACAAGAGGATAAAATATCCCCTTCCTCTTGTGTTACAGAATTCACCTTAACTTATTTAATTGAGATGAACAGAACCACAGACACTCTGAGGAAATCAATCCTGACCTGTGAAAATGATTTGAACATGACTGGCAAACAAGGTGTGAGGCCACACAGTCTGAAATTAAAGTACTGAATAGCTGCTCATTTAATAAGCACACTCATTTGCAAGGAGCGAGGATTTAATTCCACCATGAAATGGTTTGTGGGAGCTGAATAAAGTGTGCAGAGATCACCCTGTTGAGAGGGACAGTCTGGCTTTAGGTGTTCAACTTTACCAGTTCTCCCTACTAGTTACTCAACAGAAAGAAAAGACTGCCAACAGCTGGATGAAAAAAAGCACAATGAGCCACAGAAGAGGCACAAGAAAATCAACCTGAACACTGTTCACAAACAGGCTCTTGGTACAAGTGACACTGATGTAAAATTAATTTGCCTTCTTTATATATTTGTGCCTAAGTCACGGCATCACCTTTCCATTCCTAGAAAAAGAGCACAACCCAAACAAAATCTGCATCCTGTGCTTCAGGAAAAATGCTGCTTCCCACTCCTGCAGAGGGATGAGGTCATGGAGCCAGGAGAGCTCCTTCAGGCTGGGGGGCTTCACCCCACCGAGGGCTCTCCTGTCAGGAGCTGCAGAGGAAGCTGGAGGAGAGGAGGGGAAACAGCGGCACTTACTGAGGGCTTTGCTGTTTGTTTCTGCCTGGAGCAAAAGAGGAAAAAGCAGCTACAGGACTCCAGCACAGGCCAGGCTGGTGTGGGGTGAGATGCACTGAGTGGGTCAGGCAAGGGTGAGGTGAGATTCACTGAGTGGGTCAAGTAAAGGTGAGGTGAGATTCACTGAGTGGGTCAGGCAAGGGTGGGTGGTGTGGGGTGAGATTCACTGAGTGGGTCAGGCAAAGGTGGGGTGAGATTTACTGAGTGGGTCAGGCAAGGGTGGGTGGTGTGGGGTGAGATTCACTGAGTGGGTCAGGCAAAGGTGGGGGTTTCATCTCACACCTGGTTTGCACTGACAGAGCCCTGGACAGGGGATGGTTTGACTGGGTTAGCCCAAAGCTGAGCCCACCTTTTCTTTTACAGGCTGTTTCCTGACAACACAGAACTGAGTCTGAATCCACCAGATCAAAGACTTCTTGCCAAGTATTGTCTTCAGAACAGGCAGCAATAAATGCTCAGGGAAAGGGCACAGGACAAGGAACAGCATCATCCCCTCCTACACCTTCCTGCTTTTGGCACCCAGTCTTTTGGGAAAGGGCTGTTAACACTCCTGAAGGTCTTTGTATTTCCATTAACAAGGATTATCAAATTAAAAAATAGTGAGAACTGCATTTAAGTTCTCCTGACAGTTCCAGGAATGATAGGTGTGATTATTTCAAGTTTGACTCCCAGCCTGCAGAGCCTGAATGGGGATGAACATCTGAGATCCACAAGCTGTTACCAACAGAGCAGCTTTTTGTGTCACACTTTTCAGGAGAACTTGATAATTTGCAAATCAAATATCTAAGCTATCAAGGCTTTTGGTTTGAAAGCTGCATGACCTTAATTCTGGAAAAAAAAAAAAGATACTGGTTGAGAGAACTGTTTTCCAGTCACAGATCAGGAATAAGGAAAACTTCTGAGTCTTTTTGCCTTCTTCAACTTGCAGATAAATCCACTGTCTAGAATGGGCATCTCTGGGCTTGATTTAAAGATTTACTTCTCATAATACAATCTTTTCTGCTGGAAAAAGCAAACTACATTGACATTCACTGCCACAGCCACCTGTGGTGTAGGAGAGTTAACCAAGAGAATGAATCTCATCTTGGGTGTGAATGCATCATTATTAGCTCAAGGCAACTCAGTTTCCACAAAGTAAGGCTGGATTTAATGCTACAGAGCTGAAAAATCCCTGGGAGCTGCCCCAGGCTTCTCACTCAGGGAAACAGAGCTGAAGGCTTGTCTTCAAGGACAACCTGTGCTCTTAAAGACAAAACAATTACACTTTCACCACTGCTATTAATCAAAGGTAAAAAAGTTCTCTGCAAACCAAACTCTTTTTAAGTGTTTTCTGACCACAGGTACTTGATATAAAATGGCCTTCATGTGACAGCTTAAAAAGCTGCAAGGTTTTAGTCCCTGAACAGCTGCTGAAGTCAGTCAGGAAAAAAAAAACCAACAAAAAGATACCTACAGCTGAGCCAGAGCAGAGAGGATAAACACAGGCTTTTGTGTCTGTGAGGAGTGATTTTGCTAATCATGGTGTTTCAGAGTCCTAAGGGTAAAACCCTTCATTGTGCTGCAGCCACAGAGGTTGGTACCTACATGGTTTCTGTCCTGGGACAGCAATAATATCCTAAGGCTTTTCACATTAGAGCTTCGGTCTAAGAGATCTACAGCTTTATCCAGGTCATCTTGGTTTTTCAGAGGAATAGAGAGCTGCAAAATAAAGAACAGGAAAAAAATCATTAAAAAAGACAGAAAAAAATAAGTTTATTTCCACAGGTTTTCAAACAACCAGAAAAATATCAGAATATAAGACAGGATTCTGACTGTTCAATCATTCCATGAATTTTCATCCCAGTGCTGTCCCACTGTCCCCTTTTTAATGAGGTTTTCCTCCCATGCCAGAGAAATGGCTGATCCTGTGCAAATTTCTCTAAAGCACCAGCCACAAAAATATTAATTGCTACTTGAATTTGCTGTTTGCAAAGAACAAGTCAGAGACTTGTCAGCCCCTGACTCCCTGATGAGAAGGTGGTCTCAGAATACTTATGAAACCAGACCTAATGATCAAGTGGAAATTGGGATTCAGACAGAAGGAAGAAGACAAAGACTTTGAAAGAGGGAATCAAATTAGAATTTAAAACTTGTAAGACCCCATGAAATCAGGCTCAGACACCCTCTGGTTCTGCAGCCCTCTCACATCTCCAAATGGAGTGTTGTTAACCCTGAAGAACCCTCATTTTTGTTCCACCCTCACTGGTGAATGGGGTTTGGCATCTCTCTCATTAGGGATGCAGTCACAAACAGTGGGAGGGCAACACCACAACAATAAAACCAAGGAAAATCCAGTGTGTCCAGGGTGAGAAAGCCACCAAAACACTTCAGATTATTAACATGGACTACTCAGTTCCTCAGAGACAAGTGCTGTTGCCCATGTCACTTTATTTCAGCACTGACAGTGCCCACAGTCCCCCCTGTTCCTGGACTCCCCTTGTTCCCTGGGCAACACAATCTCCTTGGATAAATATCAGCCTGCAAGAGTTGCTTTCAACAAGAAAATACTTCAAATACCTTTTTAACTTCCCCAAGAGAGTCTCCCAAAGACCAGCAGTGCAAGGAAGCAAGATGCAGTGGCTTGGACAGCACACACAGCCTGTGATGTTTGATCAGGACCAGTGTGCTTCCCTTTGCATCAGCCACTCAATGGTTTGTATTAAAGGAAGAACTGAAAATTAAATTTATGGGCAAGGGATTTGTGATGGGGAAATGGGATGCAGGGAGTGTTTCACGTGTCCTGAGCACTGAGTACCTCGTTGTTCATGTAGTGGAGGTCCAGTGGCTGCCCAAAGGCTGTTTTCACCTTCTGCTGCACGTCTTCGTAGCGCACGGGACGGACAAACGGGATGATCCTGGAATGGAGGAGAACCACTGACTGATTGCACAGGTGCACTCCATAATGCAACCAAATCAGGAGGCTGAACCATGAAAAGCACATTTGAATGCTCTTCTTTCAGCAGACAGTGAGCCTTTCAAATTTAAATTTATGTATGTTATTGTCCCTTCCAACCCAGACCATTCTGGGAGTCTGTGGATCTGTGATGAACTTGTGCTTTGGAGAGAAGGCTTAGTTTTCTTTCCATCCATCCATCCATCCATCCATCCATCCATCCATCCATCCATCCATCCATCCATCCATCCATCCCTCCCTCTCTCCATCCATCCATCCCACCATTCATCCCTCCCTCCATCCCTCCCTCCCTCCATCTCCATCAGCCCTTTCATGAGATGCAGCTTTTGTGTTATTTGGCTTCCTCAGCCCCTTCCCAGGAAAACTTCATCTTGCCACCAAGTCCTACAACATCCAGCTATTTGGAAATAATTGTCCTTGTTAAAAAGAAGCCCACAATAACATTTTCTACATATTCCTAAGAAACCCATCCATGAAATTACAGTCCTCTAGCACCACACAAATGTAATTTAGCTCTCAGCCCCTTATAAAGGCTCCCATTCTACACTCAATGCATTCAAAAGCAGAGCTGTTCTCAGGTGCCACAAATACTATTAGTTTAAAAACTCTGTGCACTCCTCCAACACAAAATCCTGGACTGCAGGGTTTAAGGAGCCCATTCCTGCCTGACCACCTTAAATATTTGTGGTTGGCTCTGGCAGCTGCTGTGCAGCCCAGCACACACACTCACACTCTGGTGCAGGCTGCCTGTCTGTAACTGCACACCGCGCTGGGAGCGGGGAATTCGGGGCAGTGAAGCTGCATAATTAGACTAACACACAATCAGCCTTTTCATTTTAATGTTACTGCAAGGAAAAAAAACCCCTTTCTGCCCCCTTCCCTGAGCTTGGTGCCACCTGAAATGCACCCAGGCAGGCAGGATGAGAAGCCTGTGGTGACAGGATTTGGATGAGAAGCCTGTGGTGACAGGATTTTGCTGCAGAGTTCCCTTGTCCTGACACGGTGTGACAAGGAATTGTGACATGCCACACCGTGGCTGTGCTGTGCTCCCTGACACAGGAGGTGCTGGGAGGATCTGCCTGACAAAGGAGATCCCAGTGAGTGAGCACCACTTTTAAAATTTCTCCCCAAGCACCAAAAGTCAGGGTTGTTTTAGGGACAGAATTCATCGTGTAGGATTTCAGTGAAAGAAACAGTTCAGGTTTTGAGGTAGATTACAAATTGTTCTCCACTGCCTGCTTGGCCAACAAAGACAACAAAAATCCCAGGATTTGGCAAAGGAGGATACTTGAGGAGGAGCTTCAGCACCTCAGCCAGTAACCTTGGCTAGGAACAGGCATAGGATCCTCACACACACCTTGTACTGTGGTACATCAACACTCAATTTGCATTTTATCACGAAACGAACTACTTCATGTTGGAAGGGAAGGAGAGAAACCAAAGGATTCCCATGGGATGTCTGTGAAGAGCAGCACATACATTCACTCTTACAATCCAATCAATTTCCTCCAAAACAAGGAAACTACAACTCAAAGAGTCTGAGTGAGAGCAGACTCAAAGAGACCACAGACCCACTTGGAGCCTTCCTGCATGTTCACACAGCCACCAAACAGTCATTACATTTTTTGGGAGCTCCTCTCAATTCTGTGGCAAATAAGGGGCTTTTTGAGAAATACTTTTAATTTTCTAACCAATTTTATCCATTGCAAACAATGTTGCAAAAACTGAAACTGCCATTCCAGTTGTTTCTGGGTTTTTCTAGCAAAAGAATGTCTCTCAAAACCAAGATCAGAGGAAATAACAAGGAAACTTTTACACCAATGACAAAATATCTTCCCTTGCTGTATCTGTTGCTCAATCACAGCAGGACAGTGATAGCAACAGGGCACCAGGAAGTGAGAAACTAGGAAAGAATGACACTGATTTGATCAGCTTCATTTGGTTTTAGTTAAATGAAACAAAATGGGAACATATCTGAGAGGAGACTTTCAGGCTGAATTTATTTCAGGCTGGACAGCTTTTGAATTTTGCTGCAGTTCACTTGCAAACAGATACTATGGAAATAAAACAGTGTTTTATGACACACTGATCTCTAAAAATAACCAAGTTGTGTGTGATCTGTTTGGTATGGCCTTCAGTGTGTGATTTTCATTCAGGAAAAAGGGAAAGTGAAGCCAACAAAATATTTAACCTAAATTACTGATGACTAAACTGTTCTCCTAAGCAAAGAACCCAAGCACGGAAGGGGCCAACTCACCGTCTCTCCCCGTTGTGTTCAAACTTGATCCTGACATCATTCTGCAGGAGAGAGAACAAAAGGTGAGCTCACAAACAACTCTGGCACACAAATGCATCCTAAGAGGATTTTAATGTGATGTAAAGTTTCTCCATGGAAGCTGAAGCAGAATGTGGGAACATGAACACAGAGCCTTGGGGAACAGAGAAACTGCTGAGGGAGAAAGGGAAGGAAAGGGGTGAAAACTAAGCTGTAATTTTTGTTAACTGGCACTGAAACAGAGGACACTGAAATACACTTTAAGGAAAATTAAACTACCTTTAACCCTCCATGGGGAAAATCTGAAATTGAGTCCTAACTGCTTATTCATCTTAACTGAAGTTAATTTTCTTTGAGCACTCTCAGAGAAAAGATGGAAGAGAGAAACAGGGAATATGCTGCATTCTTTATCCTTTTTCTGTTTGACATTCTTATATTTCATTCTTATCCCTACTTATTATTCTTATTTTTCATTCTTATCCCTATTTATTATTCTTATTCTTTATTCCTATTTATTATTCTTTATTCTTAAGACATGGACTCTGCTTTTGCAAAATGCAGCCCCTGCAACTCCATCTCAGTCCCAAAGCAAGAGGCTGATTCTGTGACACCTTCTGGAGCTCCAAGGGGACATCACCTGTCTCTGGCCACACAACCTGTGCCATCACACTCACAAGATGCTCTGTGGCACAGAAGAGTCAACACGCTGAACTTTCAACTCTGGACATCAAAGTTCACATCCCAATTTAGGTCAGAAAGATAAAAATAAAAGGGAAAAATCTGCCCTGATAAGACTCCATCATTTCTGCAGCACAATTTATGTGATTGGAATAGATTAAGGCATCTGTGAAAGCCTCAGACAATAGGCAATCATACATCTAGGAACTTCAAAAAAAACGTGGCCAGGAAATGCTCTTTAGCTGGAGGAAGTTTCTGGAAGGCCCAGTGGTCAAGAATTCAGTTCAAAGGGATGGGATTCCTGCGGAATGGATCAGGGAAAAGGAGCTTCCTCACCCCAGGAACGACCCCCTGCAGGTGGGCAACTCACATAGAATTTAAAAGACTTTTTTTAGATGTGGGAAGGGACAGAACTTACTCTAGAATGACCCCAAAATTAAACAAATTCTACAGAACTCATCTGAATTGAGCAGGAAAGGAAAAATGCAGCAAAGAGCACAGGAATAAGACCCTATAAAAGATGCCCAGCAGGCAAATCCTGATGAAACAGTTTTAGTTTTCTTAGACTTTATGTCAGAATTTTCAGGGAAATAAGGCTTCAGATTGTATTTTAATATGTTAGACCATTTCAAGTAGCCCAGCCTAAGGTAACTAAACAGGACTGTTTGGATGAAATGGAATTCAAGTAATTTTTCAGATTAGATTTCTGACCTCAAAATGTGATTTAGGTCCTGGGACAGCCAAGCAACAGAGCTGTCATTAATTACATTTAGACAACACTACAAGACCTTCAGGGCTCTTTGAAAAACTTTTTTTAACTTGCTGGTAACCAAGCACACTAAAATCACTTTCTTAAGTCCACTGCATACTTTAGAACCTGTGATTTGGAAGAAAGGGAAGCAGGGTGGAATTGGGCATTTATCTCCTGCTGATTTTTCCAGACACTGGTCCTTCACATCTATGGAAAGATCTAAGAAAAGGTGTTCAAAGTGATCTTGGTGTTCACATTCCAGAGAGAACCCAGAGGAGTTAAGCTTGTTTCAGTTTCCCTTGAAGGCAGAGAACCCATCAATTTTTGAAGTAGAATCACAGAACGGATTGGGTTGGAAAAGATCTCCCAGATCATCAAGTCCAACCCTTGGGCCAACTCCAGTCCCTTCACCACATCATGGCACTCAGTGCCACGGCCAAGCTCACTTGAAAAACCTCCAGGGATGGGGAATCCACCCCCTCTCTGGGCAGCCCATTCCAATGCCTGAGCACTCTCTCTGCAAAGAATTTCTACCTCATCTCCAACTTCAAGTTCCCCTGGCAGAGCTTGAGCCCCCCGTGCCCCCTTGTCCTATTGCTGAGTGCCTGGGAGAAGAGACCAACCCCCAGCTGGCCACAACTTCCCTGATCAGGCACTTCCAGACAGTGCTGAGGTCACCTCTCAGCCTCCTCTTCTCCAGACTAACCAACCCCAGCTCCCTCATATAAACCCTCCTAAGGGATGAGTACAAAGGCAAAGGTCAGCTCAGCACCTCAGCGTTCCAGTTCTGTATCCCAAACTGTGGCTGCAGAGTTTGATTTAAGACATCCCTGGATTTATGTTCAAAGTGATTTGGAAAGGATTTTGTACTGCTCCATCTATGGATTTGTCCAGCACATTCTAGGAAATCCCACATGCAGCTGAACAAGTAGATTATGGGCAGGCAAAGCATAAGGAAGACAGGCATGAACTTTAAAGCCTGCTCCAAAAGGCTTAAGCCTGTAACAGGAATAAAACTGAAAAGAGTTATTTTACTGACATAGGCAACTTCTCCTGTTCATGTCAGTCCCACTGCCAGCAACTTGATTTAATTTTGTAAGACAGTAACAAATAATTCTTGACTGAAATCGTTGCTTTGCCTTTGAAGTGTTTCATTTAAATGACATGCAGCATCTACTGACAGAGTAATTTATTGTGTCCCTGCTTTCGACCAGAAAGTCAATACCAGAGTTTGCTCCATGAAAAAGTCTGGAGCAATGTGGGATGAACCCAGACAGACTCCAGAGTGTTGACTCCACCACTTACACAATGGGTTGGGTTGGAAAAGACCTTGAAGATCATCCAGTGCCACCCCTGCCATGGGCAGGGACACCTCCCACCAGCCCAGGGTGCTCCAAGCCCTGTCCAACCTGGCCTGGGACACTCCCAGGGCTGGGGCAGCCACAGCTTCTCTGGGCACCTGTGCCAGCCCCTGCCCACCCTCACAGCCAGCAATTCCTTCCCAACATCCCATCTGTCCCTGCCCTCTGGCAGTGGGAAGCCATTCCCTGTGTCCTGTCCCTCCATCCCTTGTCCCCAGTCCCTCTCCAGCTCTCCTGGAGCCCCTCTGGGCACTGGAAGGGGCTCTCAGGTCTCTGGCTCTAAATCCAGCCTAGAACATCCTCCAACTCCATGGAATCTCAGGATTCCAGAATGGTTTGGGTTGGGAGGGACCTCAAAGCCCACCCAGTGTCACCCCTGCCATGGGCAGGGACACCTCCCACCAGCCCAGGCTGCTCCAAGCCCTGTCCAACCTGGCCTGGGACACTCCCAGGGCTGGGGCAGCCACAGCTTCTCTGGGCACCTGTGCCAGGGCCTGCCCACCCTCCCAGCCAAGAATTCCCTCCCAATATCCCACCTATCCCTGCCCTGTGTCCATGGGAAGCCCCTCCCCTGCCCTGTCCCTACCCTGGGCCGTGCTGTCACCTCAGACAGCCCCACAAAGCCCACCTGTCCCTGCCTCCCACCCCCCTCCCAGCAGCTCCACAAAGGGCACTGCACACACCTCTAGAACATGCCCAGAATTCAGAACTGCTGGGATGGAAATAAGGGCAGTTTCCTTACCGGGATTTTTTTTTCTTCCACTGCAGAGGCACACTGGGTTGTTATTGCAGGGCTGCCCAGGAGGGGGGGACTGCTGGCATTGTGTTTTTTCTTTAAAAAGAATAAAATAATTTTTTTTAAAATGGCAAAGTTTAAATTTTTACACTTGGCAAACTTTTTTTTAGCTGGGCAGACCAAATCTCATCAAAACCAGACTAAATGAAGGCAGGACACTGAGATGCTGTAGATAACCAAATACATTATATATAGAAATAAAAAAAATATAACCATATATATCTCTCTATATAACACATTTAACATACATATATATAATCTCTATATTCCCCTATATATATCCTTATATAAAGAGTTATATATATCTCTTTTTTATTTTATATAGATAATAAAGCAATATAAATTATATTTTATT
>VWZD01011275.1:0-14670 GCA_013396695.1 Sakesphorus luctuosus | reverse complement strand
TGTCAAGTAAGACCAAGAAGAGACTGAGATAGCAGTTCCTGGGTCTCCTATCAGTTTCGTCTGGGACTCAAACTAGATTTAATTACACTGGAGCAATACTAGCTTATGCAAAGTGAGCTCTGCTTATCAAGGGGGATTGCTTGAGGAACATTTATGTTAGACCTGTATTGAAAGTGATCTTGCATTAACTAATTGTTAAATGCAATTGTTTGGGGTTTAGTGAAGTGGAGAAGCTGCTAAGCTATACAGATTAAAAACTGAAACAGGTACCTAGGTACCTGATAATCAGTTTTGTGAATATTCCTGTCAAATTTAGCCCAGGAGTATTTATTTTCTAAAATAATGAAGCTGACACTTGTCTGTTGCACATGGAAAATTTTAGTCAAAATTAATTAGATGAGAAGGCTTTAAACTGCTGTGGTTTGGAGAGCTTCTTTAGTGCTTTTGTGGCCTTTTAGTTTTAAGGAGTCCTTAGTAATTGAAGAAGATTCCAACTTCTGAAGCTTTAATAACATCATGATTGTGCTTATTTTAGTTCTGTGTATGAGAAATATGAGTTTTCTTATTTGATTCATAATCAAATTTCATGAAGTGAGTGAGAAGAAAAAAGTCTACTTTCAAAGTAGGTAGGTAATCCTGTTTTCAGTGAGCTATATAAAGGTAATAGAGTTATGAAGAGTTTCAAGGTCCATTGCAATACTAGAGCATAGTATATTTAAAAATTGTGTATATCGAGTCTCTATATAGGCATGTTTCAAATTCTCATTCTAAGGCTGACCCAGAGCAAGAATTTTCTTTGCTCCTGTCCCCTCAGATCACAAGCAGCATGCCTCATTGCCTCATGTCAAAGCTGAATCAGGACCTTGGCTTTACTCCTTGGAGCTTTGGGTTGTGAGCTGGCCAGATGGAGCCCCATAGGAGGGAGCTCTTCAGAGCCACTCTCCACTGCTGGGCTAATAGGCTGAAAAGCTGAACTGGGAGGTGAATTTGTGGGCATTGTTCAGTGGGGCTGCATTTTCTTCTTCCAAAGCAAAAAACTCCCTAACACCCAGTATACAGTAAGGGAATACTTGAAGCTGTCCTACTCTGACTGAAATATGAGGAGAGAAGATGAGCACCATCTCACTTTCTTGGGTTGTTGTTTTTCAGAAAAGTATGTATGTGACAGAAGGTTTGAGCTTCTCCAGTATGACAAAACCAGGTGTCTAATATTCATTTGTAGAGAAAGAATTAACCCTTATGGAATTACAAAAGCCAGTTTTTAAAGGGATTGTGGGTGCAATAGAAGTGAAATGTTTTCCCTTGTCTGTTCCACTGAGTGATTTAACTAGAGTGTGTTCTATCTGAAAGGGGAAAGACAGGCTTTGATTTTAGTTTGAAGTTCATACAGAATTCAGGTTTCTGGCAAGTTGAGATCATTAACATGGAGGCAAACTTTCTCAGATTCCACTGAGAATAAACTGTCTCCTTGTATGGAATAACGCAGCCTGAAGGATCCAGAAGCAGACAATAAATTAGTTTGTTTTTTCCTTCTGTTCAATGTAAGATTGAATACTTGTTTTACTGTTTTTCTAAGTCCTAATGACTTTGACTTAATATAGGACATGTGCAGTACTGCATAAGCTATGCCTTTTATAACTTCAGCTCCCAGTATTGTTTAACCTAACATAAGGTCTTGATGCTGCCTTAAATAGACTATGCTTCAATTAATATCACCTTATTGTGAAGCCAGTAATATCACAGGGGCATATGTGAAGGGAAAGGGTAGATATTCCCTCTTCTGAAAGATCTGAAACATTGTGCAGTTGGTGAAATTGATAAAGAATCTTGTCCAAATTCCAGGAGTAATGAATAAAACATTGCCTTAGAAAAAATCTCAAAAATGGGACTAAAATCAGGAGGAAATGAGCTTTTGGCCTCTCAAATACCATAAATTATTTTTCTCAATCTTCTTTCCTCAGGAGCTTAACTTCTGTCCTCTTTATTCCAGAACAGCTCTTGCAAATTAAATTCCTCTAAGCCAGGATACTTCTAGTAAAACTAGGACAGATCAGATTTCTTTATTTTCAAGTTTAAGATGAATAAGCAGACTGATATGAAATATGTTGCATAAGGTTTTAGAATAAATTAGCCAGAAAGCACTTGATGTTTTTGGTAGCACCAGTGTATTTATAGTATGTTCCAGATGCTCAGGAAAGAAAAATTGCTTTTGAAGATCTTAGTCTGCTAGCATGCTGCCCCTAAGATTACTTTGTATTTTATGCTTAGTTATTGCTGGGATAATGGGCTCAATATTTAATACTTGTTCCAGAGAACCACAGTAGAGTGGAACTGTGACTTTAGAAGCTGCCAACTATGACACTGTTTGACCAACTATAAAAACATGTGTGCATCAGGAAGCAGAACTATGTTATGGGGATAGAGATGAAATAAATATTACTAGATTTAGGCAGTTTGTAACTTTTCCAGTATTAATCTGTTGGGAATAACAGCATGTGCTCCCTGTGTTACAGCAATCTAAAGAAACTCTTGTCCCTCTCGGCGACAGTGAGTATACCTTGAGTATTCAAAGCTTCAGTTTTAAAGCACAATCCAGAGAACATGGAAAGGGATAAAATAGTAGACGTTTTCTGCTATGTATTGCACTGCTGCCTTGATACTAATAGTTCACCTATAGTTGAGCTCAGAAAGGGATCCTGAAAATCTCCCTGCACTTACTCACAGAGTCCCTATATGTTGATGTGTTGTAGTGGAAATTGAAAATAGTACATGGAAAGAAAAAAATCAGATTTGGGCTGTGGTGTTGGACCTCAGTAGAAGAGAGTGAGCAAAGGAAGAGTCAGTGAAAAGAATAAGAAATTGTGAAGCACACAAAGTCCTTAAAAGCAAAGAGGGTAAATGAGGACCCGGGTTTTTTTGAGATGGTGGGCTGCAGACTACAAGGAAATCGCAAAAACCATACTGCAAGGAAGAGGGGATATTACATATTTAGCATGTATTTAAATTGCAGCCATTTTAGCAATGTGGAAATGTTTCTTGCAGTGTTGACCAAGATTGTTTTCCGGGTGCATTTGGGGAAAAAGCATTTTATATTTTTTTTGTGGATGAAGAAAGTGTACAAGGCAAAAGACTAGAGAAATGTTTTTACCAAGAGGCTAGTGTCAACAGTGACAGTGCATGAGGATGATTCTTTATGAACAAAGATCAAAACTTACATTACTTTATCAATTTGAAGGCAAAAGTTACAGTAGATTAATTGAAATGGGATTTGCTGGTCAAAAATGAGCTGCAGAAGTGACTCCTAAACCCATTACTATAAATAAACATGGTGTCTGAGACTGGGTGGATACAGTTACAATCCAATGCGGGTGTAGAGCTCCTCATTTTTATTTGAACTCCTGCCAGATGTTCAACAGAAGACATGTGCACTCTGCCTTCTATGTCCAGATTGCTCATGAGGTGTAGATTTGTCTTTATACTTTTTGTTTAAATTATAATGTTGAGAGCTTTAGGATAATATGTTGCAGCAGCAGGCCAGAGAGAGATCGCACACGCCAATATGGTGTAAAAGCAAATCTGGTTTTATTCAAATCAGCTCAGACTTATAAACTCCAGTTAACCCCGCCCTGTCCACAACAGGTCTGACCCCATAGATCAAAGGCTGCAACATGGACATATATGGTCAAACTCAGGTGCTTTTCCGGGTTGCTGTGTTGTTGTTTACTCCCTAAGCTTGATGTCCCATGCTTCTCTGGACCCACCTAGCCAGTGGGCGGCGGCAATAATATAACCAAAAAGATAAGTGAGAAGATAACCGTAGACTGATACAATTTTTATGTGGTCTTTAGATCAGTCCTTAGGCAATGTCTTTGAGTACTTGTAATTTAATTGCAGTAATATAGTTTTCAGGCTTGGCATCTGTCCAGAGGAGCATCCCAAACTATATAAGCTGTGTTCAGATACTTTCTTTGTGACAAAAAACTGATGGTAGCCCTCTGTTTGAGGGAGGGATGTGATTCAAATGTACAGAATCATGAAACTTTCAGGCAAGATGAATACTAACAGTTCTTCAGCAAAGTTTCAAATGGTAGTGTTGTCCACAAAAATTGGATTTGTTACCTGGTGTGCAACAAGCCAATAATTACACACTTGAGAGAGACATTGATTATTTCAGAATTGCACAAGCCTGGGTGCTTGGTGGTATTCCATAGATCAAGCTCACCGACTATCAAAACCTTTTACTATTTATACATTTTAGCAAACAAAGGCATTAATGTTCATTGGCTACAAGTTACATAGTTCTCTTATTAATTACTATTGTATCTTCTATGGGTTAATGATTCTCTCACTTCTCATGCTATTTAGTCTGCATGCTTAGTCTTTCTCTCCTTTTGGGTCAGTGGTCCGTGACTCGATTGTCATGATCTTCCATACATCCTTCTTCCCAAGCTTTAACTTCCCCTAGTTCTGAGATGATTGAAATATGTCAAGCCCTAAACTTTAACAAGGCAATTCTACTGACAAATAATTTGTCTTTCTATCACTTTGACGTCACTTAGAGCTTGTTGGCTGATATCTGTTTCATGGATTAAATCTCCTTTCTTGTTGATTAGCCTTGAAAGTATATAAAGATCAAACATCAAAGAACATCCTTTCTTAAGAAAATTTCACATATTCCACATCTTGCAACAGTAGAACAAGAGACACTTTTTGAAACTAGGGAGATAAAGAAAATAGCTAAAAGTAGTTCTTTAAAACAGTGGGCAGTTAAATTCTGGTGCAATCTGCCACAAGAGATTGTGGAGGCAGATTCAAAAAGTGGTTAGATGAATTTGTCAACAGCAGGTCCATAAAAGGCTGCTAAAGGGAATGTAGGAATGTAGCCTTTAATTTCCTACTGTAAAAGTTTAAGATGCTGAAGAATTATGAGGAGAATGGGTTCAGAAAACAGGCAAGTTCTTGTGCTTTCCTTGAGTAGCATGTCCTTTTGCCACCTTTGGAGATGGAGCACTAGGCCAAATGCACCATTCCTGACAGAGTAGGGCATTTCTTATTAATTTCTTTATTGCTACTTTTTCCTTGCATAATTTGCATTTATCCAAATTGCTCATAATTCAACCTAACCATGCCTTGCACTTTGCACTGCCTCTAGGCTTGGAGCAGAGTGCCACTCTTCTGTGAGTAGTCATCACAATTAGCTGAAGTATTAAGATGAATGAAGTCCTGTCCTACTTGTGTCCCATTCTCTCTGCTCACCCTTTGAAAGGTACAGGGCCACTACTGGAATAACTTAGTCAAATTCGTATTGATACTCCTGGCTGTCACATGAAAGGGAGGAGGATTTGCCCAACTCCTAAAGAGGGGAGATTTTTCTCGACCCTCAGTGATTTATTTGTCTGTCAGTGCCCCAGGGAAAGCAAAACCCTTTATGTCTGAACCAGTCTGTCAAGTGTCCTGTAAGGGGGACTGTTCACTGAACAAATTCATAGGATCGGGGGGCTGAGCCAACAGCATAAGAGAAACCCCTTAGTGGGCCTTCCAACGTGTTATTCCACTGCCAGCAAACTGTCAACACCTTATAAAGAACTCACTCTAACAGTTTACAGAATAACACACTTTATTAATACAAATTGTGACAGATTCATAGGTCATGGGTGATAGTGTCTGACTGCAAAAATGTATTTAAAGCACTATAAAGCAATCACAAACACGAACTCTAATATAAAGCAATCTATTAATATACTATGAGGCTAACACAAGCTCTAGTCCTGAAAGCAGCATTTAGCATGCATAGAATAAGTTTCTTACCCAGTAGGTGTCCCTATGGGGAGAAGACAGGTTCATCCCAGCAGTTTTGGTGGAGTCTTCCTCCAATTTCTCCCTACTTCCAGCTTACTTTTATATTATTTCTTTAGGTTTATGTAGAGCTTGAGTGACTTTAGTCATAAGTACTTAATTGAGTAGTCGTCCTTGGCATCTGTCTCTCTCAGTGGACAGATACAGTACGGTCTTTGAACAACAAAGTGTCACCATGTTCCCCTCCCTGCAGGATGTTTATGGGGGGAGGACGCAGCACCTTCACACTACTCCCCTCTCCACTGCGTCCCCTGTAGAAGGTGCTTATCATTGTTTGGGAAACTTTCGTAGGGCATGTTGACTGTGTTCCATCCGGAAAGCGGCAACTGCATTTTACTCTTTAATTCTTATTCTCCTTTAATTCTTAACCCTATCAATTATTCCACACTGGCAAATCCCTGACATGGCAAAACAATAGCTAGAAGGAAGAAGTTAATTTAAGCCTCACAGACTTAGTCTGCAGCTTTGGTGTATGTTTTGGGTTTTTTTAATAGCTGCTAAGTTGTAATAGTAATTGTAATAATGGACTCTTTAAGTGTGTCCCTTTGTGTTTTGTTTTGTTTTTTTTTTTTAAAGCTACTTTTCACTGGGGTAGCAGATCAACTGGTGCTTTCTGACAGCTTCTAGAGAAGCTGGATAAGCACACGCCTGTAAGGGAACTGGTTAAAACTAAATATAGTATCTGGAAAATGCTGATTAGTTAGATCTGAGCTTAGAGTCTTTGGGAAATGGGAAAAGACTTATTTTTTTTTCCTCTTTATGTCAAAACAGTATGAGAGTTCAAATATAAAGAAAATCTGAAATGGAGCTTCTAAATTTTTTCCTGCTGCAAGACTTNTATATTATTTCTTTAGGTTTATGTAGAGCTTGAGTGACTTTAGTCATAAGTACTTAATTGAGTAGTCGTCCTTGGCATCTGTCTCTCTCAGTGGACAGATACAGTACGGTCTTTGAACAACAAAGTGTCACCATGTTCCCCTCCCTGCAGGATGTTTATGGGGGGAGGCCGCAGCACCTTCACACTACTCCCCTCTCCACTGCGTCCCCTGTAGAAGGTGCTTATCATTGTTTGGGAAACTTTCGTAGGGCATGTTGACTGTGTTCCATCCGGAAAGCGGCAACTGCATTTTACTCTTTAATTCTTATTCTCCTTTAATTCTTAACCCTATCAATTATTCCACACTGGCAAATCCCTGACATGGCAAAACAATAGCTAGAAGGAAGAAGTTAATTTAAGCCTCACAGACTTAGTCTGCAGCTTTGGTGTATGTTTTGGGTTTTTTTAATAGCTGCTAAGTTGTAATAGTAATTGTAATAATGGACTCTTTAAGTGTGTCCCTTTGTGTTTTGTTTTGTTTTTTTTTTTTAAAGCTACTTTTCACTGGGGTAGCAGATCAACTGGTGCTTTCTGACAGCTTCTAGAGAAGCTGGATAAGCACACGCCTGTAAGGGAACTGGTTAAAACTAAATATAGTATCTGGAAAATGCTGATTAGTTAGATCTGAGCTTAGAGTCTTTGGGAAATGGGAAAAGACTTATTTTTTTTTCCTCTTTATGTCAAAACAGTATGAGAGTTCAAATATAAAGAAAATCTGAAATGGAGCTTCTAAATTTTTTCCTGCTGCAAGACTTAAATTACTCAAATGTGTGTTTGAATCAGAAAGGCAAATCTTGGTTTAAAACAAAGGAACGCCAGCAAATACGGAAAATGATACATAGATCAGTCTTAAGGGAGAGAATACTGCAAAATTGAACACCTCATCACAAGGAGTATTGTAAAGCTGAAAAATTGGATAAAATCATTGAGAATGTTTGGAAAGCCTGGAAGAACAGGCAATTTACCTTGGTGGTAAATGAAACCCTACTGAAGTGTGTGTTTTATATAAGGCTGACAATCAAAGGAATATTCTGTGGCATTGAAAGGTGTCAAATTTGAAGCTAAAGAACAGGAAATACGTATATTATGTGTCAGTGAACTTCATAAATGGGGAGAATTGGTGTGGATAAACAGTGATAGTGGTACTTGGTTGCCCACATCTTTCAACACTGAATTTAATGTTCAACTATTATACCATCAATTGCTAGTGTTTAAAATGGGATCCTTAAAGCAAAAGAGGCTATCTTCTTTGGTTTGGTCTTTTTCAATTTCTTGCATATGCCTCTGAGCCATCTAATGTTGAAGTCTTTTTATGAAGCTCAGAGGGACTGCTATTCCCTGTTTCAGAAACTTAGTGTGAGTGTTTCTTAAAACAGCAGAGGCCATGCAAGCCTTCTGTTTCATCTCTGGAGTTACTCAGTGTACTGTATTGGGGTCTAATGTGTTTCACTTCCAGGCTAGCAAACAGTTCAGAACATGTGAAAAAGGGAATGTAAGACTGCTTAATTTTAAATGGATCAGGTTTTACTTGGTTATCTACCTGAGTCTTTGTGGAAAGGTACTACCAGTGGTGCTGGGGTGGTGGTGGTGCCACAAGGAAGAAAGGAAGGAGGGCTGTGCTTCCTGTGGCAGGAAGCTGTTGTGTTGGCTTGCCTCCCTATGAAACTGTACCCTGAGTGCCCTACTCAGTGTTTAATTTGAAAATTTCTATAATTCTCTGGTTTAGGATAGATTATTTTGAATGGGTTGCATAAAGTTATCAGTATTAATCTTGAGTCCCTGTTAATTGGAACCTCTGTCTTCTTGATCCCAGAAAACTAAATTTCTTACTTCAGCTGTATTTTTAGGTACTCTCAAGCTGGTTTATGGAGGTATAATTTGTTTGAAACTGAAATGTCATGCCTACTGAATGTTCTGTTTTGTGGAAGTTGAAAAGTTATGATTTAAAGTTACCTGCAGAATATAATCTAGTGTCTGTTGACTTGGTTCTCACTGAAACTGCAAAGATGTGACAAGGCATAAATTAGCCATGAATGCTGTAGCCTGAAGTATCCCAAATCACCTGTGCTGTTTTGCAGATGGGAACCTTCAGTAAGATTAAGTGGGTGTATTTCAGATAGAAGCGAGGAGTGTACCTGTGCAGGATGGAGAGACATGTAAGCTGCCTTGAAAGCTCAAATTGAGTAGACTGAAGCTAGTGTTAGCTTTTAGCTAAAACAAGTTTTTTTTCAGCTGATTGAACTAACTTATACAGCTTGGAAATAAGGTAGCTTTCTGGAGTTCAAGTACCCATTTGTTGCCTGGAAATAAGATAGTTTTTTACTTCAATGCCATACTTCTATCTATAGGACCTCAATTCTAACAACTATCTGCGTGAAATAATATGGTTGCTTTGGGGCTTATATTTTAATACCTAAAAGTAGCCTAATAAAAGCTGCAAAAACAAGATGTTTTTTTCTAAATGCCTATAATTTTTTCTTTTGAATTATTTGAAGTGTAAATTGCAGTGAATAATAAAGATAGCCCAAGTTTCAACATCTCTTCTAATATTTCATTTTATATAAACATCCTGATCAGGTAGTTTTTAACTTTAATGAATTTTGAAAGACTTGATGATTTTGAGCACTGCCAATTGAGAAGATTCATTATCTGTAGGCCATTAAACTCTAGATTTAAAGATGGGAATAAGCTTATTAACAAATTTGAGTAAATTTCAAATTGATGTCTCCAGTGGAACAAAAACTGGTAATTTAAAGCATGACAAACAATGACAAGTAGCTTGTGAAATGGCTGGCTGTTGGAAGACTTCTGTCAAGTTGTCATGACTAAATGACATTCCAAACACATTTTTGCTTGCTAAATTAATTTGGACATGGGCAGAACGTGCATGTATGTGTATACAATTTGTTAGTCACTTGTGGAAAATTTTAATAAATGAATAGACCCAGCCAGCCTAGTTGCAAAGCTAGACTAAAGTTAACTTGTGTATTTTTCTGGAGTTGATTTAACTAGGAAAGACTTGAGGAAAAATTAAATGTCTAACCCAACAGTAACCTTAGTCTGTGCTAACTGTTAGAGTCTGCAGCGAACTTGCATATGAAATTTATTGGTTAAGTATCTAACCATGATGCAGACTTATCTGAACTATTAACTGACTTGTTTTAGGATGCAGTGTCCTATGGCATTTGGTAATGAAAAGTCCTAAGAAGGTATTTGTTTCATGTGAAACCTCAGTGCTAATGTGTCTGTTTTGGTTTGTGTTTTTAGGGATCAGACAGGAATCTCTAAGTTATTGCTTGCTGAGTGTTCTGTCTGGTGAAAGTCATGTCATCCATATTGCCATTCACTCCACCAGTTGTGAAGAGACTTCTGGGGTGGAAAAAGTCTGCTGGTGGCTCTGGAGGGGCTGCTGGTAGTGAGCAGAATGGTCAGGATGAAAAGTGGTGTGAAAAAGCAGTGAAAAGCTTGGTCAAGAAGCTAAAGAAAACAGGACAGCTGGATGAGCTTGAGAAGGCAATTACCACTCAGAATTGCAGTACAAAATGTGTGACCATACCAAGGTAAGTGCTGTTGTGTTTGAAATTGTTACAGCCACTTAAGAAATAACTAAATGGATGTTTAGGCTATCTGAACAAATGATTTAAAAAATCAGTTGCATGCTTTGATTCTTTACAAAATCTTTAAAACCTATTTTGGTTTTATATAGTGCTTGCTTACAACTGAATCACATGCTTTGTAAAGTTACAAATTCATACATTTTCATTACTACGTAGATTCCAATTTGTATGTATTCTGATGGTGCCTGGAACAGCTCTTCATTTGTA
Organism: Sakesphorus luctuosus; assembly: GCA_013396695.1. Taxonomy (NCBI): domain Eukaryota; kingdom Metazoa; phylum Chordata; class Aves; order Passeriformes; family Thamnophilidae; genus Sakesphorus; species Sakesphorus luctuosus. The sequence continues at coordinate 4,113 of VWZD01011275.1, read as the reverse complement.
GTACTGCCTTATCCTTTTATTTCATAACCCTGTCTATAATAAGAGGGGCATACTTGAACCTACATTTTTACTTTAAAAATAAAAGACAAGTTTTTCCTTGGTCAACACTTCAGTTATCTAATTATTTTCAGTTGTATCTGGTAGTGTTGCCCGATACACAGAGACACAAACCAACAGAATGTCAGCTTATGCAGTGCTTTATTCAAAGGGCCCTGGGAACCTGGGGATCAGTATCCCAAATCAGGATTCCAACGGACCATTTTCAGAGACAGCTTATATACTTTTCTTACAAAGGCATAGTACATGAGACCACATAATCTCATTCATAAATTGGTTTCATGAGTTATATACATACAATTGGCAATCATCTTTAAAGATTATAGATTTACCAGGCCTGTCTGGCACAGGATACTGTTTAACTGATTTCTCTTGCACCAGACTCCAAGGCTCTTTACATATGTTGATTCTAAACTTATCTCTAAGCAACAGTTTGTTCTTCCTTCATGTTCTATATACTTTTACTAATTCCTTGATTATTGTCCCTCTGTTCTCAGCACATTCCCGACAGTTTCTAGGGCCCCACGAATGTTTCAAGTTACCCCACCTCAGGCCTGGCTGAGCAATTCAGACCTTAGCATAACTACTTCTACATTAGCATTTTTAATGTATTTCTATTATATTTGCAACAGTAGTTTCATTTCAATTGTACAAGCTGCATCTGTTCTCCCTTTTAAAGTTGTTATAGTTTCAGAACCTGTCATGGAATTTTCTCTCCCTACCAATGCTTCCCCCCCTTCCCGCGCTAACAGAAGGAGTGGGTGATTGCTCTGCATTCCTACTTAATGGGGGGGGGAGAGGTTTTTTTTCCTGTTGCTGGACACACTACATGGCTTTTGGCTGCGGTGTGGGCCAGAGCCCCGTTTGCTAGTTTGGGCCCCCATCGGCTCTTTGTACCCAGTGCAGTGCTGGCCGGAGAGAGAGAGGTTTCTTCTGGTGTGCTGGACTCCTTTTTGGTGGCTGCTGTGAGTGGAAGCCACCGTTTTGCTGGGCTCGTGGAGGCATTTGGAGGGAGCTGCCCTGGTGCAGCCCCTAGCTCTGTGTGCTCTGTGCTGCCTGTCAGAGAGAGCTGTCGCTGCTGCCTTGGATTTGCTGTGGATTTTCCTGAGGGCCGGTTTTTCATCTGCAGAGGAGTGGCTGAATACCACCACCACCATCCCGTATCCCCACCGATTTTTGTCTTCAAACAGAGGATGAGGAGAGATCTCTGCATTGCTCACGGAGAGGGTTCCGCCCCATCCCTTTGCAGCTGCCATCCTCACGCGAGTCACTGGAGGGGGAGCCAGCATCTCTCCCTGTCCCTTTGTCTTCGCTTTGCTGGAAAACCCGTGGCAGTGGCCAGCCGAGGTGCAGCATCGCCCCCTGCTGTCCATAAATATAATTGCACCGAAAGGAACAAAGATAAAACTCAATTAGTTTGAAGGTTTTGGTCATGGTGTTACGGTTTGTTCTGTTCTGGTTTTGGTTATGTATATATTTATAGTTNCCTAAGATAACATGGTGGTAAGCCAGTGCTGGGCCTGGGCCTCCCGTCCCTCCTGGGACAGCACCATACGTCCTTCTGGGACAACAGCTACAAAGGAACTGACCAAGCCACTCCCACACTAGCTCTTACACTTTGAGATGATGTCGGAATATAGTATGGAATACTATTGGCTAGAAGAATTCAGCTGTCAGCTAGCTCAGCCCAGCTCAAGTCAGCCGACAGTCCCAGGCCTACCCTGAAATGTAAAGCCTAAATTTAGGCCTACCTAACTAAACCCTTAACAGACTGTTATCCTTTTTCTATACATTTTTCTGACTAAAGTATATTAATTTCAAAGGTTGTGGTGCTTTTTTGAGAGAGAGGTTCCCTGCCTAGTCCAAAAAGACATCTAGTTTCCTTCTAAACTAGGACAAAAATGAAGTTTTGTCTTTGGAGGCAGACTGTCTGAAGACCATTTTAATTATTTGCTATTGGTTAATGTAAATGTTTTTTTATTTAGTAACTTGGAGTATTTCTAGAACTGCTCTTCCGCTCCTGATATGTATATACATTTAGGTGAATGGCTTGCATTCTACCCCTTTGACTTTCTCAACTTAAGTCATAGCAACTGCTGTGTGAGGGGCAAGGGTTATGTTTGTAAGTACATTGCAGGCTGTTTTTGTTTCATTTTGTACAGAAATCCCACTAAGGTGCCTGTGCAAGCTCATTGTGTGCAACATGAGTATCAAATTACTTCACAGGTATATTTTTCTATGAAAAGGGGGTCTGGTGGCATGGGAATATTTTGGGTACTTAGTGCCTTGACACTTAAAGTAATTTCTAGGGAAGAGAAACTACATCTGGTTTATAACCTTAATTTCTGTATTAGCACATTCATCTAAACTACTTTTAAACTTTGTATTAATCATAGTGCAAACTTGATTTGACTGGTGTCAGTAATCATTTCCATCTATCAAATGTGTTATAGCTGTTATCTGATAGTGGTTTTGGAATTCTCTTTTAGATTTGGTACAGCTGTCTAGGAAAACCATGAGTATGCTCTAAATAAATGACTACTTTAATTGTGTTTTCTTTTTCCTATTCACCTTTTGTTTCTAATGCTGCCCTCTGCTTGTATTTTCTTCCCTACACCAGTCCCGAAATTCTCTTAGTTTCCCTTCTGCTTTCTTCCTTTTGCTGGCTGGAAAACAATCAGAAATATTAGCCCTTTCATGTCTTAGTGTATATCAGTAGACTAAGATTGGAACCTGTAGGGATATGTATTTCTTGACTTGACATAAGATGACTTTATGTATTTAGCAAGTCTTTATAATGACAAAGATGAAATGTTTAATTGGGAGGTGTTTCATATGATAGAAGCTAAATATGCCATATAGAGACTCACTTGATATAAAACATGTATCTATCTTCTAGAGCTCTTAGACTTTCTAGAACTCTTCTGCAAGGTTACTGGGGCAGTAAATATTGCTATTTCAGAAGAATAGTTGTCTAATATGTTTTTAGAAAATACAAACAGTATGCTAATATATCATTGTTTTCCTAGTCTGCTTTGGGTATGTCCTCCTGCTTGCATGACCTTTTGTGTGACATAGTAAATAATAACAGAATACAAAGCTCTGTGATATTCTGTAAAGCTTCCATGTTGTGACCAGCAGTTCTTGTCGGGCTATGATATACTGTTCTCCTCTATCCTCCAGTAAGCTGTAAAAAGGACTGGACCTAGGTTTTAATTTTCTTGACGACCTTAGGAGCAAGCCAGTAGCAAGAGAGCTCTTGAATTGATGTTGGCTATTGTACAAGGTTTCATTTTAAACTAAGAAATGGCTTTTGTATTAAGGGGTGAGATGATATCAGTGTTGCCAGAATTCTTGAGTTTCATAATTGGCTTTTGGACTGTTGATATTATTTCACTTTGACAGCAGTAGTCTGGGTTCCCAAAAAATAACAAATGTCAACTCGGTACTGTAATGACTTCTGGAGATTCTTGTTCTTGGATTTAGTAAATGAATGTCTTAAAGATCTGCAGATCAGCAGGGATAAATAATAAAATGCTGAATTTGAAACTTTTTTACTTCCTAGTCAGCAGGAAGTTTAAGGTGCCAAGATGCTGAGATGTAGTTCTGATGTGGTAGATGGGCTAACTTTCCAAACCTTGTTCTGCTTGGGGAGGGTCTTTGTGTTTGGTTTTGTGTGGTGTTACAATCTGCTTAATTATTGCAGAAAGAACTAAGATTCAAATATTTTCCCCAACAAAATTAAAACTCAAACTAAGTTATCTGTTGAGTTAAAAAACTGATTTATTATTATTAATTAACTTATTGCTAAGAGATGCAGAGAAAGAGAAGGGAAATAAGAACAGGTCAGAAAAATGCTAAGATTACTTTTAGAAGCAAAGAAAATTTTACCACCAAAAAACTGCCTTTTGTTGCCAATTTAGTGTGCGTGTGTGTGAGTGAAGCAGTTTTTACCCTTTTTTTTTCTCTGTTTCTCTTTTGCTTTTGATGTTCTCTCTGTCACTTCAGGAAGGGGTCTGGAATACAGTCTTCAAAATGCAGATGTGATGTTGGGTC
>VWZD01011274.1:0-14540 GCA_013396695.1 Sakesphorus luctuosus | reverse complement strand
TGATTCTGTGACTCCCCCGTGCATCCCACTCACTGTGAGCATCCCATGGGATCAGTGCACACTCCCCATGCCACTGAAGGGGCTTCAGTGGGATTCTGCTTCCAGGGGCTGTTTCATGTGCCTTTGCTGTTGATTTAAAGAAACTCTAGATATTGATGGTAAAGCACAATTTTATTACAGCTTGCCCATGGCTGGAGACACTCAGGGAGCTCATGCCCCAAAGTACATGTTTACCATGTACAAAAATCAGGCAATCTTTATACAGGTAGTTTCAAGTATCTATTTCAGACAGTTGTTAGCTTACATATGTTTTCTAATATAAGAATGTCATATAATATCAATTTAAACAGTAGTTTCTCTTTTGCTCCTCCACCCAGGTTTCCACCTTCCTGCTGTGTTGATGATGAGGTGTTAAACAGACCTTCTCGTATCAGTCTTTCATTCAAGCAAGCCCCTAATTCCTCTTTATCTCAATTATCCACACTTAAGGCACGCCTGAGTCCCTGCTAGCAGTTACTTGTTTGCAAAGTCACAAGGAACATAATTAATAATTTTTATACTATAATTTTTGTCCCTGTTTCACTGTCAATTACCACAAATTAACGCATCATTAGATCAAACTTGGCAAAATTAACAGATAACAGTAATAATAACATCCTACTCCTAATATTTTAGTGCTTTTCAGCAGCAGACCATAAAGAAGGTCACCTAGACCATACAATGTTCTTCTGTGGCTCTTCCCTTCAGACCATCCCCTCCAAGGGAAGTGCTGAGGATCTTTCATATTGCTGGACCACAAAGATCTCCATTAAAGCAACACCTTCCAGTCTTGAGTACATGGAAATGCAGAAACTCCTTAGGAATACAACTTCTCAGTCACTGACAGACAAAAATCCACCAAAATTATTATTGAAAGGGAAGGAATAATTCTCAGGATAGAGCTGTTCAATTCACAGGATTATTCCCGCATTTTAACATTTGAATTTTCATATGCTTGCATTCCAAAATCACTTTAAAGCATTAAGCTTGACCTATTAATACCTACATTAAGTGATCAGAAGCACACAAAATGCTGGTTTATTTCTAGACTAGACAAGCACACAATTTGGGTACAAATACTGAAATTCACTGGAACATTTCTTGAAACAGCAAATGTCAGAAGGCAATATGATCCATTCTACAGAGAAAAAAATCCTGTGCTGATTGCATATGGAATATACACTGCCAAATTCTCAAATAATTGCATGATCACAAAAAAGTGCACACCATTAACTATAACTGGTTAGCAAAGGTAACTCAATAAAACTTAATGGGAAGTGCTCAAAACTCCCAACTAAATCACTTTGTTAGCTGTAAAAATCAACTCACATTTGAATAAATGCCTAAGTATTATTTAGCCAGCACTCAAACTGAGAACATCATCTCCCTTGGGGTAAAAGCAGCCTGGGCTAAAGCAAGAGCTGTGATCTGATTGCCACCCAAACCTTTGGGGAAAGTCTGGCAGTGCATCCAAAGTTCATGCACAGAACATGCTTATCCAAGTCAGAATATCCTAAAATCTGGATGCAACAACTGAAACTGAAGGGAAATTCAGATTTCAGACCATCCCCATCTAGAGGAAAACTTGCTTATAATTTTGAGAAAGGATCACAAAACTGTGGAAAGGCACCATGTGAAATTCATGAGTTACAAGAACTGATCACAGAAGAAAAAAGCAGAACTTTGAGGCACAGCCTGAGCAGGGAATACCAGAACCCCAGACCAGTCCTGGGGAAAGCTTAAACAACCAAAAATAACACAACAAACTGAAGGCACCCTCTCAATTGCACACTGGTGGGCAGGAATAAGAAGCCATGGACGAAAACAAAAGAGGGACAATGAAATGAATGTCTTGGGCACTGACAATTCTGAAGATGAGAGGTGACAGGGAAGATTTTGAAGGGAGAAACAAACAGAGTGGAAGTCACAAACAGGAGAACTGACAGCCTGAAACCGTTTGGATTTTAAATGAGCTCGGTGGACAGAGGAGGGGAAAGATCATTGAACTGTTACCCAGGAATGACAAGGATGGAAGTGGAGGGCTGTGAGAAGGAAGACATCCAGCATATCTGGCAGCAATAGCTTAAGGAGGGTCTTGAATGGGGACACAGTGGCAACACATCCTGCTCAGTCTCTGACATGGATCAGAGAGGAGGGAGATGGGGCTAAATGGAAAATTGTCCAGCCTAGGGGGAGAGATGAAGAAAGGAGGAGCAGAAAATTAAGCAAAGAAAAGAGAGAAAACCCTTAGGCATGTGCAGAATTGCTGATGAAGTGTTTACTGATGAGTGGTGAAAGAATCTCATCATGTCAGCTCAGCGAGCTGGGAAAAGCACCTTCAGACTGAAAAGGGGCAGCAGAATCCCAGCACAAGGGCAGCAAAAATGAGAAAGCAGCTCAGTGCATTCTTAAGACTGCATTTCTAGTACAGGATGGGGAACCTGACTGAGGGGGGAATGCTGCAGCAGAGTCCTCAGGGGATGGAGAGCCAATTCCCTGTTTCCTGATCTGCAAAAGATGTGCTTCTCCTCCCACCCACCCCAAAGATTCCCTTTAAATTCAAGATTAAGCCTCGAAATGTTTGGGAAGGACATCAAGAATCTAAAGAATAAGAGGACTAAAGAAAACTCAGGCACTGTGGCTCAAAGCCTTCTTAACTCCACAGGAAAGGTCTTGGCAAACACCAGCTAACAAAGACCAGCAACAGCCAGAAGCACACGCAGTGCTCCAGCTGACCCACCACAAACTGTTTGCTGAAGGAGCACACGTTTCTCAGATAACACTTGCCAAAAGGCTTCACACCCACTGTTTGTCCCCTCAGAGCAATTTCAAGGTGACCCTCAGGGGCTGATGCTCAAACAGGAGGGCCAAGACCACCAGTCTGTTTCCACCATAGGTGCTGTAACACCTTCTGCAGAGGATGAGCCAGGAGCTGCCCCTCAGCTGCCATCAGGTTATTCATGACCACACCAACCCTTTCTCACTTTTGGAGTGCATAAAGACTCCCCTGATCTGGCACTGCTGTGCCTGTTCAATAGGGAATGCTGCTACTGCTCCTGGGATTCAGTAATTCTGAGCCTTGCTTAGCTAGGGCAGGGCAGGAGGGTTTAAACAGTCACTGAGACAGGAAGGGCAGAGGGAAAAAAAAAGTTCTGGTTTCTCTAACAAGAATGCCAAAGTGTTAGCTGTTACATCTGAAAACTTGGCTCATCTTAGTCCACTGCAAAAGTCCAAGGGCACCAAATAACACAAAGCATCTGTAAATGCAACCACACTAAATGTCCAGGCTGAGGCACCTGGACATGCCACACAAACTGTTGCAGTTAATAAATCTTTCCTGATTGAGTCTCTCAGCCCCTCCACTGGGCAGGAGCCACCTCCATCCTCCATCCCAAGCCAGCAGACCCCACTCCTGGGACACCCTGCCACAAGGTGCTCCATCCTCCTCCCCATCAGAGGAGTCAGGCAGAGCAGACACCTTTTCCATACATAATGGAGCCTCTCAGCCTTCTGTGCATTAGACACCCTGCAAGAGGAGCCCTGGAAAATGCAAGGTGTTATTGTATTGTATTAATGTCACTTAATGGTGACTGTCAATGATCGTGATGGAATAAATATGGAAAAGGAAATTACTGTAATTGATTGACAGTCTGGAAACTTCCACATATGATCTAATGAGAGAGACCTGTGAGAAGCTGCTGCAGTGGAGGCTATTAATGCAAATCATATGCACCATGCCTGCTCTCTGAATTATGCAATGCCATGGGAATGTCTAATCCGTTCCACCAGGCTTGTCTCTACCCAGAAAGAAGATTCTACTGACACACTGATTAGTATATTAGGGGAGTTTCAGAAGTTCAGTGCTGGAGTGGGTGCCATCACAGTGTTATTAATTTAGCTCAGAACAAAACAAACAGGTCTGTAAAGCCATCACAATCACTACACAGGTCTACAAGATAAGTTTGTCACGGCTGATGGGAATTTGCAGGAGTGCCTTGTGATACATAGTAGGACTTAAATAGATAAGGAGAATATCACTTTTCTAGGAAACTGCTGTTGAGAACTCAGGAATGGAAGGCAAGGCAGAAGGCTTGATATACAGCTCCATGATATTTTGCATGGATTTCCAGAGAGAACACCGTGATAACAGAACCAGGTGGGGAATTTGGAAGAGGTAGCTGGTGCATCCATATTGCAGTAGGGCTACAGACACCCAAGTTAGCACACAAATATGTTGGAAATGGTGTCTGCCATGAGGTTTCTGGGTTAATGCCATTGTATTTTCCTTCTAAGAATTATACTTAGATCAAATAGCACTTTGATCAATGCTGGAAATTATTTTGATGGAGTCATTTTAGTCCCTGGGGGCCTCTTGTTCTTTGTGCAAAGCTGCAACACAATTAGCACTACAGTGTCTAATAAAGGGAGGAACAGGTCTGGGCTACAGGAGACTTCACACAGTTTCACATTAAGCTTGGGGATGTGAAGAAAGCTCACATAAAGCCTCCTATGCCTGTGCTGGTTGTCCCCTACAATTCCACCAAAGTCCAAATAATCCAGCTTCATCAAGTCATAGAGAGAAGGCACTGCAATGTACATGGGATTCCTCACTACTTTCTAAAAACAGCCATTTCACAAGCCTTCAATATAAATAATAGAGCCAAAAATCAGACCTGGGTCATTCACTGTAGTTAAAATGAACACAGAGCAACTATCTCACCCCAATACCAACTGCATCAAAGGCTCACAGGCTGCCTATGTCAAAAAAAGGTGAAGAGCCCACAAACCCAGTAACAAAAGTGAAAATCAGACAAACCCCAGCTTTGTCTCAAGATGACTATTGTTCTTCTCTTATTTTGCCAACGAAGTCCTGGCTTTATGAGACACTTTGGCCTTTTTTACCCACCTAGCACCCACCAGGAGACAGTAAGGAATAATTCAGGACAACAATTCATTCAGGACACAGAGGGCTCAGGACAAAGCCAGGGAAACAGTGTTGAAGGCACTTGTCTGACTTCATGTAGGGTCAAGAAAGGCATGTTTTCCACTCCTCCTGGCACCTCTGACCTCCTGTGTGGAAAACAGGACAGACACCACACAAGGGATCCTCAGCATCCTCTCCAGTGTTCTGCACTGGCTCACTGTTTTCCACCAGTTTGGCTGCAAAGCACAAGAACAACAAACCTTCTTTTTTGTGTGAGTGCTGAGATTTCATAGAGTTATTACTTGTGCAGAGGCATTACAAAGAAGCCCCATTACTGTCTGGGCTTTATGGCACCTGAGCATGCCCAGGGACAGCTGCTGACAGCAGAGCCAGAGAAAATAAGGACAAGGAACCAGGCAGGGTCTCACGTTGGGCAAGCCAGGACTGGGGATGTCGGATCCACGTGTCATCATAACATTACACACTCTTGGAGGGGAAAGATGCCAAGAGTCCCCCTGGATTCAGGCATTGCTACTTTATTAGGTTATTTGCAGTGCCTCATGACAGGAGAGGCTCAGCTGTGCAAGCACAGCACCAGGAAAGGAGCCCTTGACCCAACACTGCAAATACACCAACAGCCCCTCAGTAGGGAACACTGCATTTCTGAGGGGGTGCAATGATCACCTCTGAGGATTTGCATTTGGGCAGGACTTCTGCAAGCACAAGAAAGGCTGCCTTCACCCCCAGGGATGCCTGCTTGGTGCTCTGGGACTCAACAGCACAATGGGTGGCTTCACACCCAACTCTAATAGACTGAAAGATGCATCTTTGCGGGGAAATATCAAATTTTTCCCTTGGGATAAACGTGTTTGGCAGCCAGCAGTTTAAAAATCCCTTCACAGTGATTTCAGAGAAGAGATAATGCATGTTTGGAAGCTCTCAAGAAATCACTGCAGCTCCCTGGCAGCTACACAGCTCACCAGGGGGCTGCAGGCACTCTGGAACCTGCAGGTCCACAGCTGGGACAGCAGTGCCTGCATTGGCACAGCGCATTTCCCTGGTTTTCCCTCTTTTCCTAACTTCAGAGGTTGCTTTGGTAAGGCAAAGATTAAGGATGTTTTGATCAGACTTGCCTTGCTAAAAGAAAGGATTAACTCTCCATGAGATTTTGATGTTTTGAATTCACACCACAGAAATGTATTAATTTTCCTTGGGAGGTTGCATTTGTCTGGGAGGGATGCAGAAGGCAAGGATGGGGAGGAGTTTTGCAGGAAACCAGAAGGTTTCTCTAGCCTTGGGGGAGTTATTTGCCACTCAGGGGCTAACACAGATTTTTGCAGAGACCAATGTTTTCAACATGTAGAAACACTGAGGGAAAAAATATTGTGCATGTGATTTCAATACTCTGCTTGCAGAACACCCTGATTTTCTTTCTGTTCTCATTCAATGCCAAGTTTGATTTGTGTAGGACAGGCCAGAGAGGCAAAACCTGGCTCCAGAATTCAACTGCTCCCAAAAGTGCAGGCACAGGAGGTTTGGCTGCTGTGGATTGACAATCCTGACACTGCAGCATGCCGAGCTCCTGCTGGAAAACCAGTTCCATCCCTGAAACAAGGTGGCCCCTCCACTCTGCAGAGCCCAGCACTGAAGGAGGATGGTATTAACATTCCAATCAAAACATCCAGGAGCAGGAAAAGGAGAACTGGTACTTCCAGTGTCAACTCCAATTAGGAGGAATAGGAAGCATCTGTATGTGAGAGCACATTTAGCTTTGAAGCTGGCGTGGGAATATTGGCTTAGTCCTTACTTTCCCCAAGTGTTATGTCATCTCATGTGTAATGTTGACACTTACAAGGATTAGTTATTAAATAATTCCTTTACAAACAACAGGGAATAATTCTGGCCTTTGATATAGACAGATTATGATCTCAGATGCTACTATAAAGATCTTATATTCATCTTAACAGGCTAAGCACATTAGGAATCAGGGAAGAAAATACATGAATGCAAAATATGGAAAGCAAACCAAAGAACAGGAAAATCAGAAAAGCCACGTTGAGCCACAGGTTTTAATACCTGAAAAAGGGAAATTATTAAGACATTAAATCAGTCCACACCGGTCTTCAATTAAGTAAAAATTGTATTTTGTGCCAATCTGGGGGAGAAGGGTTTGTTTGTTTTGGAGGTTTGGTTTTTTTTTTTTAATTAAACAGTTTCCCATTTTGGGGTTGCAAAGGAAAGAGCTGCAGTGGCTGTGTCTGGGGAACCTGGACCCAGGCTCATGGTCTTTCTTTGGAGACCCTTCTACCTGAAGTCCTGAATGCACAGAATTAAGGGATCAAACAAACCTCCCTGTTAACAGCACACCTTTGGCTTCAGGGAACTGTACTCAGGGTCACCTTGGCACCAACCCTTTTTCTTAAAAAACCAAACCAACCTATCCTTTCACTAGGACATTTTCTCCAGATGTCCCCATCTGAGCATCTGTTGTAACCTGGGTGTGGGGAAATGGCTCCTTTAGAAAGATACTGAATAATAATAATAAACAGCACTAATTTAATTTGTTTTCTCAAACTGCAAATCCTTGTACTTGTATGTGCTTGAAGCAAATGATGCATTGAAGCTGAGAAAATGAATTCAGGCCCTTCAATAGCACTTCCTTGAGAGGAATGAGAATAGGAAAGGCCCTTTTCATGCTGTCCCATTGTCCCAGCCAGCCCAAGGTGTTCAGCCCTGGAGCTCCAACAGGCAGCACAGTATGGGGTTACCCAGGGCCATGAGCAACAAACAACTTAAAACTTTTCCATAAATCTGAAAAACAAAGAGGCTTTTTATCTGTGCATTGCAAAGAGTAAAGGAGCAGAGCCCCCATCCCCAGAGCCCTCTGCACTGGTGTGATCAGAGCCATCGAGCTGATGCTCTGACAGCAACCCTGTTCTTACAGCACAGAGGAACCACTCAAGGAATCCTTCCCAGCTGCCTGCTGCAAAATAGGAGGTCTTGTCCCTGACCCCCAGGATCCTTCCTGCTGGAAAATCCTGCTGCTGTCTCTCCTGCTAAACACACCTTCAAAAGGAAGAGCTCCCTCAAACCCTGAGGGGGTCTCAGCAAGGTGACAAAGGCAGCACAGGGCCCACTGTTGGTCTCTCCCTAAATGCTAAGAGAAGTTCATGCTCTATAAAGGAAATCAAGCCAGAGACACCTCTTTTAAAAGCAGTGAGTGGAATAGCAAAGCAAGAACTTTTTTCCAGCCTAGAGAGTGGCAGAGAGGAGAGAATAAAGACTGGGATGACTGACAGTCTGCAGAACATTTTATAAACAAGTTATTTTTTGCCCCCAACAATGATATTCTGTCCCTGACATGAATCAAAACCATCACAAGGCAGTTTGGGGAGGCTGCATGTGAATAATGCTGGGCATTTACTGCAGGCACACTTGGGGGATAACCCTGGGAGGCTTTCCCTGCTCTCCTGCCTTTGGCTCTGTCCAGGGGCTGCTCCCTCCAAACATCATCACAGCCTCATCAGTGACTGCATTTCATTCCTCCACAAACATCACAGCACTGGTGCAATGGCAAAGATGTCAAATTAGGAGGTGCATCTCTATATACATATTATATATGAGCCTTCTGTCTTATAAGACCTTACACTTGGCCTGAACCCAGCCCTGTGCTTCTTCAGGAAGCATCAGTTCCCTTCACAAAATCTCCAAGAGGAGAATAAATCAGCTTTGCCTAAGGAACATCCCCCCTACACCCCTTGGAAGCCTTTCTGAGACCAGTGCTCAGAGATCTGTTGCCATTCCCTCACAATCCAGAGCACTCTGACAGGCCACACACACCTGCATTTTTATCTCCATGGTATCCAGCTCTACAGCAGGACACTTCTCCTAAAACTCTCAGCATAAATGATAAAACCTCTCTGCTTCTGCAATACCAACCAGCAAGGCAGTAAAGATCGATTAGTGAACAGCAAATATTTTATATCTCCAGTGCCAAGAAAATCACTGCAGTTTTCCAAGCTGTTGTTAGAAGCCTGCATTGTTTGGAACTTGTCTCATATAAACTCCCCTTCCTGAGACAATCGCCATGCAGGAAAACAGAGCTGAAAGGAGAAGTGTCATTATCAAGAAACAGAAGCCTGAGTTTGCATTAAAAGTTTTCAGTTTAAATAAAATCATCTTTTTAAAAGTTATTTTTTAGCAATCTATAACCCGCTTCAACCACCACATCCTTCCCAAGAAATCATTTTGAACAGAGGCCTTGATTAGTATCTTCCAATAGGTTCAGAATTGCTGTAGTCATTCTGAAGTAAACCCCTCATGGAAAAAAAATGGAATTGGTTTTAAAGTCTAATCAAAACAATTCAGCTTAATACAGTAAGTTGTATGTATTTCTAGTCCTTGCATACTGATAATTTTCTTTACAGAGTTACAGGCTAGCACAAAGGTGGGATATTGGACAAGAGCACTCCTGCACTGGATTTCAGTGCTAAAAAGAACAAAAACTGACAAACTTGCATTTGATCATGGATTTGCATGCACAGAGGAGCTTCCTTATTGAGCCAAGCTCTGTGCACTGGTGTCAGCATAAGCCCACAGCCAGGTTAACTAAGTGCAAGGTGTGTTCTCGACTACGGAATTGTTTTCATACAAAGGCATTATAATCCCCAACCTGCAATATTGTCAGGAAATTCTGCTCAGGTCCTACTTTATGACTGTGTGAATTTTTCCTTTCAGAGCAGGCTTGGCCTTCTGTAAAAGGAAGGTTGCAGTGCTAATAAATATTTGGTGCCTTTTTGCCACTGCATGCATCATAATTCTCTCCCAGCTCTATCTCCCTGCTGACAGCTCCTCTCCCACCAAACCCCCCAAGCTTTTGGATTGCAGCAAATATTGTCTTTCCCATACAATTTTGCAACAGATATCCTTAAAAACAAGGTACTAGAAGACACATCAGCTTAAAAGAGAAGGTCCCTAAGAACACCAAGGCATGCACTGACAGCAGTCCCTGCACTTTGTTCCCAGTTTTTATCCACAAAGGCAATGGGGAAAAAAAAAACAAACAAAAAAACCCCAAAAAACAAAACTAGAAAAACCCCAAACAAAACAAAATAAAAAAAACCACCCAAACCAAACAGTAAATTTAAATGCAATCAAATTGCCTGTGAACACCCACTGTGTGTGCAGGATGGCAAGGCAGACAGGAGGGCTCCTACTTCTCTCCATCACTCTCTGCTCCACCTGACAGAGCCTTAGCCTGGAGCAAACCCAAGGGCTGCACACCAACTGCCCACGAGCAGAGCAGCAACATGAAAAGCTTCATCTCATCATTAGGTCACAATTTGTGCTAATCCCCCAAATTCTGTGGGCAAATATAAGCACCTAGAAAATAACCTGCCTTTGAAGAGGAGCACTCATGGCTGGGTATAGAGGACCTGTCATCCTTGTCCTTTACTTAATCCCTAACTCATCTCTCTGCCTCATTTTCTTTCCACTAGGAAAAAAAAATTATAGCTCTCCTTTCCTAACTCTAATGCAAACCTCCTGATAGCAAGAAGCATTGTTTTAATAAGCCTTGGCAAAGCATGCCCATTTTAAATCACACAATTAGAAAAATTAAGGAAAAATAGACAAAGAACAGAAGAAAAGAGGACTCTGAGCTGCACAAATCGATCACGAGTGGAATGTGGTGCCACTGTAAAATGTGGGGATCTGCCCACACCAAATGCAGCCTGTGATGTGAGGTCCCAGCCTGGGGTCTACAAATAAAAACCAGAGGGATGGGCAGGAGAAGCTGCAGTGACAGGGGGGAGCTCCTGAGGAATCCCCTCAGCAGCACAGTGTCCTCCAAACCTCCACCCATCACCTGCCAGGGACGGGGCTGTGCTTTGAGCTCACTGGTGAGCACCACCAGAGGATCTGTGGGGAATGTGGGTGACCCCTTCTCCATCTCTCCCTGGCTCAGTGAACAACGTTCCACCCTCCAGGAGCAGGGTTTGTGCTGCTGTGCTGGGGCTCCTGCCTCTCACAAGCCTGACTTTCTGGGGGTTGGGAACCTCCTGCAAGAAGGATGTTCACCCTTAAACCCTGGCCAAAATCTGCTTTCATTAACAGTACCCAGCAGACCAAACCCTGCTGCCTCCCCCAGTGCCTACAGGACTCCCCTCCCTGCCTTTGCCACCAGGTGCCACCCCCACCACTGTCCCCAGCCCAGGGAACAGAGATGGTCAGCAACAGCATCACCTCCCCACCACCACAGCAGCAAACACAACACCCTGAATTGCCCAGCAGCTTTGTGGCTACTCGTGGGATTATCAGGGCACCTGGAAGTTATCAGCATGCAAAAGAAGGATCCTAAGAGTGAAAAGCAACCGGGTGACAACTGGGCAGAACTGGTGGCAGGTGTCCCATCCAGTGCCAGCAGAAACCCACAATGCCCCCCAGGGCAATGGGCCTGGCTCAGTAGTCATTGGGGGGGGAAAAAAGAGCATTTTCAGATCATGCATCTCCAGGAGTCTGCTTTGTGCATGGTAAAACCCCCAAGGGCTGGAAGGCTTCTTGTCTTTATGGCTTTGGAGCCTGACACCATAAGGGTCTGGCTTTTTCCATAACACAGTGAAGCTGAAAAGGGTTTTTTTAAGTCATGAAAAGGGTTTGTGTCACTTGACTAGCCCAGTTACTGATGTTCTTTAAGGTTAACCTAGACTTTTTAAGCTTAACCTCCACTGTGAGCCTCCTCAGCCGAAAGTGTACCAGAGTTACATCGCTGTTCTGGCAGCACAGCTCACACCTGATTTACAACAATGCACACAAAACACCAAGATCAACACCCAAAACTTTCTGAAATAATTTATCAGCATTCCCCTAGACCTCTCCTCCTTTCCTTACGTGCTGGTCCAGAGACTTTTGCCTGTGTCTAAATTATTCAATGTTGATTTACTTGGTGAAAACAATGGGGCAACTCCTACAAATCAAGACTAAGCACTCCCAGCCCCACCAGGGTCAGCTGTGCAGCATCAGTGGAGGAGCTCAAAACAGGGACTTCAATTTAACGTGGCATTAAATGACTGATCAAATTACATTAGCAGACACAGACACTTGTAGGTTCCATACAAAATTCTACAACTTTGTTCTCCTAACAGGTGCACATTAAGCATATTTTAAAAAGACTATTAAATACAAGTTAACACATTTTAATGCATGGACAACTATGTCTCAAATTGCACGGTCTTTGATTTTAAAATCAATTTTCTGCTGTAACATAACCCTTTACAAGAGCCCAAGCCTCATAAAGCCTCTTACAAAAACTCTCTTGGTCAGCTGGACACTGCCCATAATAAAAGCTACATCTCTGTGGATTTCCCTAAAATAGGAGCAATGGAGAGAGGGTCGCCCTGTGACAGAACTGTGTCAAATCTCTGGAAAGTTCACATTGTTCTGACAGCAGATCTTCAGCCAACACAACATTTTAACCCTGTCTGAAACTGCAGATGACAAACAACCCAGTTTTATTTAAATCTCCTGAGATTTCCCACATTTTGCATGCTCTGCACAAAAACAAGTGTGGTACTCTGAAGAAGTCTAGACCAATAATGTTGCAAATGTTTCCTGCACCAAGTTACAGGGAGAATATGTCAGCCACATAAAGGTAATGCCTGAGCAGCAAGAATTTCTTCAGCAGTCATAAAAGGGGGAGGAAAAAAAAAAGGAGTTGTTCAGACTCACACCACTGCAAAGTTCTGCTCAAGTTTCTTTATGGTAACAGTTACCCCAATCCATTACTGCAGCTCAGCAGTATGTGCAGATACTGATACAAGATGCACTCTTGCATCTACTTCAGTTTTTTCACACACTTCTGAAGAAAAAGCAGCACAACCCACACTCAGAGCTCAGCTGCTAAAGAATGTTTCTGCTTGGCTATCAGTAAACAAATAAACCAGGAAGTCAGAACGTGAATAGCCCTAAACCGATGCTCATGTTTTTTGTCCCAAAGGTGCCAAAGTGCCTGGGATAATCAAATTACTGCAAGAGAGGTAAGGAGCAACAAAGACAGGCCAGAATTCCCCCGAAATCAACTTTGGGTATTGAAACAAAGCAACCAAAGAAAAATTAACACATCTCCATTTCAGTGGATTTGAGATTTTCAGGAGTATTTTCTTGTGACTTGCTATGTTATTTCTTTTTCACTCAAGTTCACCAAATTCCAGGGACAGTATGGCTCAAGAAAAATCCATCCATACAATGAAAGTCAGCAAGGAGAAGTTTCTTTACTTAAATGAGGCTTGAAAGGCAGGAGAGGGCAAGTAAACTTTTTGCTTCTTGCTCCTTTATCAGACAAAGCATACATTTGATTTCTGCCAGCAGTCACACCTCTTTGGACCCTCTTCTACCTTAAGGGAACCCCCAGATCTCCAGATGTCTGCTCTGCTGTCTAAAGCATCACTCAGTTCAGTGAAGGGAAGAAAAAACTTAGGGAAAAAAGGCTTATTTCTCTGCAGAGTTTTCACCCAGTGCCCCAGCTCCCCTGGCACAAGCTCTGCCAGTTCAACCTCACCCTTCCCCATGGCTGGTACCTTATTTACCCAGGAGGGTCTTCCCCAAATCAGCTTCTTACAGCAGAGGGGCATCACCAGTCTGTTGGTGCTCCTACAGGACCACAGCTGATCCTGCGCCTCCAGCACGGTGACCTTCTCCTAATTGCAATCATTTTGGTTGTAATTACCCGGTAACTGAAGGAGCAACAAAGCCAGAGAGATGTCAGATGTGAAAAGCAACTGGGTGACAACTGGGCAGTACTGGTGGCAGGTGTGCCACTCAGTGCCAGCAGAAACCCACACTGCCTCCCAAGGCGATGGGCCTGGCTCAGTAGTCATTGGGAGAAAAAAAAAAGAGCATTTTCAGATCATGCATCTCCAGGAGTCTTCTATGTGCATTGCTGAGGGGGGTGGTCGCTCATTACAACAAGTACATCCCACCACCCATCCTGATTTAGAGGGGATGGGGAGCAGTGCCCAGCCTGAAATCTGGGCACAACCTGTCCCTAACCCCACCGTGTTCCCCTCTTTAACAGCCACCACACATCCCACTCATTGTCCCTGTCCTCCCTCTGCAGAGCAGCCACACCAGCACTTTGCAGCCCCGAAATGCGCCACACGAACCGGGAGCACAAGGCAAACAAAAGCTCCAGCCGCTCTGTTTGCCAGGGAGGATGATCAATGGGCTGCAATGAAAGGACAGGAAGCTGATGGTCTCACTGTAACTTGTTGGTAAAACACTGAATAGCGCTATCGACACTGACAAAGGCTCTTTTTTCCCCTCCTCTTACTTGTTTTTCTAAATGAAGAATCCAGTGGAGAGTGTTATCGTGTGGTTATCAACAGG
Source organism: Sakesphorus luctuosus (assembly GCA_013396695.1). Taxonomy (NCBI): domain Eukaryota; kingdom Metazoa; phylum Chordata; class Aves; order Passeriformes; family Thamnophilidae; genus Sakesphorus; species Sakesphorus luctuosus. The sequence continues at coordinate 196 of VWZD01011274.1, read as the reverse complement.
TCATGAAATGGGGAACATCAGCAAGTGCATTCAACTCCTCTGTTTGCTCTTTCAGAGTGTTAAGCAGAAGCCTCAAAGTGCACACAGAGGGGGGAAAAACAAACAAAACAAAAACAAGCAAACAAAAAACAAAACCCAAAAACACCAAAAAAGGGGACCCCCCCAAAAAAGGGCCCCCCAAAAAACCCAAAGAAAA
>VWZD01011271.1:0-18271 GCA_013396695.1 Sakesphorus luctuosus | reverse complement strand
GGTAAAATGCAGAGTTTCATTTCCAAGGCTGCCTCACTCCTGGTGCCCACCAATATCCATGGATAAAGATGCCTCCAGATCCCTCTGGATGCCTCCTGGCTCCTCAAACCCTCGCTTAGAATTTTGTCTAACCCCTTCTAGCTGTTACAAAAGCCAACCAAAATTCTCTCCCTACTCAGAAAAATCCTTCCACATGTTCCATCCAAAAAAATCCCTTTTTATAAGGGATGCCATTCTGTGTCCAAGGGACATATCTTTCCAAAATGCTGCTGGAAACCTTAGGAAAGCTAAGCCTGCAGCAAACCCCTCTGTGCCCATGCCCTGGCATCAGCCTGCTCTTTTCAGGAGAGGTCAGCACATTTCCAAGGGTGTGTTAATAGAGCAGCCGCCAGAATCTCCTCTAAGATGTTTTGAAAGCTTAAAAAAAAAAAAAGGCCCAAACCCTCAAATATTTTTTTTCAACATCTGCAGTCAATGAAAGGGGAGATGCAAATCTGCTGTCATTTGCATGCAAATTTTTTTACATCAAATCAGTGACAGAATGCACAATAAACACACTTTCAATGGAAATATTCCACGCTCACTTCCTCCTAGCCTTGCCTGCAGCTGGGAGCCAATTTTCATGCACAGCTCCACACAGGTGACCGTCCTCCAGCGGCTCGGAAACCAGGAAGAGTGTGGGAAAGAGGGAATTACAGAGGCAAAGTAATTGCAACCAGCTCATGACTCAAAACCCAGCTGTCAGGAGAGAGAGTGAAGATGAAGGTTCTTCAGAAATAAATGCTGTTGAAAGAGTCTGTATGTGCCTCAAAGCCTAAAGCATCCTTTATGGTAATCACCAACATTTTGATCACAGGGAAATATGATAATCGCTCACCCTGGAGTCCACACAATCAAGAATAATAGAAATATCTCTGTAAGGCTTGTTTGCTACAGGCTTGACACAGCTCATCCCACGTGCAGCCACCCTGCTGGGGAGGGCAGGGCCCAGGGAGTGGGGCCAGGCCAGGGGTGGGCAGCAAAGGAGTTTGCTGGGCTGTGTGGGAGGTGCAGCAGAGCTGGGAACTGAGCTCTGCTCCCCCAGTGCTGTGGTCACACTGCTGTGTTCCATGGCCAGCCCAGCTCCCTGCTCCAGTCCCGTCCATCTTCATCCCCATGCCCATCCAGCCCCAATTGCATCTCCATCTTCATCCCCTTCCCCATCTCTATCCCCAGCCCCATTTTTCTTCTCCATCCCTATCCTCACCCCATCCCCATCCCTATCCCCAACCCCATCTCCATCCTCATTTCCATCTCCATTTTCATCTACGTCCCCATCTCCATCAACATCCTCATCCCCTATCCCATTCCCATTCCCATCCCCAATCCCACTACTTTCCCCCATCCATCCCCATCCTCATCCCTGTCCCCCTCCCCATCTTCATCCCCCATCTCCATCCTCATCTCCATTCCCATCCCCATCCTCACCCAGGTTTGGACTTGTGTGTGTCCGTGCTCTGCTGCAGCTTCCTGAGGCCAAACAGCACTTGCATTTGCTTGCAAAGGCCATTTCAAACACGGAATCTCTGAGCTGCCTCTTTTCTCCTTTCACTTTTTGCTCTCAGGAAATTAAGAACCCTGTTTGAGGCCACCTCATGTGGCAGTGATGGGATAATGGGCTGACATGTCTGAAGGTGCAGGAACATCTCAGAGACACATACAAACTTAATAAACGTTTGGGACAAATCTAACTGTGGCTCTGCTGCCTCAACAGCTCTTCAGCTGAAAGAGCAACACACACTTTCCTTGTGTTTTCCCTGTTCTTTAACCCTGTGAGAGCTCAGGATCTGCAGCAGAGCCCTGCAAGCTGCCCTAAAACACCCACGGTCTGATGTTTCCTGAGTCAGCAGCACATCTGTCCGAGGTCTCATTGGCAAACCTTGCCAGCTGCCTCTGGAAAAGCCCAGGCATTGCTGGCTGCAGGTCAGCCAGCAAATATTTCCTCCCTGCTTTACATGCCCAGAGGCTGGAAAATTGCTATTTGTGGCAATCTCCCACCTTCTCCGTTAAAAATAAACCTTGGAAGCAGCTCAGGGCTTCCTGGAAAACCGTTGGAAAAGCAATGGCACCAAGAATTTAGAGGGAAGGAGGAAACATCCAGCTGGTGCTTCCCTCATTTTTCCATTTCCCCTCACACTTGTTGGGCAAGAGCCTTCACGGATCACCCTGTGGGTGCAATGACCCCTCCCCACCCAATGCTGCACCAAACTCTCTGGAGAAGACATGTCTGCCCGGGTAGTTATTCCAGAGGAGGCACAATAAAAGCAATCCCAGCTGTATTTCCTCATGCTCAAGCAGCTTACTGCCCTTTGGCCTCCCATGGAGTTTGCATTTTATGGTAAAGCTTTGAAAGGACGGTTGCACAACCTCAAGCACCGGCCACTGGCTGGTTTGGGGATGGCACAACCAGTTGTCTGTGCAAGGGCTGTGGAAAATTCCTTGCTGGGGTTGTGGGGGATGGCCAGAGAGTCAGGCAGCCTTTCCCACCATGGAGTTGTGGTCACCAGCAGGGATATTTTGACCAGGAGGGAGCTCTGGTCCAACCTGTGCTCAGGGCAGTGCAATGCTGAGCCAAGCTCAGCTGGGTGTGCTCTCATGGAATCATGGAATCATTCATGTTGGAAAAGGCCTCCAAGACCACTAAGCCTCACCATTAACCTGGCACCACTGTGTTCCCCACTAAACCATGTCCCCAAGTGCCACATCCACTCGTCTTCTGAACATTTCCAGGGATGGGCACTCCACCACCACCCTGGGGAGCCCCTGCCAATGCCTGGGCTCTCTTTCACTGAAGGAATTTTTCCTAATATCCAACCTGAGCCTCCCCAGGCACAACAAGAGGGCATTTCCCCTTGCCCTTCACTTGTTATGTGGCAGAAGAGGCCAATGCCCACCTGGCTCCAACCTTCTCTTGGGACGTCCTTGCCCAAAGTAAGCACCATGCAAGAGGTCATGTGAGTTGCTGGTCACAGGATGAGGCTGGAGACCATTAGTTCTCCTAAAAATGGGTTTGTGGAGGCCATCAGCTACGGACTGAGGGCTGGTGAGGCACTGCTAGGTATAGAAGAAGGAAATTATGGGATGCTTCAGCAGGGAAGCAGGGATGGAGTTCACACCAGGAGGTCACGCACACAGGGGGACTCTGGGGTGTCCTGTACAAAGGCAGGAGTTGGACTCAATGATGGACTCCTTGTGGATCCAACTCAGGATATTCTATGCTCACGTCCTGCCTGGTCCCTGCCTACATCTCCCACAGACAGCAGGGAAGAGGAGAAGCCCAGTGTGGAGAAATCCAAGCAGCTGGAGCAGAGAAAAAAATTCATCTGCCCTTTTCCAGGAAAGCACTTTGCAACCTGATTGCTCTCGTATTTGTTTATTAAACAAAGGTTTGGGGAGGAAATTCCTTGCTGCAGTGACAGTCCGTGTTTCCAAGGTTATCCCAGAGCACAAAGAAAGACAGCAGTCATTTTTCATCCCTGTAATTAGAGAAAGCTTGTTAGCAGATTAGTGTTAAGCAACATTGACATACAGTGATGTGGTCCCAAGCACAGGAGGGGCTGGGTCTCCTCTGCCTCTGCTCCCATCACCGTTCCCAGGGGATTTGAACTCCCCATCCCAAGTCAGCCCATCCCCAGCCAGGAGATGCCCATCGGGACACTGTGGCTCTGGAATTTGCTTTCCATGCTGCTCACTGTGCCTTGGAGTGTCTTCCCAGAGGTGGATTTAAGAACAGAATTCCTCCACCACTCGGTTTTCCTTGGGTTTGCTCATCACTGACAGCAACACAAATCCCAGCCCATGATGCCTGGCAGGGACTGAGAATGGGGTGCACACAAAGCCCTCACAGATTCCCCAAACCAGCTCTGAGGAAATGCTGCATGTGCCATGCCCCCCAAAAAGATCCCTAAGCCCAGCCACTCCCAGCCCCTCCACAGCCATTTTCCAGGTTCCCAGACTGAACTGTCGAAGGCTGCAGACACATTTATTATCTTTTTTTGTGGTGCCATCTGGCATTTGTGTATCAGGAGAAGATTATATCTATGTCAAACAGGGGGAAAAATATCTCTCCCTGTAACAGTTCTAGAAGCAAGGGAGAGAAAAAAAATACAGATAAAAAGGAGATGAAATCCTGTGGACCATATGGAAGGTTTTTTCTGAAGTGATCTATCTTGAGTAGTTAGGAGGTGTCACAGCCAATCTGCAGCTCCTGGGCTGGCATTGCTGGGACGCGAGCAGGGTGGCAGCGTCAGGGGACCTGAGTCACCAGCAGTGTGCCAGCCTGAAATAGCCTGGGAACACGAACTATCCCCCTCTGCTCTCCAGGATGGGCGCAGAAGGGAAAGGAAGAGGAGAGGGAACAAAGCCAGGCGGTTTGCGGCACGTTAGTGAATCAGAGCGCTGGCCTTTCTTCGCCTTTCGGGGGTTTATCATCGCAGGTGTTGCGAAAGCAGTGGGTGTGCCCGGGCCGTGGGCGCGGCCAGGTGTGCAGGGCCTGCCCTGAGCCTCCCCACCGTGGAAAAGTACCGGCGTCTCCTGCTGGCACTGCCACCCCAGCTCGGTCGGGGGGATGGAATCAACTCGACGGCACCACCCGAGCCGGGAAGCACGGAACGGAGACAGCCTTGGCACCACATCCTGTGGGAGAAGCAGGTGGTGAATGAGGTGTGCTCACGGTGCCCTCACCTCGGCAGGGTGGGCACGGTGCCTCCGTGCCCATCAGGGTGGCCCCGTGGTCACCACCTCGCCGGGAGCATCCTCTGCAACACACCAGCTGGGAGGTCACAGGGAGGACAAGCACAGAAGAACTGAGCATGGAAAGGTCTCTGTGGGGATGTGGAAATGCCAGCTTGGGGTGTGCAGATCCTCCTCAGTGGCAATGCCAGCCTGAGGGTACAGGTCCCCTTAATGGAAATGCCAGCCTGGGGGGTGCAGGTCCTCCTCAGTAGCAATGCCAACCCGGCATGTGCAGGTCCTCGTCAGTGGCAATGCCAGCCTGGGGGTGCAGGTCCTCCTCAGTGGCAATGCCAGCCTGGCATGTGCAGGTCCTCGTCAGTGGCAATGCCTCCCCAGCATCCTTGCTCTGCACTGGAAACCCCCATCCTGCACCCCCAGAGTTGTGCTGGCTGTAGGAAAGTGGGAAATTCAGCATTCCTTGCTGCCCGGGAGGAGCAATTCAGCTCCAGACAGCATCAAATAAAAAGTAGTCACCGCCAGAAGAATTCCCTGCTCATCCACCCTGGGATGCAGCACCTGGGTGCTGTCAGGAATTAAACCCAGGCCTGGAGTCCTTGCCCTGGGGTGCAGAAAACTCAGGGAATGAGAGAACTGGAGAGGGATGAGGGAGGATGAATGTAAGCCCAGGAACATCTGAGAGGGAACGAGATCTGCCAGTCTGTGAGGGCCCTGGTTTTTATCTGCTGTCTGTTCCTTTAGATTTGATTTCCATTCTGGACAAACTGGGGGGAAATATATTTGAGGTCAAACAAACCATTTTCTTTTGCTAAAATGAAAAGATTTCATCTCATCCTCAGCATTACAATAATTTCCATTTCAAAAGCGGGCTGTGATTTTGAAATGAATATTCAGACCTTCCCATCGCCAAAGGTTCAAGTGGGATGTTGTGACAGACCTTTCTGGGGGTTTTGTCACCTCCAGGGCCCTCTTGCCTTGGAGTTGATATATCCCTGCTGCGAGCTCTGAATTTGACAAGCAGCAACTTTTCCGCAGCTAAACATGCCCTTAAATCTTCCCCAGTGAAGGACAGGAGGTGCAGCATCGCTGTGGAGGTCCCTGTGCCCTTGGAGTCAGGTTACTCCATCCTTAAATTCCTGGCAATCCACACACTCATTAGCACTTCACCCACAGCAAGAGGAGCCGATACCTTTTCCTCCCACCCAAAATAAGCTCCTAATGTTTGAAAATAAGTCGCAGAAATATGCACGAGCAGGTGTTGCCTCTTCCATGTTGTCTTGTTTGTAGCCAGCCACAAAACAACATTCTCACAACACCAGAGGTAAGCAGATGGCACTTATTAATTTCCATCGTAAATACCCTCTAATGTGTGCATTACAAAGGCAGCTCTGGGGGACGAAGCTTTACCTGGCTCACAGAAAGCACCACGAGCACTTCATCTGAGAGAAACAGAGGTCCCATTGCCTTGCTCTGCCTGGGGGGACATGTGCCACCCCTTCCCTACAGAGAGTAATCAGGCATTAGAATGGGCTGCCCTGAGAGGGGGTGGATTCCCCATCCCTGGAGGTTTTTCAGCTGAGATTGGCCGTGGCACTGAGTGCCATGATCTGGTAAAGGGCCTGGAGTTGGCCCAAGAGTTGGACTTGATGATCTCGGACGTCTTTTCCAACCCAATCCATTCTATGATTCCAGCAGCAGTGCAGGGGTGTGGAGGCATCAGGGTGCCCATCCCATGACCATCAAACCAGAGGGAATGACACCCCAAGTTATGAGAGGCAGCGAGAGACTCCAGGCAGCTTCCACACAGAGGGAACAGATTGTAGGGAGCCTTCCTGGCATGCTGAGGGGCCACTGGAATGGCACATCCTGAGGTGTGGGGCTGGGCTGGCAGGGAGCTGTTTGCTGCCCTCGCCCATGGAGCAGCAACCATGTGGCAACCTGGCTTTCCCTGAGCCACCCAGGGACACAGGGACCTGTGGGGATGGAAGTGCTCACAAGGAATTTCCTTGGCCAGGCTGCCCTGCAAATCCAGCCATGATTGGGGCTGGATGGAGAATTATGGATGCAGATGGATTTGCATGGAAATACCTCTGTCCTGTCTCCCTTTCCCATTTCTCTCCTCTGTTCTGCAAACCAACACAGTTGAAAATTGTTGAGGTTTCAATTTTTTCAATTTTTTTTTTAAATTCTGGAAGAGGCACAGATAAATGGGCAACAAAGGGGACCCAACACCACCATGGAATGTAAGAAGTGGAGCTTTTGGCTGAAGGTGGTTCTGGAGGACCAGCCCAGCCTTGCTATGGACACTGTGGCTCCAAAACAGCCCAGTTCCAAGGGCTGTGGCACGGGAGAAGGAAGGGCAGTCCAAGGATTGCAGCTGAGCTTCCAACTCCAATGTGCCAAGAGCATCCTGCCCACCTGGAAATCACTCTAGATGTTGGCTAATGCAGGGGCTGACCCCAGAATACATCTTCCACTCATTCTCCTTGGAGACCTTGTTACTCAGATCCATACCTGGCTTCGACCTGGGGAGGTGGGTCCAGGTCCTTCCCTGCACATGGCTGGCTTGCAGGATCACAGCAGGATCACACCAGGCTGCAGGTGGGCATCTCCCACATCCCTGGACCCCCTCAATGATTCCTGGAGCAGTCACGGGCTCAGGGCATCCCCAAAACATGGCAAGGGCTCTGCCAGGCCTTGTGGAGCTGTAGCAGTGCCAGGCACTGGAGATGCTGTGGGGAGCCCAGAAGTGATGCCACAGGAAGGGAGAGGGTTCTAGGAGGTCCTGGGGAGCTGGGAGCTGAACCCAGCAGGGACCAGCACAAGACAATGGATGCCTCTGTTCCAAAAATAGCTGGCAATGTGGCCGCTTTCCAAGGAGGAGCCCAGCTCTGGAGAGCACACAAGGCAGGCAGCAGCTTGTTAGATGCCAGAGGAGCCGGACAGGCACATTTCAGAGAACCAACAGGCACCCTGACAAAGAGGTAACATGGCAACCAGGGCCCTGAAGGAGCAGGTGGTGAAACTGCACGTCCTGCTGAAAGACACGCCGGGCTTGGAAACTGGTCGTGCAAGGCTGGCAGGGAACCCGTGGGCTGGCAGGGAGCCCGCCTGGCACTGCTACCTCAGAGCACTCCAATGCTCCCCTTCCCCAGGGCAGGACACAGCAGCCAGGCACTGCCAGCCTGGCCCCACCACGGCCACCTCACCGAGTTCCCCTCCTCTCCTTGCTGCCCTTTGATGCCCTTTGTGGGTCCCTGTGATTCCAAAAGGGAGGGGTGTGCAGTGGTCCTGCTCTGGGGTATGTGTTTGCAGGCACTGGCCCAGGAGCAGTACAGGTGGCAGGGTGGCCCTGTGCCTGGCAGGGCACCCATGGCCTGTGGAGCTAATGCTGATCTCACAGGAGTTCCAGGCTGGAGCATGCACAGCTCCCATGGTGGAAGCTGCATCCTTCCCTCAGCACTGCAACGTACCCTCAGCTGAGAAGGATCATGGCTTGTGTCCCACCACTCCAGGATCAGTGGGAGACCAAGGAATGGACAGAGCAAAAGTGCCAGATACCATCACAGTGTCTTACTCACTCCAGACACCAGGCTGATATTCCCAAACAGGAGCAAGGAGAGCATCCCACTGCCTTACTCTGCCACCGTGTTTGAGGGGCAGCCTCTCCACCTGCACCACTCAGGGGGTGTTTGGCCACAACCCCCAGCTCTTCCCTGTGCCCCTGGCATGTCCCAGCAGTCACCAGCTGAGCCCTGCTGAGCGTACTTCTTCCAGGCCATGTCCCCAGTGTCACCTGCGTTCAGCAACCCCCTGAGCACCAAGGATAGAAAAACAACCAAAGCACATCAGGAGATTGTGGTGAAAGGCACGTGGCACAACATCACCCCTACGTGGTTTAAAGTCCACGTGCCATCAGGTCTGAGCAAGGTGAGCCCCGGCTCTGGCGCAGCACCTGCCCACTGACCCCGCTCTGCTGTGGCCACCCCAGTGCCCACGGGACCTCAGTGATGGCAGAACATCACCCACGCTGCAGAGCCTGCACTGCGGGGAGGAAATTCCCTCCAGCCGCCAGCTCTGGGCGATAAGACAATCTCCCTTCATCTCTTAGTGCCACTTGCTCCACCCTTTCTTTCCTCGGTGTTTTCTTTCTGGTTGCACCCAAAGCCCTGCGTCACATTGACGTCAGGGGGGGCACAATAATGGGGCTCCTTTCCCAACCCACCTACCCTGGGGACACTCATTAATCATGATCCACAGATAACGGCATGGCAGGCCCGTTCCAGCAGCCCCAGGGGAGCCCACACTGGTTTTTCTGCACAGCCTGCCCCTGCCAGACCAGGAATTGGGCAAACATGGGCAAAGGAGGCTGGCAAAAGGCAGGCACCAGGCTGCAAGGCACTTTGCAGCAGGGATTTGGGTGCAGCAGGGACTGACAGGTGTCCCTGCCCACGGCAGGGGGTGGAACGAGGTGAGCTTTCAGGTCCCTTCCAACCCAAACCTTTCCATGACTGACAGTGTTCAGCAGAGTTGCTCCAGTGTTGGCACAGGACCTTCTACTTCCATCCTGGGAGAAAAAAATCGTGAATTTAGCCACAAGCCTCTGGCTTGGGCAGTCCTTATTTATCCATGCCATCCTGCTGGCTCAGTGCTCAGCTGCGGGTATTTGCACAGGGCATCAGCCCCATCAGGAGCACAGCGGAGCCATCCCACACCCCCAGGCTGGACACATCCATGGCACTGACACCAATGAGTCTTCAGGTTTTCCATCTCCCTAAGTAAAAATATCTTCAGGAGTTCCCCAGCCCTACCTCCTTCTCCTTCATGCCTGCTCCTCACTGGAGCACAAGGATTGCCTTGGCTGCTGGATTTCTCTTGCTCAGAGAGGGTTGGTTGCAATCACTCCTGGCATGACTTTATGTCAAATACTGGCCCAGCCCTGGGTTTGGGAAGAGGGCATAAAGTTAGGGCTAATTTTGAGCCTCATTTGCAGATTTTGATCCCTGCCTGTGTAACGGAAACCCATTTCTTGTCTTGGGGGAGTCCACTGTAGACAGAAGAGACAAGCATGGTTTGCACAAGGAACAGAATTATTATGAGATGCTTTTTAAAACATTTTTTAATTGATGTACTCCCAGTCTCCTCTTTGCTGGTGGGTAATTAAGTCAATTAACAAGCATCTGTTTATTTATTTCCCTCATTTATGGATGTAAGCAGTTTGTAACAAGGGCCTGTTGTATCTTGCCTGCCGATACGCGAATGTTCAGGCAACCGCCTAACTATCTCTGGACCTACCCCCTCCACCTCCAGGAACCCAGGCATGAGCTCCAGGGTGGGCAGGGGTGGCACAGGCTGTGCCTTGGCTGGGTAGGGCTTGAAGCACCCTGCTCTTGTGGAAGATGTCCCTGCCCAAGGCAGGGGGTTGGAATGAGATGAGCTTTGAGGTCCCTTCCCCTCCAAACTGTTCTGTGACACTTTGATTCCAAGTTCCCCCCCAGTCTGCATTTTGGTACACCCCCTCAGCCCTCTTGGGGCTACTTTTGTGTCCTTTCTGCAGACCAAGGCTTCAGCATCCTCCAGAAAGCCAGGCTGGCTTGGGGGGCAGCCTGCACGGACCGGGCACCACTGCCCACCCACCTCCAGCCATGGTGAGATGGTTTGATGTACCACATCACTCCAACTATAGAAACACAGAACGTGCTGAGCTGGGAGGGACCCACAGGGACCATCCAGTACAGCTCCTGGTCCTTCACAGACACCCTGTCAATCCCACCCTGGCCCTGAGAGGATCATCCAAACACTTCTGGAGCTCTGGCAGCCTTGGGGCTGTGCCCACTGCCCTGCAGAGCCTGGTCAGTGCCCATCACCCTCTGGGGAAGAACCTTGTCCTGAGATCCACCAAAACCTGCCCTGGGGAGCCTGGTCAGTGCCCACCACCCTCTGAGGGAAGAACCCTCTATGGATATCCCTCGTGATATCCAGTGTAACCCTGCCCTTGCACAGCTCCAGCCGTTCTGTCACTGGGTCCTGTCACTGCGCACAGAGAGCAGAGATCGCTGCTGCCCCTCCAATGCCCCTTGGGAGGATGTTGAAGACCACAATGAGGTCTCCCTTCACTCTCCTCCAGGCTGAACAAACCAAGTGCCCTCAGATGCTCCTTATGCTTCCCCTCTCCTCCCCACACCCATGCTCCTCCTGGATGGATGGCAGAGGAAGCACCAGCAGGAAAGCAGCACCTCCCTGGGAGTTTGTCATCCTTGGGGATCATGTGCAGCACCCACTGCATCTCCACCAAGCCCACCGACCCTCCTGGGGGTCTCCCCACAGCCTTTTTGGGGTCACTCAAAACTCAGAGCACTTTGGGGTCACCAGAGCATCCTGGACACCTCTCCAACCATCTCCTTTGGGAAACAAGCTCCGCATGCCCTGAGCCAAAGGCTGCCCTGGCAAGTGCCATTCCCACGTGGGTGAACTAACTCTGCCTTCAAAGCTTTAATCACAGGGGAGCACAATTAGGGAGGCCTTGGAGTGAGAGGGGAAGGGATTAGAAGTACCTGGGGAGAGCAGTTTGCAGGGGCACAGCTGCTGCTGACTCCTCTCCTGCAGGAGCACTGGTTTGGTTGCCATGTCAGCATGATGGGTGGTGACTCCCTCTCTGAGCCATCCCTGCCCGAACCCTGCAGTGCTGAGCAGGCTCGTGGGCCAGAGGGGTGGGAAGGTTGCTTGGAGACCAGGGTATTGCCAGAGCAGAGCAGACCAGCCTTGCATCCCTGCTCCTGATGGGAGGTGCCATCAGCAGCTCGGAGGAGGGTGCAGGAAAGCAGTTGTGGGGCTCCCTGTATTCCTGCTTGGGAGAAGGGAGGGGAAGGAGCCTTTCAAAATTCCTTTCTGAGCCCCCAGAAATTTGCCATCCAGTTCTGAGACTACTCAAAAAGGCACAACAAGAGACCCAGAAAACACCTCCACAGTCTTATTTACAGCCCAGTGGGAGGTGTAACAACAATAACAACAACAATAATAAAAATAACAATAATGATGATGATGATAATGATGATAATTGGATGAAAGTTTGCAGGCTGCACAGTGGCCCACATCCATCCCCACACCTCCCAGTCCCACCAGTGATCCCCTGTCCCACAGACCCTGGTGGGATCACAGCTGACAGGACCTGGCCTGCTGTTGGGTTTTGCTTTGCAATTGGGCAGAGAGAGAACAACAAGTTTTACTTTCTGTCTGAAATGCTTGTCAGCATCCCGTGCTGGGTGGGGTCTGGCTGGAGACGTTCAGGATAAACTGCTCCTTGGCAGATTTCGATGTTTGGCCTCTCCCAGCGCCTCATTTTGGGTGTGAGATTTTGAGGGGCTCTGATGGGGGGCACAGGGAGTTACCAACACAATGACAGGGGCATGAACAGCAGCGTTTGGAAAAGCAAAACCATCCATGACACAGGGGAGGGAGGGGGGAAATTTCTGCCACCCCCTTTGCCCCCCAGAGAAGCCACCATCAGCTGTGGTTGCCCCATCTTTGGAAGCACCCAAGGCCAAGCTGGACAGGGCTTGGAGCACCCTGGGATAGTGGAATGTGTCCCTGCCCATGGGGTTGGTCTGGGATGAGCTGTAAGGACCCTCCCAACCAAAACCATCGTGGGATTCCATGATCCTGTGATATTTGCGTCCTCTGAGCCCTCACTGAATTCTTTTTCGAATCTCTGGAAGACACTGATGAAGGCAAGATTTTCCTGGGCAAAGGAAATGAAATGCTTTCCCCCATGGAAATGATTTCTATTCTGCACCTTTTCCTTAATCCCACACAATTTGAGAGGCAGTTGATTTATAGATTTTGGAGGCTCTCTTTTTTCCCCACTGCTGCCAGAAATGAAATGGATGATGAGCTACTTTAAATCCCACACTGGATGAGGTTTCAGGGCGTGTGCTGAGCACTCCCCATGTCCCCCATGGACAGGGCATGTGGGGATGAGGGTGGGAGAGGGTTTAAACAGCACCTGTGGCTCCAAAGGATGAGAGAAATTACTCCGGTGTGTGAAGGGGCTCTTGAACATGAGACAGTCCAGGGACTGTACCCCTGGAAAGCACTGAGGGCATTTTGGGGGCAGTGAAGGGGAACTTGGGGATCCGAGGACATGGTTAGGCTGACAGGAGATAAAAATTATTATTATTATTATCATCATCATCATCATCATTATTATCATTATTATTTAATTTTTATTATTATTATTCTCCCCTCTTTTTCTTTACACATGACAAGGTAGGGGGAAGATATGAAGAAGGCAGGTCCTGGCCATGGAAAAGGACATTTTATCCAAATTCCAGGGAGAAGGAAGCAAAAATGGGAAGTGAGAGAGGTAATTGGTGCACAGGAGGATGAAAACAAACCTCCTGCAAACAATCCTGCCATGGCCATTTCCCCAGGACATGCTGTCCTTGCCGGAGCACGGAGCTCTCCAGGACCTGCAGGTGTTGGTGGCTCCCACCCCTGGAAGAGGCTGCTCCAGGCTCCCATTCAACAGGCAGATGAAATAATCCTCATGGCAGCAGCTCATTTGGCCTTCCCTCTGCTCCAGCTGTTCCTGCTTCTCCCCCAGAGATGCAGCTGCCTTGGAGGATCTCAGAATTGGAGGAGGGGAAGGCTTGGCACCTGCTCCCCCAGTGCCTCCCACACTTTCAGAGATGCTGGGGCTCTTTGGATCCAGCACAGGCAAACTTGCTGTGCCTGGATTTCCTCCTGGAAGGGACTGAGCAGAGGGTTTGGGGAAGCTAAAGCTGCAGAAGAAAAAACAATGGGAAATAATAAATAAGCTGGAGGCACCAGCATCTCCAGCATCTCCAAGGTGCTCTGGGGTTTAGGCTGGGTCAAAAGCCATCTGGGTCACAATCCCACAGGAAGCTCAGCCTGCTGCTTCCTCCTCCTGTCACAGCTTTGGGTTGGGCAGAAGGGCTGCTCAAACAACCCACATTCCTCTGGGGGAAGTAGGAACTTTTTTGGGATGGTGGAAACCTTATGAGAATGGTGGAAACCTTATGGGAATGGTGGAGACCTTTTGGAGATTATGGAAACCTTATGGGAATAGTGGAAACCTTATGGGAAGGGTGGAGACCTTATGGGAAGGGTGGAGACCTTTTGGAGATGATGGAAACCTTATGGGAATGGTGGAGACCTTTTGGAGATGGTGGAAACCTTATGGGTATGGTGGAGACCTTTTGGAGATGGTGGAGACTTTTGGGAGACGGTGGAAACCTCATGGGAATGGTGGAGACCTTTTGGAGATGGTGGAGACCTTTTGGAAATGGTGGAAAGCTTGGCTGCTTTATAGTCTGTGGGCAAACCGGATTGTAATTCATTCCCCACCCTGCTCTTCCAGGAGGTCTTCTCCAAGGCTTTTCTCATAAATTGGGAAGGAGAATGAAGCCATGACAACCAGAGGTTCTGAGGCTCCCAGGAGACCCCTGGTCTCACTCTCAAGCTGACTTGTCTGAATTTCTTCTTCAAAAACTTCTTGCCTTTGCTAAGGACTAACTGGAAATCATAAAATCATTGAATGGTTGGGTTGGAAGGGATCTTAGATACGATCTCATTCCAAGCCTCTACCATGGGCAGGGACATCTTCCACCATCCCAGGCTGCTCCAAGCTACATCCAGCCTGGCCTTGAACACTTCCAAGGCTGTCAACAACCTGGACTTGCTCCCTGTTTTCTTGGTGCCCGTAAATTCTCACAGGTATTATGGATTTCACCCTTGAATCAGAGACTCCTGTCTCAGAGAATTTCCCCAAATGGCACAAAAATGTGCTGCTGCTGGACTGGCACAGACACTGAGAAGGGACACAGGCTGGGCTTGGCAAGGGCAGAGCAGAACTGTTGGCTTTTGGGCGGAACAAACAGGAGTTCCTCTGCTATTCACACATTCCCCAGAGAGAAAAGCCCTGAGGTGGAAAATCCCCAACACACTCACTTCCAGAACAGCCCTGCCCTTGCAGGGGCTCCACCAGGGATGCCAGCTGGGAACACCAGCCTCAAAAGATCCTTCCCAATTACGTACAGACCTGAAGACAAGGGAATTTGGGCTGCATTGCCAGAGATTTGAGACACCTATCTCCTCTTACCTCTGCACTCAGGGAAGGTAACTCACTCCTTTGTCATCCAGCTCAGAGCAGGTGCTGGGGCATCTCTTTGGTGGGTGCTCAAAGCTTCCTTTTTCATCCTCATGGCTGAGCTCTGTGCCTGCTGCAGCCTTCAGTGCTGGGTGGTGCAGTGCAGAGCTCCAGGGCTGGATCACAGGATCAAGGAATCCCAGAATCCCACAATGGTTTGGGCTGGAAGGGACCTTAAAGCTCATCTCCTTCCAATCCCTTGCCATGGAGAGGGACATCTTGGAGCAGAGCAGGTGGAGTGAGCCCTGCCATGGTCCTTCCTCACACCAACCACTGCAAATGGCTGGGGAAGGAGCAGCCACCACTCAGGGGGAAGGGAAGAACCTCCCAGGATTGCAGCCTGCTCAGGCACAATGCAGGGATGACAATGAGCCCATAAATCAGGCCGGGGCCAGCAGGAAGTGTAAACAGCCCGAGGGTCCCTGAATGCACAGGGAAGTGGATATATAAGCAGAGGCAGCAGTTGGAATAAATACACATTCCTGGGGAAACTCCACCTCTAGCAGGAGTTTATCCCTTGGTGCTCCATGGGCAGAGCCAGCTGGACACGGGAAAGGATAGAGCTTGGCCCCACCTGCCTGATGTGCCAGGGAATGTCTGTCCCTTCCTGGGTATCCCAGCAGGAAGAGCTGTTCGACACCCAGCCCTGCAGGAAGTGCCATGGCAGGGAAGTGGCTCCAAACACCAATGGAAGGTGCGTTTTTGTGGGAAGTCCAGACCCACTGACCCTGGGGGGCTCATGGTGATGCCACAGGGCAGCTTTGCCCTCAGCCCAGGGGTGGGTGGTCTTTGCCTGGCTGTCAGATGAGACCACTCCAAAGGATACCCTGAGGGATGAGATTTCTGCTTGAAGTGTCTCAGGTCCAACTGCTGGGCACTGGGATTCACAAAACAGAACCTGTGCCTGCCCCAGCCCTGGAAGTGTCCAAGGCCAGGCTGGATGGGGCTTGGAGCAGCCTGGGATAGTGGGAAGTGTCCCTGCCCATGGTAGAGAGTGGGATGAAATGAGCTTTAAGGCCTCTTCCAACCCAAATCATTCCATGATGCCATGTGCAAACACTTCTTGTGGCTGTGCCCACTCCACAGTCCTCCCTTCACTTTTTGGATTAAAATCAAAACAGCATCAAAAATGACAGCCCTGAACCTCGCTCCCAGCTGCAAGCTACATTTTCTGGGCCAGAAATGCCTGACAACCTATTGCCTTAAGGGTGCAAGTTGTGTCAGCCTTTCCTTCTTCCTGTCCAGGCATCACTTCCTTAGGGATGAGCCCTGTGTTGATAGCAAAGCTCCCAGGCTTCAGCCCCAGAGGGTCTGGGATGGACTCCATCACACAGGCAGTGGCAATGCCAGCATCTGACTCATCCCACTGACTCCTGAATCCCTGACCCTTCCAAATCCCTCAGCCCTCACAACCACCTTGCAGGGGTGGCTGAGGAGCCGGACAGGAGCTCGGGGTGAACTCCAGCCCCAATAGGCACAGGGGCAGCTCTTCCCCTGCACTTTCTGCTTGCTTAAGCAATGCCTCTGCTATTGAATTCCAAAGAGCAGCCAGAGATGCCACTCACGATAGCTCAGGGAAGAGAGAAGACTCCCAGAGATGTGTTATTCCTCTTCAAAGCCTTCATCACAGTGACCTCCATGGACACTTTAAACTCAAGCTGTTTTAATGGTGGTTCTTTGTTTGTTTGTTGTTGCATCCACTTTTTAAAGCAACTTTCAGAGGCTCTGAGCCCTTCTGCATATCTGCTGCTCTCTGGTTTTCTTCCAGATCATCTCCCAGCTGACCAGTCACCCTTGGCTTGGGTGATTGTGCTCCCCACCCTTCTCCTTCTGCCTCCTCCAAGGAGATGGAAACCAGCCCCTGGAGGAATGTGTTTGCACCTTACAGGGATCCAATAAATAAAAAAATATTTAAAAACTACAGAAACAGAATCAGTTTACTCCACATTGGACCCCATCACTTGGACTTTGGGGTGCAGCACAGTCCTGCAGCTCTCCTGTGCTGGATCCATGGACCAGCCCCAGGGATGGGATCTGCACCTTTGCCTCTGCTTCCAGGGAGGTGTCCATCACCCAGCAAGAGATGGATGGAGCTCCAGATCCCACCTGCAGCACAACCCCCTTCTTCAAGCTCCTGAAGTGTGGATAGGAGTAAAATTTGGTCTTCCCAAAAGAGGCTCCTTGCTTCCCACAGGGACTCTCTGATGGCACAACCTATTTGGCACCTCCCAGAAAGGACAAGTCCTGGTTGGCACAGCCTGTCTGCTGGAAGGGCAGGGAGCAGAATGGCAAAAACCAGGTCCACTGGGCACCAGCATCCCAGCTGGAGAGAGGGGATGGGGGATATCTGGAGCCCCACGTGGCAAAGCTCCCTATCCTGTTCCCACATTATTTTTCAGGCAGAAATGCTGTTTGCAGAGCAGCTTCATCCCAAAGCCCTCCGTGTAATTACACATCCATGGGTTCTTCTGGGCTCCCACTTAGTTAATCATCCCTTCTCATCCGCCTTTAATACCCTGAGCTCTCTCAGAGAGCAATGCACACGCAGCCTTCGCAGCCAGAAGGACAAGAGTTCCCTGCACCAGCTGCTATATTTAACACAAAAAACCCCCACTGAGTTGTCATGGCAACCCGGGGATCTAAAAATAGCGCTGTCATCTCCGGCAGAGCCCCGGAGAGCGCGGGCAGCGCCGGCGGGAGCCGCGGCCGCGGCGCTGGGAACGGGAGGGACGCGGAGTCCCCGCCGGGATCGGCCGCGGGGAAATCGTGCCAAGGCCACACCATCCTGCGCTGATGAAAGCCCTGATCCAGCGCGGAGGATCCACCTTTCCCCGGGCTCAGACATCGCTCCAGAGCCTCAGCTCATCGGATCAAAGAATGCTTTGAGGAGGGGAGGAAGCTGGTCCGGCCGGCAGTGATGAGGAGCTGGAGATGGGGCTGGATGCAGTTGGTTTTCCTCCTGGCACTGCCACAGCCAAGTCCCTGTGGCTCTGGCATCAGGGTCGCCCCTAGACAGCAGATCTGGGGGGGTAAGGCTCGGTTTTGGTGGGCTCAGGGGAGCACTCAGCCTTGCCTTGCTGGCTTTAAATGATCTACAGAGCGAGTACCAGAGCCCTGATGGAGATAAATTCCAAATGGCCTTTCCCCCTCCACCAACAAAATCAGTTCTCTGGGCAGTAAATCAGGAGCCTTCCCCTTTTTGCTGCAATACAGAACCCACCCAGCACGGCTCCCCTACAGCAAGAGCCACTGAGCATCCTCCCCAGTCTGATTAGCAAGGCTGAGCAGTCACAGCCTGCTCAGGAACAGCTCCCCACTGCACTCCAGGTCTTCAGCCATCCCACTAATGCTCCTTGACATCTCTTGCCAGAT
>VWZD01011260.1:0-14554 GCA_013396695.1 Sakesphorus luctuosus | reverse complement strand
TGTCAGTGTCACATCTCGGCTGGCTGTGAGGTGAATTCTCAGTCTTTTCCCAGCGAGGCAGAGACAAGGGGTGGACACTCATGTGGTACAAGATGGAGCCTTTTTCGTGAAGGAGAAGCAGACTCTCTCTCTCTCTCTCTCCTTGTCCTTTGTCCAAAAGAAGAAGGAAAAGCTGGGAGTGGAAGAATGGTGATGGTTCCCAGGAATCTCCTTGCTGTCTAAGTCAGTCCCCACGAAAAAAAGGTTTGCAGCATGTCCTGAAAGCAGCCATGACTCTACTCTCTCTCTCTCTCTCTCACTCACTCTCTCTTATTGCTGCTGCGGCAGGGCGAGTGGGCCGCGATGCTGTGGGCGACGCTAAAGCCAGAGTGATGACTAGGCCCACAATGCCGAACCAGGAGGACAGCAATAGCAAGAAAAAACAGCTCACTAAGCAGCAGTGGCAATGAGCAGAAGAACGGCCTCTCTCCAACAGCAGCACACACAGCTGCAGCATTCAGTTAGAGCTGAGGATATCTCAAAAAACCCAAAAGAGACCATGCAAGCCTGTTCCCTGCCTCACCTTCCCCAGTCCGCCCCCCACCCAAAACCATGAAGCAGGAATTTGTAGCAGTTGACTACTTTTTTGTTAACTAATGTCATGGGGAATTAGGCATTCAGTCTTTGAATTCTGCAGTGGCAGGGAGAGAATTTTTTCTTTAACATCCCAAAACTACAACAACCATATGTGGAACACTGAGTGAACCCTACTTGGATACTGAAGGACCAGCCCATTGGTGTNACACTGAGTGAACCCTACTTGGATACTGAAGGACCAGCCAATTGGTGTCAGGAAAAGCTTTGCCTGGATACCAGCGAACTAGCCTGTTGGCACCAAGGGCTAGGCTATTTAAGGCAGTGCCCAGGGTGCCAGGGGTCTGGCCCCAGCCCCTGCTATTAGTCCTGCTCCTGTCCCCCAGTCCACCTCCTGCTTCTGCTCCTTCTGTTCCTGCTGCTGCTGCCTTCCTGGATCTGTTTGACCCCTGCTGCTGCTCCCTGGACTCCTGCCCTGCTTATTCTATGGCCCCTTTGACTTCTGCCGCTAGGGAGACATCCTGCCTGTGTGCTCACTCCTGAGAGACTGCCCAACCAGCATACACACAGCATCTCCTGGTGGTGGTAATATTTCCTGTGCTTCTGACCTTAGCCTTTCACCTTTTCCTATTTTATTCTCTCCACTTTTCCTGTTCGGTCCCTTAGGTTATTAAAGTTTATCTTCAGCCTTCCCCTGTACTTCTCCCTCTCCCCACATTTCCCTCCACTTTTTGTTATAAGAATAAAGTTAATTATCTGTCTGGAACCCAACATTTGGCATTGTTTGTGCCTTAATCTTGCTTCTGGGTACTCTTCAAGAACCACATTGCTCTCCACATCCAAGCAGATCATGACACAACTCAGCAGGGAAGGATCTGGGTTCTAGTGGAAAACAGGCTGACCATGAGAGAGCGATGCTCCCACTCAGTAAAGAAAGCCAACAGTCTTCTGGGCTGCATCAGGCAGAGCATTGCCAGCATGTCCAGGGAGATTTATCTTCCCTATCTGGCAGCTGACATGCTGACTACAGTTCTGAGATCCCCAATATAAGAAAGACATAAATTTACTGAAGCAAGCCACATGCAGGGCTACAAAGATGATTAAGAACCTGGAACATCTTTCCCATAAACAAAGAGAACTGTGACTCTTTATCCCAGAGAACAGAAAGCTTAGAAGCATCTTATTCATGTTATACCTGATGGGAAGGAAAGGAGAAGGGTGGGCTAGACTCTGGATGGGCTGACAGCATGCTGGGCACAGTTAAAACACATGAAATTACATCTGAACATGACAAAAAACTTTTTCCACTGTGTGGGTGGTCAAACAGTAGCATAGATTTCCTAGAGAGGTTGTGGAGGGTCCATTCTTGAAGATACTCAAGGTGTCAGCTGGACACAGAGCATAACCTGCTCTGGCTTATGCAGCTTGAGCAGAGGGATTGAACTGGAAGAATTCAAGAAACCCCTTACATTCAAAACCATTCTGTGATTCATTACTTTTGGCTTAAAGTGCCATCTGTTAACCTGAATAAATGATGCATTTTTTAATTTAGAAATATTTTCTTATCAAGATTGTCTTATAGTTTCTGCCTATATCATTCTAATTGACATTACCTAAAAGTGGGAGTTTACTGATAGTTTATTCACTTTGAAAAGCTTATTGTCATAGCTCAGGTGTTAAAAAGCATGGGGCTAAGTACCTTCAACTTATAAAGATTGGCTATGGCATTTTCAGTCTTTCATTGGTTATGATCTTTTCAACATAATGCTAGTGCTCTAAGCATTTCTAACCTCATGATTTCTTTCCCAAAGTAATTTATGTCCATGTAGAAGACTCCTAGCACACACAGCAATGGAGACTTATTTTATTAGTGGGAGGGCTTTGTGTGTGTGTGTTTTCTAATGTAGTTTTAGACACAGGTTTAATTTTTCATTAATAAAATTACTAATTTGCAGGTTTTTTTAGATATAGTCATGATTACATGGACACATTATTGCTCTACAGGGGAAACATTGTCAGACACAAGGCACTCTGCCAGAAATGCACATTCTCCCTGTGCAGCAATAACACACACAAATGATCATGACTATACAGTTGTATTTATTTAGCTATTTAGAATTATTTTGGCTCCCCACTGTATCCTGTTGACCTATTTTTGAAAAATAAAAGGAAGACTGTAACTGTGAAGGTTGAAGCTATCAAAGCCACTGAGTCAAAATATATAATGGATTAAAAAAGAATCTGAGTGCAAAGGGTTTTTTTCAGTATTTTCTGATTTCTTATTAAAGAAAAAAAAGGACACATCTACTTTCAAAATAATGCTAGCTATGCTTGCCTGACTTAATTCTTTTGTTTCAGCTTCAACGTTCTCTCAATAAACATCAGTGTAAAAGTTGACCTTACCATCTTATCCCTAATTGCTGTCTCTAATATTTCATTTCTAGATCCCTTTGATAACCCAATGTAATACAACATGTGAAACTCCAACTGAAACCAATTGACCTCATCTTCTTTTTTTTCCAAATGGAAGCAAGGCAGTTTGTGTGATTTACAGCACTGCCTTGCTTGTTCTTGCTGATGAGCTTACCACATATCATTTCCCTCCTCCACCATTCTCCATTCCTAGCACCAGGACCCACCACCACTCAGCCCCTCCCCCATCTGGAAACTCTTTCACACACTTAATTGTCTCTGTGGCTCTTTAAATTTCCCATCAGAGGAACTATCTTTTACCCCTGTCTTATAACCCCTAACCTTCTTTCTAATAAAACAATCAAATACTACTTTCAACTTTCCAAGTGCTCAGTCAGTCTCCCTTGCCCTTTGCTAGCCTCTTCACCCTTGCCCCAGAGTCTGCAGAGGTCATTCCTGTTATATATCGTAATGAAAGCCTGTGAGTGTTTGTAAAATTTCTGTAAAAGGTACTAGCTAAGGCCTAATTTTCTGCCTACTGCAGAGGAGGAATCCAACAAAACTGTTTTGTCTACTTTCAGAATAAAAGACTGTTAAAAAACTTGGCAAAACAGAACTCAGCATTTCACATATATTATTAAATGTGCATATATATATTATTTTTTCCCATCTGCATCTGCCTTTTCTGTCTAATCCCTGTATTGACGGTCCAGGCTCAGAAAAGCCCCAGGAAACACTGATATTTCTGAAAGTGTTCATCCTATCTTTGCCCTTCCACAGTGCTACTGAAGTACAGATACATTTTGTTTGGTGCACCTTATTTCTGCCTTTACATTTGGCCTTTATGTAGCCTAACCCACATATTCTCTAGAACAGGAATTATGCTGAGCCACACCTATGACTGAAATGGGACCTATAGGCTTGGTAAGGGATTTGATGAGGTTTCATCCACAATGCAAAGCTCTTGAGAAAAGTAATACACTACAGATCTGAGTGAATGGAGCAGAGAGTTTACTTTTTAATTTTGAGGGAAATTTTATAAAAAACCCTTTCATTTTCCAACTTGCCATTTTGTCTGTCTCAGAATGTATTGCTGTCACTATAATGAAAACTTTTGCAGTCTATGTTAGTAGATCATAGACTGAGAGCAATTAGCAGGGCTGAATACCAGACTTCTCGTCTATATACATGCATATTCAATAATTTGTTCTGTTTGAATTAACATCCAGATGTTTTCTGGTGAAGATAATACAACAATTGGACTTTTTTATTACTCCATTTCCTTTTTTAAAGACATACTATTTTAATATTTTATCGGGGGAAAAAAAAAAGTTAAAGTTATCCCTATGGTTATATCATTTGCTCTTCTTCTTGCTCTATTTACTTACTGTGGCCAAGGATCAGAAACAAAGAGTGCCAAACAATAAGAAGTACACATATGCAATGCTTGTGGAACATATGGTCCTGCCAATTTTTCTGAAGAAATTCACTGTGATAGTGATAGCTCCAGAAAAGGATATTTGTTCCTCAAGTTTCAACTTTTGAGGGCCTAATTCCCTGAAGTAGCATCGCTGTGGAAAATGATGTGTCCAGATTTCCTGTAGAGTACATGCAGGCAGTGAGCTCCAGCATGTAATGATGAGTCATTGTCTTACGATGATCCTCAGCAGAAGGTACCATGTCTTCTCTGGAAAGAAACCACTTATATCTAAACCAAATCTATACTCTTTTTGCTTTTTAAGGAAAGGGCCACCATTCCTCAGGGTAGCCTGACACTGCCCATCTTTCCCTGAAAGAGAGCCACTGACATTAGGGATGCTATTGGTAGTTGGTCTCTTCGTCACATAACAGCTGGGTTTAAAGGGGGTTTGAATTTTTTTCAAATCCTTCTGCTCCACACAAAGCAATAAACAGAACAGACTTTGTATTAAATGTTGTATGGTCATGGCAATACAGGAAAACATAAAACCAGCAGTGTTGCGAGAACATGTCTCATCTCCCTGTCTTAGAACGTAGGCTGAGCTGCTTTAACATGCTTTTCAATAAAAGGATATTTTTAAATATTGAATAAAAGCAGTCTCGGTGTTCTTAAAATAGAAGGCAGAATTAGACTTCTAGGACTCCCATTTACAACTCAGAGGGTTATGTCTTTTTCTGCTACAATATCTCTGAAAACCCTCATTTAAAGACAGCACTTCATACATTCTTCATTCATTTCCTCCTTTGCCCATAAATTCATAATCCCCTTTCCTTAAGTATCCTAATTAGCAGGCCACACAACCAAACAAATGAACAAACAAAAGAAACTCCAAGTTCTTTTCCTTTGAAAGTTTTCTGGAATCCAATGAATACCAGTGTTTCGGTTTCTTTAACTTCAGATTGATTGCTGAAGTAAAACTGAGAAACTCATAGCATAGAAATGTGTGAACATAGCACCGCAGTAATTTGTAAAGCTAGATTAATTTCTGGTGGGTGATAAAGGGAAGAAATTAACAAAGAAACCCCTCTGAGAATATATAAGCAAAAACAGATTCTCAGAGTGCCTTTATTACAATACAGACTGAAAAAAAACCCCTACAAACAGGAAAAAACCCAAACCAACCAACCAACCAAAACTCCAAACAAAAAAACAACCTGTAATATCGCAAGCGGAAGGGGAGAACTGTTCACTTTACAGATGTAGCTGGTCACACAGATGGAAGACTCCACTGAGTCCCTTTACCAAACATGTGCCAGTCTCAAAATGACAGCACAAAGTCTGGACAGTCCCTTAATACAACATCTGTGTCTCTGAATGTATGACTGCCACACCACAAGATAACACTCTGGAATACCCTGAGGTGCCGGTTGGACATATACCTGATCATCATTACACGATTATTCTCGTGTGCCAGAGTTTTAGAGGGAAATGATTAAATGATATTATACACCCACCACTAACTGCTCATGGCAGAATGGGGATTTTTGAGTGGCTGGCAGAACATGATTGTATTCTAAGTGAAACAGATTTGGTAGAATAGTTTCAATTATGTACCTAAAGAAAGGTTCTGCACTGAATACTGCCTTATCAAATGCAGTTCACTGAGTCTGAAAGCAGCTGTAAATTCAGTTGTACTGGGAACTGCAAACCATGTAATTTGAAAATGTTCATCATCCTGTACACCCTGCAGAATATAGGCAAGGCCATTTTAGGGAAACAAGCAACTCGGAAATGTCTCAAAATGATGGCTTATTCAAAAAGGGGCGAAACAATTGTTGTTACCTATTGCTTTAAAAGGCCCACAATTTAGTTCAAACACTTGCAGTGATGTGAGGCTGAGTGTTGAACAGTTCCCATTGCATTTACTCCTAGGCCCCATAAATTTTGCCACTGTAAGTGGTACAAAGGCTGAAATAGACGTGAGGAGAAACAAAAATGTGCAAAACCTGCCAACCTCTCTCCCTCACACGTAGTACTTGGCTTATTCTGAAACATATGCCATTGTAAAAGTGTTAGGAGCCTCTTAGGAATCCTGAGTCCAGTAAATTAACAGCCTGCTCCACCCCTTGAATATAGGAAGATGTTGACAGTCCTATAAGAAATAATAAAGGAGTTAGCGGTAGGAGTGCAGGAGTTTGGGAGGAGGGCAGAAGGAGAAAAAAATTCCTGCTGAGGTTTCCAAATGGCAAGTTTTCTACTAAAATCACTGTATTCATCTGGTGGAAAAAAAGAGCCCTAGAGAACTCCTACAGATATCTCCTAAATGTTGGTTTTGTTTTAATTCCATCAGGGAAGCTAATTTACCAACGATGTTAGAGCACAGGTGAATTAATGTTTTCTGTCTCAGCAAATGAAGACAAGCTCAAAAGGACTGCCATGCCTCAACGGTTCTTTCTTTGAGGCCTAAATGAAGATTTAAAGTTTTCAAATCTACCTGTTCAACTGAAATTTTGAAGAACATGTATATGCTACATTTAGAAATATAGTCAACCCATTCAGCTCCTAGCCTATGATTGTGTTTGAACTGCTGTAAATCATTTTATGGCAGCATAGAATTGGCTTCTTCATATATGTACATTCAAGTTTGTAAAATAATTTAGAGAAATTCTATGATTGCAGAAGACAAATCTACATAAGGACTTCACCTGTTGCAATATTTTACATCTTGTTTTGAAGACAGCCTTCTTTGCAAATTAAAGAGGACCAGAAAAGAGAATAATAAAAAATTCTCATTAATTTTTCCTATCGGGACTACAAA
This sequence comes from Sakesphorus luctuosus, assembly GCA_013396695.1. NCBI lineage: Eukaryota > Metazoa > Chordata > Aves > Passeriformes > Thamnophilidae > Sakesphorus > Sakesphorus luctuosus. The sequence continues at coordinate 7,331 of VWZD01011260.1, read as the reverse complement.
CCTGAATACCCTGTATTTCCCCAGGTCTGACAGATCAGCATGTAGGAAATGTCAAAGGGTTCCTTCAGGTAATTTTTCTCACCCTACCAACACAAAGGTTTTGGGAGTTGAAGTGCTGAGACTGGGAACAAATGAGTGGCTAATGGCTCCAGATTCCAACTCTGTGGTAGGGTGGAGGGGAGAAAACAGACTCAATGCATCTGGGAGGAGGGTAGGCTTTTTCTGTGTGCTGGCTTGACTTCATTTTGGGCAGCTGCTGGTAGAGAGCCACTGTTTTGCTGAGCTGGTGAGAGCTCCTTCTGGCTCTGCTCTTTCCTTTCCCCCCTCTATCTCTGGGCACCCTGAGCTTCAGAGAGAGAGAGAGGAGGGTCACAGCTGCTTCAGGGCGCACTGCAGACCTTTTCTTCCTGGGGACCGACTTTGACGGCAAGGAGATTACTGGGAATTACCACCACTCCTCCACTCTCAACATTATCTTCTTTTGAACAAAGGACAAGGAATGAGAGTCTCTGCTCTTCTCCCGACAGGAAAGGCTCCATCCTGCGCCCCATGAGTAATTCATCCCCTTGTCTGTGCCTCACTGGGAAAAGACTGAGAGTCCACCTAGCAGCCAGCTGAGGTGTGATAGTGACACTGTCCATAAATATAATTGCACCAGGAGGAACCTAGAGGTTTTGTGTGTTTTTTTGTTTTGGTTTGGTTTTTTTTATGTTTGGTGCTAGGGGAGTAGTTTGCTCTGGTCTGTTCATAGTTATATCTATATTTATATATAGTAGTTAAGAACAGTTATTCTTCTTATATACATTTTCTAATTAAAGTTTTGCTTTTTTCCAAATTTAATAAGGGGTGATGTGGTTATTGAGGAGCAATCCTCTCCTCTGGTCTTGGTAAACATTTCTATTTCCCTCTAACTAGGACACATAAAGGCACAATGTCTCCCTTCCCTTCTCCCATATATTTGCCCTTGTTATTCCAGTCCCTAAACTCTCTCATGTTAATGGTCCATAAGAAGACACAGGCAAATTAACAACTTACAGCCAACTAACCAGACTTGCCTTACTTCCCTGTATTTATCAGATGCGTGAATTCTGGCTTTTTTTCCCATGAAATAAAAAATCGACAATACTTGGTTTAATATCAACATCAATATCAATATGCTAGTTTTAGTTCTTCTCCAAGATTTGTAATAATTTTTATATGATGTGTTCAACACAAAATTCAAAACATAATAACACATCTTTGTCCTCATTACATGTACTAAAACTGAAGGTTTACAGACATTTTGAATCTTTTCTCAGCCACAGCTTTTTGCTCCTGCTCATTGCTGCTTCAAAAATCTTTGCTTTTAGATGTGACAATCAAAAAAAAAAAAGTTCTCTTGGGAACAGAAATACAGAGAAGTCAGAAGGGGCTGCCTGACTCTATATGGAATTCATCCACAGTCAGTGCTTAGGAAAAACAAAAAACTTGTACCTCCTGCTCATGACACTGTAATCAGAGGTAATTAGAGCTAATCAGCTGTCCATAGGGGGGAAAAAAGGAAACCTGTTCTTTCATCATGAGAATACTCTAAATTGCCTAAAGATTTCATGCATGAACTAAATTTTACTGTCTGTATGTAATTTTTAATTTTTGAATTTATTTTTTAAGAAATTGAAAATCAGAATTCTTTATAGTTCTAAAAAAATAAACTTGGACACTAAGTTTCTCATAGGATGCCCTGCCAGAGTATTCCATGTATTGGCTTGTCTGCTGGTTGGAAGATAGACTTGCAGAGGTTCTCAAGATTCTATTTAAAAGTGAAGGTTTTTAAGCTTTAGGATGTTTTGGCTTTTATGGAGCAGGTCCAGAAAATATAGATGGAAAATGTCCAAGTATTAAGGCAATCTAAGGACTGCATGGATGGTTTAGAAATGCCTGTTTTTGAAGACATTGTTTGCTTTGTACATGTAGGCGTAACTTCAGAGTCAAGAGCCCAAAAGATTTTACCAGAAGATTTCTCAGACTTGGAGGAAATATTTCAGCAACTGAAGTGTGAAACCTCATGGTGAAGAAAACTTAGTGGTCCTGCTGCAGGGAAGGCCATAGGTACTTGCAACAATGAATTTTTCAGGTTTTTGTGCATCTTCTTGACCTCCAAGTTGCATATACCATCACAGCTCACTGGTTATGGCACTAAATGAGGCCCTTGGTGATCTGCTTTTAATATCTACTCTCTGTCAAGGGAATATTCTCACACCAAGATTAGATTACTTGGTTAATGGAGATACACAACAGTGAAGCAATAGGCTGTAAAGAAAAATAAAATTATTTCAGAATTACTGTAAAGTACAAGTAATCATGTGATATATTAGTTGTATCCAAAATCAAAATGATCTCTTGAGAACAGCAGTCAGGAGTTTCAGTCTGCCATTTAAGTAGTTTTCCTGTTGCAACAGCATATCTGGCCTTGATGAGTTTTCCATTACTTGAAATATTATATCAGGCTAGGATGGTAGCAATTTAAAACCCTTCAAGAAAACAGATGATATGGGAAATGATAGGATGGCAGTTAATGATACTAAGATAATGGGCAAAGATATAGAAAAGTTAATTTTGCTGGCTATTTTAAGTGCCATGATAAGTTCAGGAAAAAAATTTATAAATTCTGATACTTAGATCAAATCAATAGAAAGTACTATAATGCAGAATGGATCTGATTTAGACAACACAGCAGCAGTTCTTAATTCTTTGTGTGATCTGTATATTGAGGTCAGAATGTTACACTGTGGATCTTTCAATCCACCAAAAGCTTTCAGAAGTCATCATTATACAGCGCTCACTTACATTAACTCACAGTAGATTTAATATGCTCAGTGGTCTAAATACATTTTTGCATAATAATAATGGTATTAAGCAGAACGAACTGAACTTGTTGATGGTTGAGACCTGCTAACAGTATGTTTTTCAGTACATGAAACACTGGAAATAGTGCGTCATTTCACTTGTGGTATTGCACGTGAAGTAACTGTGAAAAATCTACTCCTTACTAATGTGAGGTAGCTCAAATGAATCTTCTACACCCAAAAAGAGGTGGTATTCAGCCTTGTCTCTTTGAGTAAGCCATTTTTTTAAATCAGTTCGTCTTACCTGATAAAACATAAAACCTCATAAAAACACATTAAAATTTCAAATTGTAGTCCAATAAGGCACTTAGGTACAGAAAAGGTAAAAAAAACCTCTGATACACAAAATTTGGATGACAATGCCAGTTCACCGCTAGCCACCAGACATTTTACTTAAAAGAATGGAGATTTTTGTTTTAATCACACTTGAGACAGAATTCTGAAGTAGCAGCAATTTCTTGTCTTTGTCTGGGAATATATACATATATATATGCATAGTTATATATATATATGTACACATGTACATACATACATACCTGTATATATATATATTTTACACAGAAAAGAAGAAATAAAATGAAACAAAGCAATATACACACACATACAAGAGTAAGGCTAAGAGAAAACCATCTACTTCCCTAAAAAATCAGTGATGAGGGCCCCAGCTCCCTGGTACACAAGATGGCATTCCCCAAGGGCAGAGGCCATGAGAGAACAAAAAGGCACCTCCTCCCTCTTTCTTTTGTATCTGGTTTGGTGTCATATGGTATGAAATATCTCATTGCTTAGTTAAAGTCAGCTGACAGCCCATGTCCGAAGTCAGCTGACAGCCTGTATTCCTTCCTATATCTACTAATACAGAAACATAGGGTCTCCTATGAGAAACTAGAGCCTGGCCTGAATAAACCTATCACAATCTATTATTGCTCTGTTTTTACAAAGACAAAATTATGTAAATAAGCATTCTCTCTGACACAACTGACTGAAGATATACTATAACTTTTACCCCACAAAAGTCAGGAATATTTTGGGCTTCTGGAGGGCAATGAAAGTAGATTAAAATGTGTTTCTGCACAGAGTTTGGGAAGATTCAGGTTTGGAAAAATGTCAGTTCTTAGGGATAAAATGAAGGATTTTAAATGTCATTTTAAAGAGGAACAGCTAAACTACTTCACAACATGATCCTGAAAAGGGGTCTAGAGGGTTAGATTACTGCCAGGGAGATCCCATTGATTGCACGATGATTCCATCAGTTACCAGATACACAGAGGTGTGACAGCCTGACTGGTAGAGAGATATGGTTTGAATGATAAACAAAAAGGAAAGGATAACACTCAAATGAAGACGTGGTTTAAATTTTTTCTTTGTTTTTCCACTGGAATCACAATTTATTTCATATTAAAAATAATAAGTACTTTCAGTTACTCGTCGTGTTTAGAAAGAGGGAAAAATGCATTCTGGCAGAGTAAAATAAACAGTTTGGTTTCGTTTACATTGAAATACTGTGGATGTCCCAAAGCTATACAGATACAGGCAAACACTGCCTGCTCTTTCATAATTTCATGTTACTGCAAGTACATTCCCAGTAAAAGTAATGAGTGACTGTATATTTCAGAGACCTGAGATTATAGTATAATGTGATATTGGTAGCTTATAAAACCTGAAACTTCCTCCGAATGCTGCCTGCCTCCTGAGACCCTCCACAGACACATGCAGTTATCCAGTCAAGCTAGCCACACTGTCACCCCTCTCTTTTACTATGTTCATGTCTGAAATGGTTGCCAGATCATTGTCCAGCATTCCTGTCATTGCAAAGAATGCAATGAGTGTGTTAAGTAACAGCTAAAAATCACATGCAGTAGTAGTGAAAGTTAACATAAAGGCTTATTGTAAACTTATGCCACTGTCATTAGTCTCAAAATCTCTATGCCTATTGCACAATGCCTGGTATTACCATTAGCATATACCACATGCAACTTTGAAGGGTAATATATGTAAAAAACCCCCACCACTGAACGTACTCCTACAGAAGCTTCTAATAATCAAAAAGGTAACAAAGTATTACTACAGTATTAGGTTGTTTACAGCTATTTTAATCTTTGCAAAGAAGCTGGAGGGGAAAAAAATGACACCTGCATTTGCTACATATGCTATTTCATAAGGAAGTGTTCACAGAGATAAAGAAAATGGTACAGGGTGTTTGTGAGACCTCTGACTGAGTTCTGACAACTTAGCAGAGAGGAAGCAGTATATACAGAGTTTATTTTCAAAAGAAAGTGTTAATATTTGTTTTCAAAACTTATTTTGTTTCCAAAATCTCTGCTCAAAAGCACAAGGCAATAGGTCTTCAGACCACTATATCAAAAGATGCTTCCAGGCTTCTGGTAAGAATTCTTTCCATGTAAATCACACAGGCAACTTCTTGTATTTAACCACACACAGAGGTGGGCTCAATATAAGCACAAGTCTTGACTGCTTTTATCATTTTTTCAGTTTCCAACCTTAAAATTTCCCTGATGGAGAAAGGGCACTTTCTTCTCATAGCCACACACATATTGTAGAGTTGTGTTTTAACTCTTTCTGTCTTTAATTTTTGCAGGGAATCTCAGTTCTTAGTCCTTTTACTGTAGCAGAAAATGTGATTCTGTAGACATGACTTCTTTAGTAGTGCCTACAAGGAGTGTTCTGGTTTTAAAAACTGATGCAGCAGGTCTGCCAAACTTGTTAGTAATGTAGACACTATATAACATTTATGTGGGATCTTTAAATGCCACCCTGATACCCAATCTTGTCAGATCTTGGAAGCTAAGCAGAGTCAGCTCCGGTTAGTACTTAGAAGGGAGACCTCCTGGGAATGCTGGGGGCTGTAGGTTCTAGTCCTGAGGACTTCACTGTCACCGTCCAAGCTCACTCAGCCGTGGCAGATGAACCTCAGGAGTTAAAGGGTGGTCCAGTTTCACGCATGCTTTGCTTCATCTAAAAACTCCACTGTGCAGCCTCAAAGGATACACCCATGTGGGTAGAGCCCTTCTCAAATCTTCATTTGCAAAGCCTAGCCATCATCATCTTATGAAAGAATGTCATTTCATGTTTTAGATTTAAAGAACTCTGGTTTTAAAAGGACAAAACATCATGCTGAAACGAAATGGTAATTACTGCTGAAATAAAAATGTCGCCCAGAATGTAGTGTTCAATCTAATTGGATACTGAGAGATTGGTGCACCTTGACTGGTTCTGTATTTTTGTCTACTGCATTAGTCATGGGGGGAAAAAATTTTATTCTTTTTTTTTCTCTTGAATCTCATTTGTAACAAGTTGATAGTTCATTGGAAAATGTGCTTTCAAAGTGCAGAGTATAATGATTTATTGTTCATCATCATGGCTAGACTTTGTGAATGAAGGTTTGGGAAGGGCACTATCCACACTTGCTGCAAGCGAGCTGGTGGCTAAAAAGGCCGATGCAGGATAAGCAAGTCCAATCACAAAAGGCACAGTGGAACATCTCCTTAGGCGATATTGGTGAGGTATGGTTCTGTCTGCATTTTCTTTTCTCCTTGAGATTGACTCTGTGTGTATTCTCAAAGGAAGCAACAGCGTTATGAATGGTGTGTCTCCATGAATCCTGACTGGAGACCAGAGTGGACCATTGGTGTCAGTCAATATGACCAAGGCTGAGATGGTGTTTCAGAATGTCCTTGTATCTCTTTTTCGGGGCTCCTCTCTTGTGGAAGTCAGTGGCAAGTTCACCATAGAGCCCAAGCTTTGGGAGGCGGTGATCCTCCAACCTGGAGACGTGCCCTGCCCAGCACAGCTGTGTTCTCATCAACATGGCCTCGATACTGGTGACCCCTGCCTGTTCAAGAGCAGACACATTGGTCACGTAATCAGACCAGTGGATGTTTAGGATTCTATGGAGGCAGCACTGATTGAATGTTCGAATCACAGGTGGTGACAGTAGATGACCAATGATTCAGACCCGTATAAAAGACTAGACAGTGCAATGGCTCTGTAGACACTGATCGTTGCACTTTTCTTCAGGTGTTTATTGCACTAAACTCTTTTATGGAGTTTTCGGAAGGCTCTGTATGCCTTTGTTAACCTGTTGTCTATCTCTTTGTCAATCTTACAATCCGAGGCAATGATGCTTCCCAGATGGGTGAACTGCTGGACTGACTTAAGCTCTAATTTGCCTATGGTGATGTGGAGGTGATGGAAGACTTCCTGAGGTGCNTGATGGAAGACTTCCTGAGGTGCAGGTTGGTAGAGAACTTCTGTCTTCTTCAAGCTGACTTCCAGCCCCAAAACTCAGCAGCCTCTGCAAAGCAGGATGTTAAGCACTGCAGAGCTGCTTCTGTGTGAACAAAGGTTACATAGAGTCCTTTGTTCTGTTGCCTATGATGCCATAAGAGACCCCAAAAACTGTACTCTGTGCCAAGTTAGTGTGGG
>VWZD01011258.1:6590-18573 GCA_013396695.1 Sakesphorus luctuosus | reverse complement strand
TAAGAATAACTCCCTGAAAAACAACACATGAAATCAACTTGCACTGAAACAGAATTAGTCCTTTGTCCTTCATTTAGCTGTAGGCATAGTTACCACCTTTCCCACGTAAAGCACATCAAAAAGTAATAGCAACAAATAAGCCAAGTCTAAGACACCCACATCATCTGGAAATAAGTCTGTTATTGCTGGATATAAATGGTCATGAGTATAGTAACAATCAAAGTAAATTAAAAAAAATCATCTCTATGTGATGTTGAATAACAGTATGCAGGAAGTTGCATATAGGAAAATAGTTGCATATATGGAAACAAATTGCATCACTATACATCTCTATTCTGTGCTTTTCTACTGTTGTGCTTTTAAATTGACTGTCCTATTACCCACTTCAGCAATGCTGCAAAAAACCAAGGTGGTTTTCCATTTCTAAACCTACATGCCTATCTCTTCTTATAAACAGAGTACTTAGCTTCTTTTAGAAACTAAACTAGTAAGCACCCTAAAAATATCATTAGCCTGGCTAAGTAGATGTTAGAGAATGTGGGTAGTATATCAAACAAGTTTTTTCCCCAATTTTTACATTTTAAAAAGTACTTAATGGTAAATGTACAGGTGAGACAGAAGGTCTAGTTCAGGTCAAAGAAGTCAAACACCTGTTTTTACAGTCACTTTTTTTTAAAAAAAAAAATAAAGAAGCCAGCTCTCCGAAACATCTTTTTCCACACTGTCTTCAATTTTTTTTCAGGTTAAAGGTTCATGTTAAATTTGGAGATCTAAGTATTTGTAGCCAGAATATGCATATGCAGTCTTAAAAGTCACAGAACTGGGCAGCATTGTATAGCAGGATGCATACCAGGTTTTTAAAATCTTACCAGGAAAGGGTATCTCATCCTACTTAAGATGTTATCACTTCCAAATCAGATAATTACCGTGATCAAACAACTTTTAAATTGCTGCCTAGGCTGATGAACATATGCTCTCCAGCTCTCTGAAACACTGGCTAGAAAACTCTTTTAGTTGGTCACTATATTTTTCTTCTGCTCATGTAATAAGGTACCCACAACTATATTGATGTTAGTGGGTTGGTTGGTATTTATTTACATCAACATCAAAGAGAACAAAACATGTTTTGCTCTACAGATAATTTTTGAACAATATGGAAAAGATCTTTCTAGCTTACACAGGGGAATAAGACAGCACATAACATAAAATTGGCTCACCAGCATGGGAAGACACAGAATACTACTTTGAATTGTTCTCTTTTTTATTTTTTTTGGATAAAGGGGTCTATATATATAATCCCATATAACACTCAAGAAGGAATTGTTCATTGCAATTTTGGCAATTTTACCACTTCTTATATACTGAAAAACCCAAACAAATACGCAAAAGCATGCTGCACAGCAGTATGTATGGAATATTATCTTCTGCTTAACAAATAATCTAAGATCTCGTGCTGTACTGTATATCAAGAACTTCTGAGGCAATATCAAAGTAATGTTGCGACTACAGAAGTTCTAGTGGCAAGAATTGCCTTGATCTGCAGAGTTTCAGTGATATGAACTGGTTGGTTCTCTGCTTTCTTGTTTTACAAAGACAGCAAGTAACTTTCAGCATTCCAGAATATCCATGTGAGGGAATGAAGTTCAGCATAAAAAAAAATATTCTTTATCTTTCTCCTTCTTGACCTTACTTCTTTTTTCTCTTTTCTTCTTTTTCATCAAGAAGCAATTTGGTTTGCAGAAATAGACTGGTTTAATAAAACTGGTCTTCTCCCTTCTACTAAAAGTTTACCTGCGAGAGCCCCGAACATAATAAAATCAGATTATGAAGGCAATCATATTTAGTTGTAATAAATCAAATCTTGCAGACATCAGTTAAGTCTCCCTTACTGCACTGGGACAATATCACGCATGCATACATCAATACCTGAGGTGTCAGAAATATATTTCATAAGTTCAGAAAAATTGCATACACACTTGCAGCACCATTATAAGCAGTGAATTTGTAATGTGAACATTATGATGTATAAAGTGGCTTTGTTCCTACATTTAATAAGCACCACATGTCAAGCCCACAAACATAATGGAATTTGCTGGTGATTTACCATTAGATATAGGATATTGTTTTCAGGAAGAGAACTTTTCCACATTTTATTAGCAGTATCCAATTTTAAGAAGCCATCTTCTTTCTCTCCTCTGACTGCAGGAGATTTTTTGGATTAGTGAATGAAAATAAAATCTCAGCCAGTGGTATATTCTGTTAAATTGAACTGAAGTAAGTGCAAGACATTTCCGCTTGCAGAGAAAATATTTCCTTTGGACTATCCCTGCAGAATATATGTGTTTACTATTCTAATTTTGGTATAGGTTGGGATGCTGGAGAAGGTCTTTTCTAAGGGACACTGTGGCAGCCCAACATAAGAGCTACAGTATAACACTCTTGTACACTTGCCAAGATATTTTCACGTGTTTCCTGACCTCATAAGGTCACATCACAGGTACTTTCAGTCTAAATAATAGAGCAGATCACTTTTTTTCCTTTTTAAGAAAACTTATACTCTAAGTCTCTATTGATGTACATTTAGAGATAGAGTGAGTATCTTCTTGCGCACTTCAGTATTGCCCATTAGAAATATTCTACTTGAAAAAGCTGTCCTGATTCTGACCAGGACACAGTTAATTTTTTGCAGCAGCCAGGAGCAGGCACGTCTAGGACCTGGAGGTTTTTCTGTACTATCTCATGTCATTTTCCAGGGATGGGAAAAGGGTCTCTTCCAATAAGCATGATGGAGGGAGTGACCAAACAGTGCCAGCTCCCTCTGTTACTAATAGTGTAACTCTTACAGCTAGTTTTATTATTTCATTGCAGTTTTCCAGTAATTTGTTCTTATCTTAACCCATGATCTTTACCTTTAGTTCCTCCAAATGTCCTCTCTGTTCCACTGCAGGGGAAGGGGGGAGTGAGTGAGCAGCTCATGGTTTGGATGTTGCAATGGGAACACTAAATTGGGGAATACCATGACAGGGGGTAAATCGCAATATTTGAATATCAAGTGACATAAATCTTGAATATTGAATTGTGGAAACAACTTCCCTTGAACGGTGAGATAAGAGATTTTTAACATGTACACACCAAAAAAGTCTCTGTAGACTATAATCCTACCAGGTGACCTGAGCCATTAATATTTACTAAAACAAAAAGAGACTGCAGGCAGTTGGACCTTAAATTTTGGGGAATAAAGTAGTGTCTTGTTTTTCTCCTTTGAAGTGATGTTTTGCCTTCTCTTAATAAGGCCATCCATAGTTTTGTAAACTTTGTTAAATGTTGTGACTTTTTCTCAAGCAAATTTACTGTGTAGTGTTCATGTGTTTCCCAGCAGAGCTCATAAGATCAAATTTAATCAGCAGAGGTTCATATTGCCAATGACTTCTCATTCTGTTTTTGTTTCCTTTCTCCATATGAAATTGCTTGAGGGTATTTACAGCTCTGTTCTCTAACAATATATATATATAATATTTTTTACACTGAGCAACATTAAAGCAATCCATTATTTAAAAGACTTTATTCCTAGAAAGACACTATCTCTAAAACCCAGCTGCTCCAGTTTAAGCCAGGTCTAGATTTCACAAGCATTTGTTTAAGATAACATTTGTCAGTTCACACTTCATGTTCACCACCCAGCTGTTTTTTGGAGCCACCTCAGTTGTCCCAACACAATAGTTGCAGAGTCGGGTTTAAGAGAAGAAAACATGATTTCAGATGACCTTGAGAATTTTCTGATATTTGGCTGATCATTCTCACAGCTAGATACACCATTCCTGCACAAGTGAGACAGGGAGGAGGAGAGAAGCTACCTGAATTGTACTTGTGACTAGCAGTAATGCCCAGGAAATCTCTCATCACAGATAACACCACTGTTTCAAACATGAAAGAATGTGACACTGTGGTATCTGTGGTTCTTATTTATGTAGTGAGTAGAGGTACAATGCAAGAAGAGACAAAACATTCCAGCTGCTGTTTTGAGTCACTCAACAGATTGCATCCTTAGCACTTTAAAAAAAAATGAAGGAGAAAAAGGGACCAATGAAAGTAAAATAAAGTCTTAAATACATTTTCAGGGTTAGATCGCATGATTCATAAGCACTGATAAATTTCAAAGCACTCCTGTGAAGTATTATATTGGTAGAACTACATGCATTTTAGGCAAAATCTGGGGATTTGGGGAAAATTTCAGATCTTGAAAGATAAACATTTCATTGAGAGAGACCTAAAAATTAACTCCATTATTTCTTAAAAGCCTAAAATTTTTGTTTTGGCTTACTAAGAGTAATATTAAAAATATTTTTAAAAAATAAATTGCAATTTTTTTTTAGCATTTATAATAATAATGGCCAATCTTCACGAACGAAGATTTGGGAAGGGCTCTCCCCACGTGGGTGTGCCCTCCAAGCCTGCGCAGTGGATTTTTTAGGTGAGGCACAGCGTGTGCAGAACTGGTCCCACCGTTAAAGCCCTAAGGTTCATTTGCCACAGCCGAGCAAGCTTGGACAGTGACAGTGAAGTCCCTGGGACTATCTACAGCATCCGGTACTAACTGGGGCTGACCCTGCTTGGCACCCGAGATCTGACGGGATCGGAAGGCAGGGAGGCATTTAACTGCCAGGGCAGTCCGTACCGAGACTCGAACTCGCGACCTTGGGAGTCAGAGACCAGAGTGGTCTCCACTACGCCATGGGACCACCCCTTTTTAGCATTTAGATCAACATTATAGGTTATATTTAAATATGTAAAATCTAGGTGAAGCATCTAAAGAATCATTTTAAGATCTTTTCAATGTATATTTTTCACTCTTTGTTGAAAATATAATCTAAACAGTCCATTATCTTAAAAGAGTACCAAAGATGTTCTTACTATAACCATACAGATTTTACAAATGACAAATGAAGATTCATGGAAAATAGAGCCAAAATGATTGAAGTGTCCAACAGTATGTTGTAACCATCTTGAAACAGAATGACTTGCTTTTACACAGCGCATAGCTTTTTCAAAATACTAGTTTCATAAATTTCAGTTGCAGATGTGAGTGCGCAGCATTTCTAGGGATCAAGATTCCTCCTCTTCCCAATGAAGTAATCTCTCATATAGAAGTCTGGTTTATCCTCAGAAACACTAAGACATTTTGCATGTGCAGTTTCATTTTAGTTATCCATCAGGTGTCCAGAAAAAAAGGAGTATGTAAAAATAGTTAGGGCAAGAAAAACGTTTGGAAGAAAGTCATCTGAATAGTAAGACTTTTATTCTTGCATTGAAATGCATGCACCATAGTTTTGTTCTTTTTTTCATTATGGAGAATTCCCTGTCGCAGCATTTGCCAGGATAAAGTCTTCATCAGTTTACGAGAGACAAAGACTCTACTCCTGAGTCATGATATTGCATCTCTAGACTGGCTGAATTTAGTAAAGAAATGTCCTAGCTAGAGCAGCTGGGACCAGCTTGATATCATGTGGGTGTAACCAAAACTGTGTATTCCCCCGTCTGTGTCATGGATCACTTGCAGCAGCTGTCCAAGGCACACCACACACCTCAGGCTACAGGCTGGGTGTTACAGAACCCTGTGAAATAGGGGACACACCAATGACTCAGCTGTGATAACTCCCATCCAGGGAAACACTAGCACCTTCACACCCAGCCTGAGGGCCATCAAGGAGTCCAAAAATATCCCATGACTCACAGAGTTAAATCACCCATTGTGAAACTCCCTACCCTGGGGGAGGTACTGGGCATTCCCCCCTGAACCTGAGCATATATCATCTTGCGCGTTTGAGGACTTGTGGGACCACCTGTCATATCCAGAGGAGGACCAGAACCTCAACAGAACTGCGACCAACATCCTCACCAACAGGTTTTCCTTTCCTTTTACTTTGTACTCAGGGGGACCACATGGTGCTCAGCACAGGGGTCAATGAACACCATTCTGTTTGTGCCCCAAGGTGCTGGGTTATACTTCTGTTTTTTGTGGGTTAAAACCACTATTCTCTGTATCATTGTATTTATTGCAATTTTTTTTAAAGTAAATTGTAATTCTCACTTTTAATCTCTCTTGAGTCAGGTTCATTTCTCCCACCAGTTTACCTCTAAACCAGCACAAGAAGATTGGGAATACTGAAATCATACATTGTGAGACAGCTAATAAGAGTCTTGCTTGCCTATGTCACCCTCCTTGAAGCTGCATTTCCACATGAACCAGTTTTTGAAGTTTGATGGTGGATGGTGTTTCTTTATTCTGCTTCTGGGACCAAAGTGGTTTATTCAGTCATATGATGTTCCAGTCGTATGTGAAATTCTGTTCTCAAAGCCTGTGTTACGGAAAGATGCTATTTTATCCAGTCTTGCCTATGTCCGATACTCACATTTTAAAGGGATCCGAATCCCCAAATGTACTTCAAAAATTTTCAAAAGAGCTTTGCCAATTTCTCTGCCACATTTATATTTATCTGTGTTGGTGGCTGTTTCCTGCTTAGACTAATGATCCAAAGGGGATCCCCAAATAATGTTATATTCTTATAAAACCTTGTCTTCCTGAGCAGATAGTTTATTACTTTGAGCAGTGGTTTATTGTTCATTGTCCAAAATTTCCCACTGTTCCTTCTGGAAGTAGAGCACTTTTTGAAACTACATTCATCATGATCTCCAAGAATGCAAATACTTTCTGCCTAACCAAAATCAATTCACATAAACAAAAAGAAAACTAAGCATATTAGAAAAAGAAAGGAAAGGCCTGGAGGCATTTCACATTAGCACAGTGTTGTAGTTTCACCCCAGCCACCAATGAAGAACCACATAGCTGCTCACTCATTCCTCCACCAACAGGACTGGGGGGAGAATTGGAAGAGTAAAAGTCAGAAAACTTGAGGATAAAGATATTTTAATTGGGAAAGCAAAAGCCACACACACAAGCAAAGGAAAACAAAGAATTAATTCACTTCTTTCCATTGACAGGCTCCAGGAGACCAGAGCCCCATCACATGCAACAGTTACTTGGGAAGACAAAGATCATCACTTCAAATGTCCCCCTTTTCCTCCTTTCCCCAGAACTTTATATACTGAGCATGATGTCATAGGGTATGGAGCATCACTTTGGTCAGCTGTCCCGGCTATGTGACCTCTCAATCTCCCATTCACCCCCAGTCTCCTCACCAGTGTGGCAGCACAAAAGGCAGAAAAGGCCTTGGCTCTGTATAAGTCCTGTTCACAAGTAACAAAGACATGTCTATATTATAAATCACCTTGTAATTGCTCCAACAGGAACAAGCAAGGTTTCACCTGTTCTCTGAGTAAGAATCAAATGGAGGTAAAGTGTCACATGGGCAGACAAAGAGGGAAATAGAGATTTCATTTCCCTGTCTGTCCATAGATATTAAGTACATGGAAAATGAGTATAACTTCCTTTCAGCAGTGAGAAAAACCTGCTGTGTATCCTAATACAATAATAAGACACCTGGTCAACACTGTGGTAAGAACACAGGAAATAATGAAAACTACATAGAGATTGAGTTATTTAAAATTACTCATAGGCTGATATACATCACCTATTTTTTTTCCCTCTCAATAAGGACAGAGAGGTAGCTAGCAAATTCCAAATAATTTCAATTAATCTTGCATTAATAAATAAATTCATTCATTAATACTCCATTTTAAATCATCTTATGATGATTGGAATCAACAGCATCAGAGTTGTCTGCTCAAAAATTTTTCAGTTGTCTCTTTTTGTTTTTTTATTCTCAGCAATAGAAAACAATATTGTGGCTGAAAGCAGGTACTCATAGTTTCCCTCTGGACTTACAGTTTAGATAGCATATGCAAGGGGCTTCCTCTCTGAGATGGAGTTGGGAAAGGCTATTTTAAGTGTTGAATTAAAATGCTGAAACTAGAAGGAGTTATTGGTCTGGGCAAGGGGAATTTCAGGATAAATGCACAGGCATTTTTGTATGGTGACAATAGGTCAGTGAGCTAAAATTTAAGGCTTACTACTCTAAGCATGCACACAGCAAATGCTCTTGAAACAAAAAAAAAGAGAACTTGGGATAATGGGACTTGAGCACAGGGCAGTTATGGTCACCAGTGAAGTAAACCAGCACTTAGACATCAAGACTTAAATCAGCTTTCTTGGGAATGGCCCAAACCTTTTACCCAGAAGACTTGCATATGAAAACAATTTGGGAAGCTGATCTTTGCATCCTTTCAGCTGTTACCTAGTAACTAACTGCGTGAGTGCTTCCATTCTATTTTACAGCAGAGCTGCACAGGCTAGCTTAAAGGGCTCTTCCAAACAGCCAGAAAGCCCAGGCAAGTCAATGCCATTGTCATGTTACCAAGGCATTTGGTGGATGCTCAGGAAGGAGCATGCATGCAGAAAGTATGAATTCTAGGAAATTCCAGGGAGAAGTATTTGATTCTTATTATCAGGAGCAAATTTCTATTGATGGAATCAGTGCTGCCTAGTTCAAGGCAGTGACTAATTACTACTTGCAGAAAGCTGTCACAGTCCATCAGCTGCAGACATGTAGGAGCTATTAATACCTTCTGATAAGTGGTCATCATCAGTAATAGTTGCTTATTTATGGGATAAGCTGCCATTGCTGACCAGCAGCTTCATGCTATGGCTATTCTGTAGACAAGAAATCACCATGGAGCAATAGATCATTACTGAAACTGCAAATGCACAGGTAATTACAGCAACACATTTGCCACTTTAGTACCTAAATACAATCACATGGTACAATTGCCACATCCATGTTCCTCTCCAAATGTGGCCTCCTAGCCTTTGTTTGCCTCCTTACCCTTCATTCCAGAATCCTCTACCCATCCTTTGCAAACCAACTCCTCCCCATATTTGTGCTGCCATCACCCTAAGCCATACCCAACATGTGAGGAGTCAGGCAGTGGTATCAATGCCTAGTGCAGGGGATTCAGATGGATGGCTGGAGGCAGACAGTTTCCACTGAGGGTCTATGCAGGCTGCTGCGTACTGGGGGAGGTTAGAGTGGCAGACTGTTAGTGGGTGGAGTACTTTGAGCCAGTCCCATGCATTATGGCATACATAGCACAGGTATTCAAACAATATCCTGGAAAAATGGTGTAGTTAGAGCTCCCAAACTTGGTGTTGTTGGGGTACTTCCCCAAGCTGGTGGCCACAAGGAGTTCAGAAGCCCTGAGATGTCAACCAGCTTGAACACATTTGCCTACGATGGTATACTTCTCTCTTTGCTTGTACTTCTAGACATTTACTACTTGATCCTAACCTTCATTCATTCATAACCTGAATGGAACACTTTTTGAATGAGTTCTGTTGTATGGTTGACACTTTTTCATTTATTGATCTGGCAGTTCTAGGAAATGACCAGAAGAGTTAAAAGTTTGCTTTCAAAACGAGTAAAAAATTAGGAGTTAGAATCATAATTTAAACTAAATGCTGTTAAAAAGTTACTGGTATACTTATGCCCATTATTTTCTCAATTTGTCATTGCTGTATTATCATTCTCAGCTGCCTATACTTTAAAGAAATTATTAAGTTTTTTCTTCCAAAACCTTAAAAATTATTGCCTTCATCATGTTCATGAATTCTGTCTATGTCTCAGAGCTCTTTTGGTGGACCTGACCACTTCAGAACTGGACAAGAAAATGAGCTTTTACACTGTTGGATAATTACATGGTGAACATCCTTCAGACAGACACAAAGGCAATGTTGCTGTTTCTTCCAAGATTGTTTGATGTTTTGCCATTGATTTAATTTAGTGCAGAACAAACCTATTGTCTTCTATTTATCTGAGAGGTATCATGAACAATTACTATATTTAATAAGTAATGGCCTAAGGTTATGTATATCATGTAAGCTCATATTCTACAAGTTGCCCTCTAACCTCTTGAAGCTTTTTATTTTGGCACTTTCTGTCTTCATTTCTTACTTTTTAATTCAGCATTCACAGGTCTCTTTTTTCTAGATACGGGTTTGTTACAGATTTTTCTTTTTCCTTATTGCCCATCTTTTGAATTAGCTTTCTTATTCATTACAGTTTTGGCAATAAACAATGTTTCCCTTTTTCTCTTTTATCTCCTCTATCCAAACACGGTTATTACAATGATTCAAATGGAGACACAGAGAGTTTAATGTGAAACTGACACAGTTTTCTTAGTCAGGAGGTAACATAAACCAAGCTTCCCTATTTTGTTTTGCTCCTCTACATATATAGTGTATAACATCTACATAATGGTTTAAAAGAGGAGCAATAAAAGCAAGTGACCTCACAGTCAAGTATATACTGCTTTCTAAATATTCAAACCAAATCAATAAAATAGAAAGTATAGGCCAACTGTGGCTCAAGCTGTAGTGAAAAAGAAAATAAATGACTGAGCAAAGGTTATGTATTGCATTTCACACAGGCCTTGACTTTTTAACAGGAGGAGGTCAAACAGTATCACAGAGGAGAAAGATCACTGTCATATTCTAAACTGCTACAGTGAAGAAGTGTCAGATGTTTTCTTGGTCATTAGCAAATGAAATGCATAGGCCTTAAGATATGAAAGAAGGTGAATGCACCTATTGGCACAGAGCTCAGTGCTGAGGCTTAGATCCCAGGCCCTGCTCTGCCTCATCATCAAAGATCTTCAACATCAACTACTCAAATTCAGCTGCATGACCTGGACATGAATCTCTTGGTGTTATGGATACAGCATACAAGTGAAAAGAGGGTCCTCAGTCTTCCTCTATTGAAACAATTTTGATTTGTGTAAATTAATAACCATAGAATCAAAAAGAGGGAGGACAAGAGGGGTTGTGGTGTGAGAGGACACAACAACAGGGTAATTGGATGCAAAACCTGTTTGTGGAGAAATGGCAGAAGAAACAATTCCCTTCTTCTTTCAATCCTTAATTTTTTAGGTAAGTGAAACAATTGCATTATAAGAAGCTGAGAGAAACATACCTCAGAAGCAGAAGTGTCTTAAAGTACTGAAGATGTGGGGATTGTTACCAGAATTTTCCATGTCTTAGATAATGTCATAATATCACAGATATGCCGTGATATGCTTATGAAGTATTATCCTGCCAAAGTCTTTTTTCAATGTTTCAGTCACAGTTTGGTTAAAAATACATGAAAAATGATGAAATTTTTGTTTCATACTTTTTTCAATTAAAAAAACATTTCATCATTGAGCAGTTTTATTTGCTATGATCAGATCAGACTAGCTAGTGTCACTACCAATCTCCTCAGTGCTCTGTCTAGTGTTCAAATTATCCCAAAAGGAATATATGCTCTTTTACCCTGTGAAATGCCTGAAATACATCTAGCATCTCTATCAAAAGAATTAGTTGTTGGCAATATATGAATATTTTTTGTTTCAATATGATTTTTAGTCAACTAAAATAGTCAAAGAATTCCAGCTGCAGTGGACACTGGGATGTCTTTCTAAATGATAACCATGATTTATTTTCTCAAAGAAATCATTACCCTTTTAAAATTTTTGATAGCTATGCCTGTTCTTTTTACATAGGGTTACCCACTGTTGTCAGAAATTATTAACACTGAATTGCTTTGTTTCTTTACATTTGAAAATTTTTAGAAGCCTTGCAGAATGCAAATTTTCATGCTGAGAATGCAATTAAAAAAACCAGTAGAGAAGAGAAATTCCATTACTCGGACTTTGTATAGTTAAAGCAGAAATTTTTGATCATTAAATCTCATTTTTATAACTTCTACAATAATATCTACCAGGACAGATATATTTTTATTGTTTCAGTTGATTATATTGTGAGAGTTTGTCATATTCTTTCTATAAGCATTGAAAATTCATATAAATCAGCTCATACTAAATCCTGATGACACTGTTTTAAATCAAAGGTAGAAACACTGAAAATTATTCAAATACAGATTTTTGATGAAAATGGATTCTTCAAATGAAGAAAATGCCAGTTGCAAAGAACAAT
>VWZD01011252.1:0-14174 GCA_013396695.1 Sakesphorus luctuosus | reverse complement strand
CAAGCTAACAAAAGGAGTGGGTGATTGCTCTGCATTCCAACTTAATGATTGGCTGGTGGGTAGAGGCAGATGGGGGGAGAGAGGGTTTTTTTCCTGTTGCTGGACTTACTAAGCAGCTTTTGGCTGCAGTATGGGCCAGAGCTCTGTTTGCTGGTTCAGGCCCCNGGGAGTTACCAGGAAGTGGGGCTAATCACTGCTGGGAGATGGACTGGGTATCAGTCAGTGAGTGGTGAGCAGTTGTATTTTGCATCACTTGTTTCTCTTCAGCTTTGTTATGTTCTCTCTTTTTATTATCACCCTTTTTAATATTATTTTTTAATCTTTATTTTCATTATTTTAATTTTAGAATTTAATTTATTCAGTTATTTCCATTATTAAACTGTTCTGATCTTGACCTATGAGTTTTAACTATTCTGAATCTCCTACTCATCCCACCAGAGGGGAGCATGTGAGTGAACAACTGCATGGTACTTAGTTCCCATCTGAGGGTAAACCCTGTCATATTTAAAGGATAGTTATTTTTGGTTGCAAATCAAAACAGTAAACATTGAAAAATCTAATCAAGTGTTATTCTTTATTATTTATATTCTTTATATTATAGCTAAAGTTTGATTGCAAAAGCATCTTTTAGGTCATACTGGAGAATACTGGGGAATACTGAAGGAGAATGTTAATGCTGCATGTTAAAACAGCTACACTTTGCACATTGATATATAATGAGGAAAATAGGCTACTGGATTGGAAAAACTTAACTTTCTTCATAAGGGAAAATTATGAGGAAAAAAAAGAGGTAAGACACTTGACCCCTCATTTAACCTATTTGACAACTCAGTGAGATTTTTGCCATTTTTATCAACAGTGAGACAAACCCTAAAGCTGTTATTTGCCAGATATAGTAATCCACGTATTCTGTATGTTCTAGTTCAATTGTACTCCACATTTTTTCTCACACTTTTATCTCCAAAACTTTGGTATAATTTGAGTGCCCATTTTAGATGGATTGCATTCATTGAAAGATGATCATAGTATCTAGTAAGTGCCTGATTACCCATTGGACATCAATATTTTTCTTTAAGAAGTATTGACGTACCATTAATTGTGATTGTGGTGCTCGTGTCATACCCCTACAAGTAATATATTTAGATTTCAAGTGCCAAACAACTTCTTAAATGGTTTGTTTGGAAAATATTGAGCACTCTAGAGAAAGTTAGAACTAGATTACCTCTCTGTAAATCTAGTGTTACTACCTTATATAAAATGGAGCTGTGTAAGTAATGTCACTAGAATTGGAGTCTGATATGTCCTTTAAGTGCAAGTAGGGAAATAAATGGGAAGTCAAACACCAAATTTATTTGTACCCACATTTGACTTTTTCAGCATTTTTACTTTCTAAAATTACCAATCAGAGTTGATTGACCTTAACATAAATATGGTTAGCTAATATTCCATCAGGACTCAGCCTTGAATTCATAACTGAGACTAAAGTAAAAAGGAGGGTTCAAAAAGAGCCATATTTCCTCTTCTGCAGATGTACTCTGTATTTTTGTTTCCATCAAACTTCTTACAACTGAGGTAGAAAATCTAGTGTTAGCCTGCCCTCCACTAAGTAATCCATCTGGTTTCCATATGGTGGCAAGCTTACCCTGCAGAAATCAAATGAGTGCAGTGGCAGCATTCACACTCTGCTTCAGAGACACCTTTAAATAAGGTCCCTGCCATTGCCACTAAGATGTTCCACTGCTGCTGCCAACAGAACAATGTTTTAAAGTACTTTTGCATCCACAGTCCAGACTAAAAAATACAGTGTGTTTCTTAGATGCTTAGATATCTTCTGACTGTTAAATTCTTAGCCCTAGGATTAGGTTTATAATAAAAGCAGCATATGTTAAGGACACAGACCTTCCAGTAGGGAAATGTTATAGTTTCAGAGACTGTCATGGCATTTTCTCTCCCTATCAACCGGGNTTGGCAGCTTCTGTGACTGGAAGCCACGGTTTTGCTGGGCTAGTGGAGGTGTTTGGAAGGAGCTGACCTAGCTTGGACCCCAGCTCTTCATGCTCTGTGCTGTCTGTTGGAGAGAGTTGTTGCTGCTGCCTTAGTTTTGCTGCACATATTCCTGAGGGCCAGTTTTTCATCTGCAGAGGAGTGGCTGAATACCACCACCACCATCCCCTAACCTCAGCGCTTTTGTCTTCAAACAGAGGATGAGGAGAGAGGTCTCTGCATTGCTCATGGAGAGGGTTCCACCCTGTCTCTTTGCAGCTGCCATTCTCACACAAGTCACTGGAGAGGGAGCCTGCATCTCTCCCTGCCACTCTGTCTTCGCTTTGCCAGAAAACCCACAGCTGCAGCCAGCTGAGGTGCAGCATCACCGCCTGCTGTCTATAAATAGAATTGCACCGAAAGAAGCAAAGATAAAAACTCAATTAGTTTAAAGGTTTTTGGTTATGGTGTTGTGGTCTATTCTGTTCTGGTTTTGTTTTTTTTTATATATACATATTTATAGTTAAGAATTTTTATCCTTTTTCTATACATTTTTCTGATTAAAAATTTCAAAGGTTGTGGTGGTTTTTTGGGAAAGGGGCTCCCTACCTAGTCCAAACAGACATCTAGTTTCCTTCTAAACTAGGATAGAAAAATACACAAGAATTTGAACAAGGGAGATGGTTTTCTAGGCTTGCTTAGAGTAGGTATACACCAATTAACATTTCATATAATTGTGTACATAAAAATAAATTAATAGTGCTAAAGAGTGGAGCTTCAGAACTGCTTATGGTATTCCACCTCAGCTTCTTAAAAAGAGAGATGCAAGTGATAGATAATGGATTGGCATGCACATCATATGCCACCAAATACTGATGATATGGTGGAGCAAGAGCGAGAGAGCACTGCCCAAGCATGCAGTTCCCTTTCTTTTCCTGCGGTCGGCCAATTATATGCAGAAAACCCTTAGGTACTTTCTAAATTCCACTGTCTAGACAAGGAAAACTTTAAAATTACACAGACAGAAAATTGATTTGCATTTAATTTGTTATCTCTGTTTGTCATGAAATTCTAATAAATATGGATAGCATTTCTTATTTTGAACTAATTATGCTGAAACACTCACGCAGTTTTAGAAAATCAAGGTCACGTTTTGCCAATAATAATCACAGATAGATTGTCTCCAACTTGTGACTAAATCTTGAAAAGTGTTTTGACAACACAGAGTGTCTCCAATTGTCCTATAAAGAGAACATGGAGACTGTGCCAACAATCCCTTGTTTTCCCTTCACTGGTATCTTGTGTCACACTCATTCATTATCTATACAGTAGCTGTAACAATAGCAGCCTTTCTAAGCAATTGCATCATTGCTGATCTACAAGGGAACTGAAAGTTATCACTTTATTAAAAACATGGTATGTCTTGGATCAAAAAAAGTTTATTTTGATGCCCTTATTTTCCATTTCTGTGAAAAAGATATGACTTAACTAAAAGAATGGTCATCCAAGCATGCAGAAACCTGGTGAAGTACTACACAGTATTTTGAGATGTTTTGCCAGTAAATTGTTTCCCCGACATGGAAAAAACTCCTTACAAGTAAACATATAACCAGGTATTTATTTGGTGTCTATTTTGTAACTGCTCATGTAATGGAGAAATGTTTCATCACAGAGTTTCAAAAGGAAGATGACACAACTGTCTTGAATAAACATTTGAGGTTTTATCAAAATATTTGATTCTAATGGCATGTGATTGATATTCTTTTACAGAAGTGGCAGAATTTACAGATGTGAATGAACATACTGGCAGCCTGCCACTGTGGTACAATAACACAGCATAGTTGCTGCAGCTCCCTCATCTCCTAGCAGGAAATCAGTGTTTGTTATGTGGCGGATGGCATTTAAATGTGCTCAGGTGGGTATCAGCTGAAATAAATATACAATCACAAATTGGGAAAAGCCTTTAAAACATTAGACTACCTAAAGGAAAAAAAAAATTAAGTCAGTATGTAGTTATCAAGATAAGCATAATGAGAAAAGTGCACTTTACCTCATAGGCATCAATAAATGAATTAAATTATTCTCTTGCAATTCTACTCCCATTTTTTTCTGAATTTTTTACTTCAGCTGGTATTCAGTAAGGCCTTTTGAGGATTAGAAGCACTTGATCTGGCTCAATTTTGTATTTTGAAACTGCCTCATATTGCACTGTGTCTACGGATGAAAGCAGTACCCTTGGGAGCGAAGCCACACGTTACACTGCGCAAGCACTCAAGACCTGCACCGTAGCAATTGCAGAGCCATGTGTGGTTGTAAAGAAAGGCTCATGGTTATTGTCAAGAGCAGGACTAATGTCTAATCACAATTTTTAAAGCACAAACAAGATCATAGTTTTGTGGTGACTATTAGCAGGCACAGGCAAAAGCTCTGCTAACTGGAGAATTTCCTCCTCTCTTGCTCCCAAAACTTATTTTTGCATTTGGCTGCTCCCCACAGTCCTTTTTTTTGTGTGTGTGTAAAACTCCTGTTGCAGTTTAGGGGAACTGAATGGGGCAACTGAAGAACATTAAAACGGGCTCTTTTCTTTGAGATCATGTTCACTTCCAACCAGATCTGGTTTGGTATGTGAATGTTTCTACTATCAAAAGACAGGGCTCCTTGAGTAGATATTAAATGGCTAGAAAGTATCAATGACAGGCACTAAGTATCTTACTGGCATTACCAGTTTATGTTCGATACCAGTTTAGCAAAGAGTGTCTTCTCTCCTTCTTATCATACCCTATTTGTTAAAGCTGTCATATAGCTCTCTCACATTTTTCCTTTTAAATTCAGGTCTGGCAGGACAGTATTTTAAAATGTTGCAAACAGCTCTCACTTTACCAACTTCCCTTCTTTCTGCTTGAGCCTGAGGCTGGAGCAGGTAATGAATCTGAATGCTTGCAACAGCTATATCTAGGTTGTAGACTCCCATCTTCTTTGTTGTTGCTAGCTGAAAATACTTTATCGATATAATCTTCTCTTAATAGTTTGCTATCAAACTTGCCAGTACTCATTTAGGGATAGAACCACTAGCATATTATCTTCATGCACAGTAGAAAATGTCCAATTTATGGTTTCTCATCATCCCTTGAACAGTGAACTTTATATGCACAAGACCAGGCAATTAAGCAACACAACTCCTGATGCATCTTGTAAGCACTTGTGAACTGGTAATAGCATTGCATGCTTGCCAGGAATTCTTCTGCTTTTGAAGTCATAAGAAATAACCTTTTACAGAGAAAGATCTGTAGTAACTTTGCAACGCTGGTTTGGTTGTACATTGATACAAATCTTTTCTTCATCCATGCTTCTGAAAAACTTCCTAGTAAAGTAAAGAAAATTAAGGGCTGTCTGTTTTATTGAGAGTCATAGACATAAGATGCTTTGTGGAACCCTAGGCAGTTCAAAAGTCATAGTGGCATATGACTTACAAGAAATCAAAGCAGTCTTGCCCTAAATTACTAGATATCTCTGTTTTGGTATTGATCTAACCCCTGCACTTTGGCTAGGGAATACTGCAGATGCTGAAGTAAGAGTTCACCATTATTCCTTTGTTTCACATCAAAAAGTAAAAGCATAGGAGGAAAAACCCCACCTGCCTGTGAAATATAAATGAAAGACTATTTTCATAGCTTCTCATATTTCTTGCCAAGTGAGAATCAGCACATTTTATTTTAATTTTAGGGAAGTTAGAGGGCACAGTTAAGAGCAGTGAACCATAACATTCTTCAGAGAGGGTAACTATATTCATATATGTTAGTTCTCTTCATCTATTCTGACTGGTAGCACAGAAATCAAAATGAGACTGCTTGAGGAAAAGCATGGGGAACATGATGCTCAGATATAAACATAAGGATTCTCTCTCTTGCATGATGGACTCATAAAGCTGATTGGAAAAGTATGTTTAGAGAAACACATAGGAAAAAGGGGAAGATTTTCAGAAATATGACTGGATACCAGATGAACTTATTTGCTTTCTAGCATCAGACACACCAAAACCCCAAACAAAAATCCTACACCTCTGACTTTTCTAGGAATTTTAATGAAAGGGGTCTAGAACAGAAAGGAAGAAAATGCCCTCAGCTCTGAACTTCCAGAACCAAGGAGAAACTAACTCCCTCTGCATCACATTTTCATAATGAATCTTCTCATCACCTAATTAATCTTCCTGTTGCTTTTCAGTGTATCCTAGTTTAAAAGAACACTAGATGTCTGTCTGGACTAGGTAAGGGGCTTTTTTTTAAAAAAAAACAAAACACCACACCCTTTAAATTTAAAAGACTTTAATTAGAAAATGTACAGAAAAAGGATAACAGTTCTTAACTACAAGTAAACAGAACAGAACAAACAGCAACACCAGAAGCAAAACCTTTAAACAAATCCAGTTCTAGCTCTGCTCCTTTTGGTGCAATTATATTTACGGACAGCAGGAGGTGATGCTGCACCTCGGGAGACCCACAGTCTCTGGCAAGGCACAGATGGTGACCAGGGAGAGGTGCTGGCTCCAAAAGACTCATGTGAGAAGACAGCAGTCACAGAAGATGGGCCAAAACTCTTTCTGTGGTCAGGGCCTTTGTCTGAAAGCGTTGAGGGAGGTGGTGGTGGTGGCCTTCAGCAACTCCTTTGGAAATAACGTCAGCCTTCAGGAGAACCTGCAGTGAATCCACGTAGCGACAACTGCTCCCTCCAATGGGCAGCATAGAGCACAGGGAGCTGGGGGCGGGGAGACTGAACTAGAGCAGCTCCCTCTAAACGCTTCCGCGAGCCCAGCAAAATGGTGACTTCCACTCACAGCAGATGCCAAAAAGAAGTGAGTCCAGCACACAGGAAGCAACCTCTTTCTCTCCAATCAACACTGCACCAGGCATGCAGAGGCACTGGGGGCCTGAACCAAGAGAGCTCCAAACGCCTCCACCTGCCCAGCAAACACGGCTCTGGCCCACACTGCAGCCGAAAGCAGCAAAGTGTGGCAAGAAGAAAAAAATCCTGGAGAACCTCTCGCCCCACCCCTACCCCACTTCACCTCTCCAGCGATCAAGTTGGAATGCAGAGCAATTTGCCACCCTATGTTAACTGGCTCCAAAGGCGCAGGTTTGTGGAGTAGGTTTGTTGGTAGGGAGAGAAAAAAAATCCATGAAAGATTTCAAAACTATAACACAGTGACAAATGCTCTGATTGCCAGAGCTCCGGTTTGCAATAAGACTCTCCTCTTTCCCTCCTATTTTTTTCAAATGTCTCAACACTCACATAGACTGTAAGCATCTCTATTGTCTTCCATTTTCAACGCAATAGAGCAAGCCACACAGGAAAATACAAGCACAGCAGAAGGTGTTTTAATATTAGTGATTGCTGCTGTTAAACAGATTTTCTTGGAACTATCGTGTGGAATATAACAGGAAGCATGTATTTAGTACATGTAAAACATTATTCAATAAAAAATAACTGTTATAATATAAAGAGATTTAGTACTGTAACTGCACAGTTGAAGATGTCTCTGCTTATTGCAGAGTTCAACTAAATGTCCTTAAAAGGTCCCTTCCAATGCAAACTATTCCATGACTCTATATATAAGATTTTGTATCATATATATAATCAGCAGCACATACTATTTGACATCCTTTTAAATAAAAAAAGACACTAGAACCTTCCCTTTTGAAGAGTAAAAGAGCTTATTAGAAGGAAGTAGTATTCATTACTAGAATAGAGGTAGGAGAATATTTTCCTCAAAAATAACAGAAAAAATAAGCCATTTGTAATGACAATTTATTAGGATTATGAATGCAATTTTATTTGGCTTCTGTAAAGAAAAAATAAATTATGCCCATTGCACTTGTCATGATATTTTAGTTATTTTTGAATGAAAAAGAAGAAAAGATCCTCTTTTAACAAATAAGGCATTACAATGCAAACCTTAATTTTGTCATTTCTCATATTGCAGCAGCATAAGATCTTTGAGGTAATATTTCTTGTTATATGAATTCACTGTTTATTGAACAAATGTCAAGAGGCTTGTAAATACCTGGCTTGTGGATGTCTACTTGTACAACTTAGCAAGTGCTACAATTCTTCACTACGCATAAAAAGTATGTAAAATGAAATTTAAAAAATGAAATCAGTTTATGAGATGCATTTATAAACAGTTTGACTGATAGTGTTATTAAATTCCCAAACAAATCATGCTTCTTCCAGTCACAACATTGCTGGTCAGTTTCTATAGAAAGATTTCTAGGTTTAATATACCATACCTAAATAATGTTATCATGTTGTACTGCATAACATCAACAGAAATAACTTGCCTCCTCTTCTAAAGGACACGGTCTAAAAATTTACTGACCACTCTGTTTTACGGAGAGCCTAAAAAAAGCCACTGGAAAGATGCAGTTCTGGTAAAAATTAAAAATTGTAGTTTGACATGTATTTGGAAAAGTCAGATGTTGAAACATTGGTTAGATGCTTGGTATGTAGTTAGATTGCTTCTGAGTATATTTTTCCGTACACTTTCCCAAGTGGCTTTGCAGAGATATAGGTATGGGGATATTATGAGAACCATGTATACACTGAAACATCATGTTCCTCAGACTTAAATGTCTTGTATGCCAATGGTGTATAGAAGCACAGGAAAGGAATTCTTTCCATATTGGTTTGACTGGGAGACTGAGAAGTCAATTTTGTGGCAGGGAGAGAAGAAAAAGTGCAAGGTATAAATGGTTTCTCCTTTATACCCTATTTTTTATTAGGTCCTTGCTCTTCTGGAGAGGTGTGGATGAATTAATGGTCCTGGATCAAGATCTGAAAATTTCAAGATATGTTCCTATTTATACTGACTGTCCTAACTAAGGTAAGTTCTCTTACTTTGCTGTGAGTAAACTTACTGAAGTTTGAGTTTTAGTATGTGAAAGCTCTTTTAGTTATACCGGGCTTCTTCTTTGGTAACAACCACTGAAAAGAGCTGAATGGAAAATAGATTTCCTTCATGGAGAAAAAAAATGCCCCATAGTTCTGAGAAAACTAAAAATTATATTGGGCTGGCTGGTTTTCCAACAATGGGTAGACTGTCTGCCTTTCCACCTTTCCAGGATGCTCATCCTGCCAGACATCTATCAGCCAGGAAGACCAAGAATCTGACTGCAAAATAGTGGGAATCTTGTTACACAGCCAGGAATCTCAGGGTTCATGAAAAAATGTGTTTGAGAAATAGGGTTCATTGTTCCTTGTGTTCAAAACCCAAAAAATGTTGCTCCCAAAATATTTGTGGCTAAGCCCCCCTGAATGGTGAAAAAACAAGGTGTGGATATTTTGTAGAGTAGTAAATATCAGAGGCCTACATATTAATATTTTTTTACTTTTAGAATGGTTCTCTGCTAAGGGTGATGCTATAACTATAAATAGACAGGTAGGTAAGCTAGACATTTCTGAATAATTTTATTATGTAAAGGTAAATGCAGACTTCTATTCTGTTAACATGAGTTTTCTCAAGGGAACTTGTATTATTCAGAGCAGAAAAGAAAGTAATAGAATTCTTTAAGTGATGGAGAGAAAACTTTATTGAATTTACATAACAGCAAAAAAAATCATTCTCATAAGTCTATTAGAGTACATTCAGACTCTTAGAAAAGCACAGCTATTGACAGATTTAGAAGACAAAAGATCAGTATAGAAAAAAACCCTACTCTAGTTATTGGTTAGTTTCTAATTAGAGAAAAACAAAATCAAAGTATTCATTAATAGGTAGTGACCCAATACAGAATGAGTTGTGCTGAAAATTATTCTAATAATTTCAGAAACTATAAAATAGGAGTTTCATTGATAGAATGCAGTTACACTTAGAAGCAATTCTTGAAGATTTTGTAATACAGAAAATCAGCTGACTTCATTTTACAGCATGAAAGAAGGAAAATATATTGTCATATTTGAAGTGATATAAAGAAATAGTGTACTGAAAATATCTTTTCTGCTGCTACTTTTTATATCACAGTTTAGATACAAGCTTCAGCCATTAGGCAACTTCCTTATCAAGCAAATATTGCTGTTTTTAATCATGGAAAACACAGTTATGATATTGTTTTAAAAGTAGTTCTGTTAAAATAATGCTATTCATGTTCAAATGTAGAACTCTGCCACTAATTCATGAATCACAGATGAAAAGTACAGATACATCTTTTTATAGTAAATTTCAAGTGCTTAAACCATGGGACACATTTTTAGCTTATGGAGAACTAATGTCACTTGAAGAGACACACATCATATGACACCAGGTATGGATTTTGCCTGTTTTCAAACCCTACTGACTTGCAGAGAGAAGAGATTTTATATTATAATTTAATTTTGTACTAATAAGAATTATAAGAGTTAATCTTGTGTTAAAAGCATGATGTTCCCTTAAAAAGAGGGCTTCAGGATAAAGTGATAATAAAGGCTTCAATAAACTTTCTTTTTTTCCCCTTGGACTATTATTAGATTCTTTTGCAGTTTTCAGCTGAGCAATGGAGATTCAAAGTGGTTTACAGTGATGCTACTTTTTGCAATGCAGTTTTGTCTTAAAGTTGGATTGTTCTGAAGTGAAAGGAGAGGATTGGACACCAGAAAATGGTTAGTTGGTGGTTTTCTTCCTCCAGAATGCAGCGTATGCAGTGTGGAGTCCACGGAAGACAACTTGTTTGCCACCCAAGCATAGAGTCCTTCAGCAAGTAAGATTGAGCCATATATTCAAGCAAACACAAGCCAGCACTTCACTTCATGTGTTTGTTAGATTTCTCCCCCTTTAGCCAGCACTACTGTAGTCTTTAAACAGTGTGACAGAAGTACACTTCCACTTCAGTTAATGGATTTATCAAATACCTTATTTCATGCTTTCTGCTTTTGATTTATGAATTTTGATCCCAGAGACAAGAACCCTGTGAGTATTGATTGCAGAAAATGTCAGACTAACAGAAGTTAATTTCACTTGTACATGTGGAAGTCTGTGATTCTCTGACAGTGCTGTCTGTGGAGAATGGGCTGTCACCCAGACCAAGCGACACCACGCCATCACATCAGCCAGCCCCTCCAGCCTGTGCACCCGGACGAGAGCACGGGCGGACGCAGGACCGGCAAAGGATTTGGAGGAAGAGATGCATGGAGTTAGGGCAGGGGAGGAGGGTGTGAGCTGCTGTGGAACCTGTCTCTCTCTCTCTGGCTCCCTGTGCATGATTACAAGGCGTCTGGAAGTGTAATAGAATTATCACCCTGCCAGCACTGCTACTGATCAGCAACACATCATTTATCAATTACCTTTTTACCTTTTCTTGCAAATTATGGGATTTTTTCTTTTTTTTTCCTTTTAGATGTCAGAAACAAAATGTCACTTCTACAGTATGGCACTTAAGCAATAAGAAGGAGGTGATTTGGTTTTGCTTGTGTACCTCTTGCATTTGAGATGTGGTTAAAAACTTCAAACATCATGCTATGTATTTTTTCTGAGTGAATATATATTAACTCACATGGCAGACAAATAGAAAAATGAATGAAAGTTGGAAAATGAAAAAATGTAATGAAAAATGGATGAAAATTAATAAATATTATCAATGTGTGGTATTGTTTCTTCACCAGAAAAGAGAGATGCTCAGTAGGCATTAACATTGGTGATGGTTAAAAGATTCCCACTGGTTTAAGCTGAAATGGGTTAAGCATTTTTGTTATCCCTGTTACCTATCTTTTTCTAGGTACTTTTCACTGGCCTTTTCATCTAGCACTTTTTCAATGAGAGAAATATCACTGACAAAGTAAACCACATTGTTTTTTATTGATTTTTGTCTTAAAATCAGATTAAGGATACATATAACAATGTAGAGAAAATGTAAGTTTATGAAATGGTAGTAGTCCCAAAATCAAACAGTCTATACAAGAAATGCAGAGTTAAAACTACAATTAAAAAGCCTTCAAAATTATATATGTAGACAAATACAGAGAGCTAAACACAGACACCATAACAATCTTATGCCCTGCACTACAAGGGGTAGAGGATAATCTATTCTTCCCATACAGAAATAGCTTTAATGTATTTTTTCTCACTTGAAAAGTTAATGTCACTGTAAATAATTCAAGAGTTTTTGATAAAGAACATCTTTTCTTTTTTCTTTTTTCTTTTTTCTCTTTTCTCTTTTCTCTTTTCCCTCCCCTCCCCTCTTGTGTCATTGAAGTTAGTGATTTGTTTAGTTAAATATCATTATCTGAGAGGATGATGTATCATTGCATGTTCAGCGGGCTGTACTTACACCACTCACATTCTGACAAGTGCACATGGTTTTGTTTGAGGATTTCATTAAACAATTTCTTCAGACATAAAACATTTCTATCTAACAGGAAAAGAAAAACCCAAACCATTTTTTAGCTTTGTGGATTATGAATGATGTTATGACAATAACCTAAGAAGCAGAGGCTATACATGTTTTATGAACTGTTTTAGCTCTAAAAGGTATGTAATTAAAGAGGGACATTAATTCTGTGTTTTCTGCTAGGAGACTATAATTGCAAATGGGCCCTTCCATGTGCAATTTTAAGCGATATTTACATGTTACCCTTCAGTCTGACAAAGTGATAGAGCTCTTGTTTTATGGAAAATTACATGTGAACAAATACTCCACCTACTACATAAATGCACAAAATCAACTGCTTGGGGACACGTCAAAAATATATGAATGTATTGCATATACCTGTGTGGCAATCAAGCATTTTAGTCTGAATCTCTAAACATGTGCATGAAGCTGCATATGTCCAAATTTACGTAGTATATCTAAGCCAGGCAACAAATAATTGAAGAGAACAGAAAATGTGCAAAAATGTTTCTTACGACATCAAGCCAGGATACATACTGAATTTAAAACTTCTATTTAAAGAAAGTGTAAGAATGGGATATTTCTTATATTTTATTTTCTGTAAATGCCTTAGCTAGATGACTCCAAAGAACAATAAATTTTTTCAGCTAATATAAATTACTTCTAAAAATTGTTTTATCTGCACAGTTCTAAAAATATTTTTCTTGTCATAATCCAATATTATTTAATAACTACAGGAACTGGAACATGCCTGCTTCATTAAGAAATGCCTCTCATCTTACAAAATTTCTATATTTTCTGTAAAAAACCCTGAAACACAAAACCAAAATCTATTTTTGATGTGAAAGCTAACATTACATTCTGTAGCTTCAGCCACTGCATTGAAGTTTGTTTTTTTTAAAATGTGCTTTATCATAATGATAATAAATGATGTTAAAGACCATTTTCTTCATTATAAGTTGCTCTTTTATAAATGGTGTTCATTGGAATCCCCTTGGTGTATGTGTTGAATGCAGACAAAGTGTAAGGAAGGTGAGATTGTCAGAGATGACTGTACAATTATAAATCTTGTTTATAGATCTTGTGTTTTGAAAACTTGTCCTTATTTGACCTGTGCTCTGTTTGGAACAGATATATTTTAATGTTAACCACACCAAAAAACCCCGTCGCAAAACCTAGGTTTTTCTTCCTTTCCCATCTTCATAGGAACCAGAAAAACGACCTATAAGACAATATTTCCTTTTTTCCTTCAACTATGAAGCTTTCCATTTTGGTAGCAATTTGAAAGTGTGACTCTAGTTGGGCACTATTTCATTTGGTTCCAGTGTGGGAACAGGTTTAACTTCACATCACTTGAAGGCAGCAGAGAAAGTGAACTTGTACTATTAAAAGGAAGAGAGCAGCTACTTTCTGTCAAGAAATGGTATATACAATGTCTGGTAGGATGCAGCATATTCAGTCTATTGTAGATGATTTACATAGATGTTTTGGTTTGAGGGGAAAAACCAAAATGTTTACCCACAAGCGGGGGAGGGGGCCTCCTCCACAATAATCACGCCACTCTTTATCAAATTTAGAAGAAGGAACTTTAATATAAGAAGGATAACTGTTCTTAACTGATATATTTATATGTAAACAAACCAGAGCAAACCGCTTCCCCAACAAGAGAAAGAGGGGAAAAAAACCCAAAAACCCCCAAACCCAACAAGTTTCCTCCTGGAGAAAAAAAGTTATACTTCTGGCAGTATCAGTGTTACAGTCCGGGGCAGCCTGCAGCCAGCAGCGGGGAGCAGTCAGGGCAGGCAGGCCGCAGCCGGCAGTGAGGAGCAGTCCGGGCAG
>VWZD01011248.1:37384-60723 GCA_013396695.1 Sakesphorus luctuosus | reverse complement strand
GTTTGAACTGTTTACAGTAGAGGGCCAATGGTGGTCTATTAATGATAATTTTTAAATTTATGTAACTTTGAAGTTACTGTATACCTGGCACTTAATTTTTGACTGAGTAACAGAGCTGGCTTACAGAAACTTGTATCTGAGATGCTAACACAACCCAAACTTTAGCTGAGTGAACTTGGCACAAAATTCAGCTAAAGAAGGAAATCTCAGGAGAGCAGTGGAATTTCTTTCATTGAGTAAGTACACCTCAGCATTCATGGGGAACAAATGGTAACATTTTGTGCAGTTTTCTACTTTTGACAGTGCATCTTTGTTCACTTCCCAAAAGGGGTGTCAATTACACTGAAAAAAATATAAACTTTCTTATTTGGATTTTTCATTTTACTTAATGATATGACTTCAAGAAACCTATTAAATTTGGGATCGCCTAACACCATTGTTTGTATTATTTTGTTAAGAAAAAAGTTCAACTAGAACAATTCTGGTTATGTACATGTGTTCCCTCCTTACTGTCTTTGTGAGCTCAAATAGCGGGGTGGGAGACAAGTGTATCTATAAGCATTTTGTGATGGAATTATTTCATCAAAATGTCTCAGAAAATGTTTTCTTCCTGCCAGATATTTTCCAAACAATATATGCTATTACTGAACTGTTACCTTGGGAAACAAAAGATTGTGATAGCTTAGATTTCTTATGAAAAGCTTTGTGCTGAGAAAGACCTTAAATTAATATGCTGTTTATTCACAATGTGTCAATGTTGCTTTCACTACGTGGTTTTAAGTTCAATTCACTTATTGATGACAATTGGGATTTACGTAACTGTTCTGTGTAGGATTCTGATCCTTGATCTAAGTGTATCACCAGATCATAGTAATATCTTGAAACTGATTGGTTTTAATATGTGACAATTCTGGAGCAGAAAAAGGTGTTTTGAAAACTGAAAAGCAAGACCTACTGATAGAGGAAGTCAATTTGAGTAAAAGGCCATCATGCAGTAGGTGTATTCATATGTGAGGCCTATGAGTTGTGTCTGCACTGGATTTACCTTGGCCACGTGACATTCTCAGATGGCAATAGATAGGTCTGGGAAAGTTTATGATGTGATTCTGTATGGAACTAGCTGCTTTAGAGGGGTGGAACTTCAGTGACCTCATGGTTGTCTTCTGTCTGCAGTAGTGCAAGATGGCAATGCCTCTTTTTTGGCTCCAGAGCTTAGGCTGTACTTAACCTTTTGGTAGATCCAAATGAAACAGGACCTGGCAGAATTCCCAGGTTCTCACAGTAGCCTCTACTCATCACTATTAATCTGTGGTTTGGGGGAAGAGAGTAAAATTAATTAGTTTATTAATACTCAAGTACAGCAATGAGCATCTTTTGGCAGAATTAATAATTTTAACTATAATGTCCAAGCTGTTAGTTGCTTAACATTTCTAAAAAAACCCAACTGTCTTTTAGATAAAATCACAGTCTTTTAGATAAACATTTTTCAGATTCTGCAACTTCAAGAGTATTAATTTTCCATCTTAAAAAAAAGGGGGGAAGTTGACATCAAAAACAATGAATAGTTTAATTTTCACTTCTGCCTCAAGCTTTGTTTCATTTGACTATAACTTGTGTTTAAGTTTGGAAAATAACTGATTTGGTAGTAAAGTTGCATGATACATATTAGAGAATTTCCTTGTTTAGCTACAGAACCACAGAATGGCTAATGTTGTAAAGAGGCACAAGAGGTCATCTGGTCCAACCTCCCCCCACCTCTGTGCTTGTACTTCAAAGATAAATGTGTGTTTTTAAGCACTCTCTCGTCCTCAGTAATCTAATAATTATGCTTTAGTCTGTTTTCAAGTTGGCTTACATAAAGCATTATGTGTTTATGTATGTAAGACTGCATTTATCTCCATAATATTATTATCTTGAGAATTGCTGTGTTTCCTTAGTGGTTTATGTCCCTAAATATTTAATGCTGTTCGGAAGGCAGTATCGTTTTGACTGCTGGACATAACTTGGGCACCTAGGTGGCTTTCACACTTGTCACTGCTAATGACTTTTTCCCCAGAAAGGTTCCCTGTAACAAATGCATTTAGAAAGGAAGTATGCTGGTGCAAAGGAAACTCTTAGCATGCTTATCTTCCCTAGTCTCTGCAAAAACAACAGGTGACAAATGCAGTAGTGTCTCCATCCTTTGCAGCAGAACTGTGTGTGTGACCCTGAATCGCTAACAGGTCTCTGGACCTTCTGAAAAGCAGTGGATTTCTTCTCCAAAGTCAAAGAAAATTGAAGTAAGAACAGCAGAGATAAATAGTTAATATATCTGAGAATGTGTTGTTATCATCTTACTTGCTTCCTGGGAGTGAAGGGAGTAGAGGAAGTGGGAGTGGGAAGGTAAGCTATGTTGCTCATGTAAAGGGACAGTTGATTTGGAGAGCTAGTTCTTCTGTCTTAGCAACACTTAGCCTTTCAGTGCAGTCAAATTCTGACCAGT
Source organism: Sakesphorus luctuosus (assembly GCA_013396695.1). NCBI lineage: Eukaryota > Metazoa > Chordata > Aves > Passeriformes > Thamnophilidae > Sakesphorus > Sakesphorus luctuosus. The sequence continues at coordinate 58,241 of VWZD01011248.1, read as the reverse complement.
GGAAGGAATTTTTCAGGAGTTTTCATAGTCTTCAGTGTACAGAAGTTATTCTTTCCACCATGATGGTTAGTCAAATAAAGACACTTGGAACTTGCTGTTAAAGGTCTATGGAATCTCCAAATACATAAAATCACCTTTTGATTCCCACCTCCCCTCCAGGTCCTCCACAGAGCTTTCCAGTGCTGAAAAGAAAAGGTGATTATCTTTGGAATGTTACAGCTCAGGCCCAAAGTAACAGTTTACAAGGGATAATAAAACTTATATGAGCATTTGTTAAAAACGAAGTTGTGAAGTGTGTGTGTGTGTTCATTAAACAAAAAACTTAGATACCGTGGCTTAAAGTCTGGGAACATTCTAATGTTCTGAAAGACACTGTTTTTTTTCCCCATGACAAAAACAGTGATTAAAAATGACCTCTGGAAGCAGAATTAAGCTAGTATTGAAAGCTCTTGAAAAATCTTCCTTAAACTATGTTCTGACTGTGTGTGCAGGCAGATTCCTAGAAGTCTACCTGTAATGCAAGAACTGAATGTTTAAAACTATGTTATTACCATTTCATAGTGATACCTCTTGGAGTAGCTAATAATACATTCATGCAAAGCATTTTAGAGTAATGGCTTTGCATAAAATTAAAGAGGCTTTATTAAAATTGAGTAGATGTACAGTTTAATCTACTATTGGAACTGGAATTCAATTTTTACTTGAGGATGATGCTTCTGAAAAGTACTATCATAACTATGCTTTTTAAAAACAAACAAAACCCCAACAAAACTCCAGAACCTTGGAATTCAAAGGCTAAAACCATGTAACTGGGCAAACATCTGAATTACTACAAAGCATATAGATGTGTTGCAAATGGGCTGTGCTGAATTACTTTGAACTTGATGTCCTGTGAAGTTTGTATATGTCAGTGCAAAGGTTGCTATACACTGGCCTCCCCATCCCTATCTGGATTTACTTCCTTTGTGTAAATAGGATAAACATAAATCCCCTGACTTGGAAATAATTATATGATTTCTTGCTTTGTAGCAGCTGACTGCATGGGGGTTTTCTAGCAGAACACTTAAGTGACAGGCGGCAGGTCAGCATGGTGTTGATTTGTCTTCCTGTGATCTGGGAAGTCTCATCCAAATGACTTACAGTGCCTCAATTTCTGTAGTGAGATGTGCCAAGTGTTTGGTTTTAAAACCAACTTATTAGTCAAGAAATTTGCATCTATCTAGATAAGTATTAAAATACATAATAAGGAATGTGTAGAACAGCTGAAATCAACTGAGTGCCAACTTCTAATCAGAATTTGAACAGAGCCATCCAATTTACCTCAGATTGAAAATACTGTTATGTGACATGGGTAAGGAGCATGCTTTTGTTAAATTTTCAGATCTTTGTATTCTTTGTGTCCAGGTAGAATGAAAAACAATAGTGTGACATTAATGCTGTAGTATTTTCAGTCTGTTCCACTCTTAGCAATAATATGTGCTTGACCAAAATGTTTGTTTAGAGTTGGAGATCTGTTTCCAGTCAAAATCTGGGCTACTTTGAGGAAGTCCTTTACAGGCCAGCAAACACAACAGAGCAAATTTGAAAGACATTTGAGTCAACTGGTTGAACTACTTATTACAAAATGTTTAGTCATTGAATTTACTAACTTATCTGCCAAACCAGAGTGGCCTGGACAAAGGTTATTCATATTCTTAAGGCTTTGAAAGATTCATATATGTGCCTGGGCCTCTTAAACTGTGACAAACAGCTACTTCTATGCACTTGCAGAGGAAGTGAGTATTTAGAGTTATAAACACCCTACCTGTGCTAATACTCTATACCAAGTTTGCTAGCAGAACCATGCAAATCACTGTTCTGCTGTGGCCAAGTGGAAAAAGAAAACAAGCTCAAAGTTGACTGTAAGATTATTCAGTTTAGACTATGGTAGCTGTCTTGGCTTTTCAGATATAGTTGTGCTACTGACATGAACTCTGACATGTCAAACCTTGGGTTTTAAGTCCGTTCTTTGACAGCTATTTCATTTTATGCTGTTATTGGCAAAGTGCCTTTGATGCTGGTGTTGATAAAAGCCGCTACAGAATTACTAACCATAGATTTTTGCACGTTAGTTATGAAATGTTTTGACTGTAACAATGTGTGGTGAAGTAATCAGGGCAAAACCCCAGATAATAACAACATAGATAGGACATATAGGCTTAGATTGCTAGTTTCAGTCTATTCCAGGCAAGTATTGATCACACATGGTTTACAGTAGAATAGCAATTTTATCTACATGAACACAGTTAAACATTGTAGCCCATTTGACACAGGCACTTCACTGACCGCAAAGAAGTATCTCCTGAGATGAGACCTTGTGGTGTTCCAGTCTGGTCTGGCCTCTTCTATGTCTGGAATGAGCAAGAAATTTAAACTGCTCTGTCAGGGTCAGCTGAAGATATTTTTATCAGCAGAAGCTTGGATGCTTTTGGTTTTGCACTTAATTCCAAACATTTTATGTGAAATAAATACAGCACTTTATTTCTTTTTCCTAGACAATATATGAAGTCTAATTACATTTCAGAATTCAAATACATTTTTACAAGATATGTGTTGGATTAATTGTGCCTGAGTAACGAATTAGCACTCAATTGGAAGAGGTGCAGGTACCGTTAGAGTATGAAGAATTAGGCTGATACATCATACCTCAAAATTTGCAGTATAAAGACCTTCTTTTGAACCAGATGTCTTTGGGCTTTTGTAAATAGGCTTATTTCTGAACACAATGACCTGCATGAGAATTATCTGATTTCTGAATTAGACCGTAGGTTTAGCTATGGATATGGATTTATGGGAAAAGAACAAGCTACAACAACAACAATGACAACAGAAATCTTTTTCTCCATAAAAATGGACTTACCTTGACACTTAATTCAGGCTGTTCGTCTAATATCTTTCTAGAATAATTGTGCTTTGATGGCTGTAATAAATAAAAAACTGACAAATACTGGGATTTTTTTGTTTTTGTTATTTTCTAATGGACTTCAGAACTTGATGACCTTTGCTGAAAATAACTAGCTAGAGCCATAACGAGACACAGCTATTTGAGGGCATGTGGTAAAGGCTCAGCTGTTTGCATGGTATTTATCATTCCATGGATATGATAGCTAAAAAAAATAGAGGAAATAGAAAATCAGTCATGAGAGTGCAATATAAAACTAAAAAAAACATCTTCCCTAAATAATTATTTCTAAATAATGATGAATTTGAGGAATATTTTCTCTATTAAAATATTGTTACTCAAATGCATGTTGCTTTTCCTCATCTGTATTGCAGGTGCATGTTGCAAGTTTGCTCCTTTGTTCTTTGTCTGTGCTTATGCTGAGAGGACATTAGACATCAAACTATGTCTCTAGATTTTCCAGTCTGGAGGAAAGTCAGTGCCCTAACTGTAGTGCTGACTGCGTCATATTCCCTCAGCATTACCATTATTGGTCAACGCTTAGAAACAGTTTTGATCCTTGGGTTACAAGAACATTGCTTTTTGCAGTTCAACTGCCAGTGAGGATGTGTTTATTATTCTTTTAATCCTTTAAAAGGTTTGCTTCACTTTTATATTTGCTATGCCAGCCTACTAAGAGTCTAATGAAAACGTTTTCTTGGAACCAAAAAAAAAAATACACTGTTCTAATCATGATTAGATCACCAGTGTGGTACTGTCAAACATTCTGCTCATTAATTGCCAGGATGCAATTTCGTTGCCTGAAAGGGTGGACAACTTCATTATCTTCATTAAGACCGTTGGTACAGTCATCTGTTCTGCTCCACTGATGTTTTCTGCCTGTTAATGTGAAAGCTTCAGAGGGGCTTTACAGAGCAGTGCCTTGGACAACACTGGAATGCTAGAAGCTGCTCTAAGGAGGTGAGGAATGGGCAGCTACTAGGGTGCCTCAGGATACAGATGTATCCTCGAAGGTAACTTTGTAGCAACACCAACAGCAAGTCCTATAAATCCATCCCTAGGTGTAAAGGGTAAAGTTTGTTATTTGTGAGGAAAGCCTGATTGAAGGAAAGGAAGGAAGCAGGAAGTTGTCTCAATTGTTTTAATTGTGCAAAAATTTTGGTGATTGTCAAATGGACATTTAGCTCTGTGTGAACATAAGCCTTAAGCCAGCTTCAGTCTTGATTGAATTTACTTTTCTGAAAGTAAATTCTTGACTGATGGTAGACAAGTTATCTTACCTGAAGGAATTTGTCAGATGCTTCAAGGATGCTTGGGTGAATAGAGAGGCTGTTAAAAAAATCGACTTTGTCAGTGTAAGCTTTCAACTACTTTGTTCTTAGAGGTGCAGCGTTCCTGTTTTCTGCCTGAGCCTGTATTAAAAAATATTTTCCAACAGTATTCCCCTTTCACACTGACAGATGCTTAATACTGCAAATTAAAATAGTCCTTGTGAGGAGCTTGTTCTGTTTAGACAGCATACTTGAACTCAGTCTCTACTGCTAACTCTGCAAATTAATTTCAAGTTACCTTTTAAATTTGACCTTGTGTGGTAACTTATTATTATGATTCCTGTTACTGTATTTTAGAGATTGGGAGTAGCTTTAATGCAGCAGGGAAGCAAGCAGTGTAAAACTTGTTACTGTTTTGGCTTTTTGTGTGCTTTTGATACAGAGTGTAGTGTTTGTAACAAAAGCACAGACCATTCTCCTTTGGAGGTGACGGTTGGATTTTTCTTCTAAGCACGGCTAAGAAATGTGTTTTGTTCCTGTTTTTAGTGACATAAATTATTTAAATACTTTCATTCACGTTTGTGGCCATTTCTTAATCTCTTCCTTTTGCAGCAGAATATACATAGCAGCAGAAATGTTACTAAAGTCAGTGTCCAGAGCAGTAAAAAGGTTATGCAGTTAAGAGCAGAATCTTTCTTTTTTACTGTTTGTTTGAAATTGGAAGTTAAAGGGCATTATATTAGAATAGAAAATTAGAATAATCCGTCAGGAGATGATATGAGATGAAATACTAAGACGAATTGTCTTTCCAAATTATTCAGTGCTAGACCACTGTGTAAAGCAACTTACATTGTCATTCCTTGGCTTCTGTAGTGTGCCAGCTCTTTGGAATGATGAAGTCCTGACCTAGACAGAAGCACTAGGTTGGCAGCTGACACCAAGGTCTTGGACAAGCTTGTCTGACAAGTTGTTTGTTTTCAGGGGTACAGTTAAGGACATTGGGCTAGAGATATAGTGAGCTGTTAGTCTTTGAACTGCCGTGCATATGAAGTCCATGTAAACTGCAGGCCAAATAACCCCTCATTTTCAAAACCATGTTTAAATCAATATAATACATATCTAATTGAAACAGCTGTTGATTTTTGTCTTAGTTTCAGGATTAGTTCTTATTTATCTCACATCAGGTGATGAATAGACCTAACGCAGGGGAAGCAGAAGTGACAGGGAAAGGAGATGCATCTTTCCTGGGGTGAAGGCAGGATCCTGGACTAAGTTGGGCCAACTTTAAAACTGTGTAACTTATTCTTGGTAGCCTTTGTAGGAAATGGGGGGCAAAATTACTCATTTTTACACAACCTTCAGACATAATAGACCCTAGGAGTTTCAGACCAGTAGTCTTATCATTGAATATTCCATTGAGTACACATGAATGTTTATTGTAAGAATCTTCAGAGATGTGCAGTTTAACAGAGTCCGTTTCCTGAGTAATACAGTTAGATTCCAGTAGCATTTTTAAATAATTCATACTATCAACTTTTACACTATAAATGTGGCATTAACAAATTCTCCCTGATTGCTTTAATGTGTAAAAGAACAATGTTGTCAAAGAGCCAGCAGGTTCTGATATTTGCTTGTCATTGCCTTCTGAAGAAAGCTTTGTTGGTCTCTTTGCTCGTGTTTCAGGCCTGTCTATCAAAAGTAGCTGTCCTTACTAAAAGTTAGACTGGGTTACTTAACTTCATGCCACTGCATGGCCCACACACATCTTTTTTTTCCCTTTACCTCCGAAAGAACAGATGACTTAGAGATTCAAAGAAATCACTGTTACGTGGTATATGCTACCATGACTGTCATGCAGAAAATACCAGGTTTACTGGTGTCAAGTAACCATGAAAAGTTAAACTACATAATACAAAACCTCCTCGCATGTATGCAGTAGTTTTCTTGTGTATTTTACTATCAGGNATAGAGAGGCTGTTAAAAAAATCGACTTTGTCAGTGTAAGCTTTCAACTACTTTGTTCTTAGAGGTGCAGCGTTCCTGTTTTCTGCCTGAGCCTGTATTAAAAAATATTTTCCAACAGTATTCCCCTTTCACACTGACAGATGCTTAATACTGCAAATTAAAATAGTCCTTGTGAGGAGCTTGTTCTGTTTAGACAGCATACTTGAACTCAGTCTCTACTGCTAACTCTGCAAATTAATTTCAAGTTACCTTTTAAATTTGACCTTGTGTGGTAACTTATTATTATGATTCCTGTTACTGTATTTTAGAGATTGGGAGTAGCTTTAATGCAGCAGGGAAGCAAGCAGTGTAAAACTTGTTACTGTTTTGGCTTTTTGTGTGCTTTTGATACAGAGTGTAGTGTTTGTAACAAAAGCACAGACCATTCTCCTTTGGAGGTGACGGTTGGATTTTTCTTCTAAGCACGGCTAAGAAATGTGTTTTGTTCCTGTTTTTAGTGACATAAATTATTTAAATACTTTCATTCACGTTTGTGGCCATTTCTTAATCTCTTCCTTTTGCAGCAGAATATACATAGCAGCAGAAATGTTACTAAAGTCAGTGTCCAGAGCAGTAAAAAGGTTATGCAGTTAAGAGCAGAATCTTTCTTTTTTACTGTTTGTTTGAAATTGGAAGTTAAAGGGCATTATATTAGAATAGAAAATTAGAATAATCCGTCAGGAGATGATATGAGATGAAATACTAAGACGAATTGTCTTTCCAAATTATTCAGTGCTAGACCACTGTGTAAAGCAACTTACATTGTCATTCCTTGGCTTCTGTAGTGTGCCAGCTCTTTGGAATGATGAAGTCCTGACCTAGACAGAAGCACTAGGTTGGCAGCTGACACCAAGGTCTTGGACAAGCTTGTCTGACAAGTTGTTTGTTTTCAGGGGTACAGTTAAGGACATTGGGCTAGAGATATAGTGAGCTGTTAGTCTTTGAACTGCCGTGCATATGAAGTCCATGTAAACTGCAGGCCAAATAACCCCTCATTTTCAAAACCATGTTTAAATCAATATAATACATATCTAATTGAAACAGCTGTTGATTTTTGTCTTAGTTTCAGGATTAGTTCTTATTTATCTCACATCAGGTGATGAATAGACCTAACGCAGGGGAAGCAGAAGTGACAGGGAAAGGAGATGCATCTTTCCTGGGGTGAAGGCAGGATCCTGGACTAAGTTGGGCCAACTTTAAAACTGTGTAACTTATTCTTGGTAGCCTTTGTAGGAAATGGGGGGCAAAATTACTCATTTTTACACAACCTTCAGACATAATAGACCCTAGGAGTTTCAGACCAGTAGTCTTATCATTGAATATTCCATTGAGTACACATGAATGTTTATTGTAAGAATCTTCAGAGATGTGCAGTTTAACAGAGTCCGTTTCCTGAGTAATACAGTTAGATTCCAGTAGCATTTTTAAATAATTCATACTATCAACTTTTACACTATAAATGTGGCATTAACAAATTCTCCCTGATTGCTTTAATGTGTAAAAGAACAATGTTGTCAAAGAGCCAGCAGGTTCTGATATTTGCTTGTCATTGCCTTCTGAAGAAAGCTTTGTTGGTCTCTTTGCTCGTGTTTCAGGCCTGTCTATCAAAAGTAGCTGTCCTTACTAAAAGTTAGACTGGGTTACTTAACTTCATGCCACTGCATGGCCCACACACATCTTTTTTTTCCCTTTACCTCCGAAAGAACAGATGACTTAGAGATTCAAAGAAATCACTGTTACGTGGTATATGCTACCATGACTGTCATGCAGAAAATACCAGGTTTACTGGTGTCAAGTAACCATGAAAAGTTAAACTACATAATACAAAACCTCCTCGCATGTATGCAGTAGTTTTCTTGTGTATTTTACTATCAGGGCATCTTCAATCTGAGAGGCTTTTTCTACACTGTGAAGCAGGGGGCTACATGAGGTGCTTCACAAATGGCACATGGATCTGCAGCCATAGTGGTGGCACCTTGCCTTTGCCTGGAATTTGCATATATCTGGATAACCTGGGTACCAGAGCATTGCATGGGCTTTTCACAAGGCCATGTAGAGATAGGACAAGTGGGAATGGTCTTAAGCTGAAAATGGGTGGGTTTAGATTAGATATTATGAAGAAATTATTTACTGTGAGGCACTTGAACATGTTACCCAGAGAGGTTGCAGACTCCCCATCCCTAGTGATGTTCAAGACCCGTCTGATTGAGTCTCTGAGTAACCTGGTCTAGTGGAAGGTGTCCCTGCCAGTGGCCAGGGGGTTGAAACAAGAAAAAAGCTTGTTGCAAGGCTATATTTTGTTTTTCTCATCTATCCACACTGTATCTACATCTTCTCCTTGCCTCCATATTTTTCATTTATGTTTCAAAACTAATCATTCTTAATATCAAAGTTTAGTGGTAAAAGATTGTTTTGCATAGGGTAACTGCTTGTGCAGTACTTTGAAATGCTCATTTCAGTGATAAGTTTATAACCTGATTTCATAAAAAGTTATGTTTCACCAGTTAGGAAAGTGATGAACTCTAGCACTGGAATTGGAATGACTGGAAAGGCACTACTTCAATAGTTCTGCAAAATGAGTTCATTATTTAACTGTATCTTTTTTCTTCTGCTGGGAGGACTTTTTCCCAAAGGACTGTATGTAGGGAAATACAGAGTAAGTTGGTTTCATATAGGGTACATTTACTCCTTTGTTCCCTTCAGGTGGGATCTAGCTGATTGCTGATGACCGAGTGCAATTGCCAGTGCAACTTCTTTGTTTCAGCACAAGCAGTAACAAATCAGTCATGAGGTACAGGGCTACAGAAAGTCAATAAAGCACACAGAAGTAGAGAAATCTCCCAAATAAACCACATGTTCCCATAGACTTGAAGTGCTCTGTTTTTAATTCTGTAGTTGTGAATTAAGAATGATCAAAGTGATTGTGTTTAAGAGGAAGTGCCTTTTTAAAGCTGCTCAGGTGAACTGTGTGTGAACTAATATGGAAGAAAACCTGATTTCGACAGTCATCTTGCATCACTGCACCATAAAAATTAGTAGATATGTGGTAAGCAACAGGATAATCATCACAGTAGCAGATGATTGTCAGCTTTCCCAGTCACCCAAGCAGAGGTAAGTGCCCAATTCATGCTTCTGTCAAGGCAACTGTATACTACCCTATGTACAAGTTTAGTTACAGGGCTGCTCCTTAGTCATAAATGTGTTTGTTTGTGTGCTTCTTCCTTAACAACAAAATTTTAGCTGTGTTTTATAGCAAATCCTGAACTGGAAGGGGTACTAAGCAAGTCTGCAGATGATGCAAAACTGGGAGGAGCTGTTGACTCCCTCAAAGGCAGGCAGGCATGCCCTGCAGAGAGACCTCAACAAATTAAGAGGACTAGAAATCACCAACCATATGAAGTTCAACAAGGGGAAGTGCTGGATTTTGCATCTGGAATGGTGCAACCTCAGATATACATAACAGACTGGGGAATGAGAAGCTGGAAAGCAGTGCCACAAAAAGGGACCTGAGAGTCCTGGTGGATGGCAAGTTGAATATGATTCAGCAGTGCCCTGGCAGCCAGGAGGGCCAACCATGTCCCGAGGGGCATCAGGCACAGCATTGCCAGCCGATCGAGGGAGGGGATTGTCCTGCTGTGCTCTGCACTGGGGCAGCCTCACCTTGGATATTGTGTGCAGTTTTGGGCACTGCAATATAAGAAAGACATTAAGCTATTAGAGAGTGTCCAAAGGAGGGCAATGAAGATGGTGAAGGGCCTTGAGGGGAAGCTGTATGAGGAGTGGCTGAAGTCACTTGGTCTCTTCAGCCTGGAGAAGAGGAGACTGAGAGGAGACCTCATTGCAGTTACAACTTCCTCATGAGGGGAAGAGGAGGGCACTAATCTCTTCTCTGTGGTGACCAGTGACAGGACCCAAGGGAATGGCCTGAAGTTGTGTCAAGGGAGGTTTAGGTTGCATATTAGAAAAGCGCTTTTCATCCAGAGGGTGATTGGGCACTGGAACAGGCTCCCAGGGAAGTGGTCACAGCACCAAGCCCGATAGAGTTCAAGAAGTGTTTGGACAATGCACTCAGGCACATGGTGGTGACTCTTGGCATTGGTCCTATGCAGGGCCAAGGGTTGGACTTAATGATGTGAGTCCCTTTCCGCTCAGCATATTCTGTGGGATTCTATATGAAAACAGTCTTTAGCTGTATAGTTTCATGATACATAGCTCACTAATGCCATTATTTTATTAGATTAGCCATTATTTTATTTTTTAAAAAATCATTGTCAGGCCTTCTACCACATTAAAAAGCAGAATGAGTTAAATATGAGTATTGAAGGGGGAGGGGGGCATGTGGAAATGGAACTCAGGTGTAGACCTCTTATGAGTAGACCCCTACCTTGTGAACATCTAGTGGGAAGACCTGTTTTTTATGTATTCTGGCCTATAAACGCTTACACTTACACTATTGACCAAGAGATGGTCTCAGGCTTTCTCTTAAACAAAGTCTCACAGAATGAAATATTTGTCTTTTTTAGCTCCTGTGTCTGAAAGGCTAGAAATAAATTACTTGCTGCCCTTCCTCATACTGATTTTGTAATTACAAATAATTACTGTCATTACTTTTTTAATTTCAATACCACATTTGATGTGCCAAGTGCAGCAGCATTACTGATGCTGTAATAGCTTCTACCTTATTAATTTCTTTTTCTTATAGAATACTTTTTCAAAATGTTTCCACTTATTAGCAAAACACCTTCCTGTCTGAATTTTGGTGCTTATGTTTTTGTTCTGAGCTCTTGTTCTTACCAGAATTCACAATTCTCAAAGCTATACATCTTAGATGTGTGGTCCTGCTGCAGTTGAGCTGCTTATGCACAAAGCAACCATATTCCTTCTGCACAAGGAGGAAAAAGCATCTGGATTCTCCTACCCAGTGCAAGTTAGCCTAACATTTAACCATCCAGCATTCCTGTCAGAAGATTACTGGCAAAACAAGCAATGCAGTAGATTATTATAAAAGCAACAGTCTAACAAGGAAAGTGAAATAAGGAGGTAGATGCTGTCATTCTGCAATATTGTTTTACTGTTGGTTAGAAGGGTACAGGTGTTCAGGGAGAACTAAGGCAAAGATTTCAAATTCTCCTTCTGGAAATCGTTTGCCAGTACTTAAATTATGTAGAAACTTGAAACCTATTGTATTAACCTTTCAAAGAAATGAAATCTCTTCAGGAATCAGGTTATAATGATAGTATGCATTCATGCTTGGGGCAGATGCACAATAGAATTTCAAAGACATTAAACCCTTTAACTCAAACGATTGCCAAGAGCAAAGATGCTTCTTGAAAAAGGACTGAGTCCTGTGAAGTAACATTTTTATAATGGTACACCTGAAATTCAGTATTGAAGCAAGACTCAGGTTGAACACACTTTCAATTCTTCACTAATGTGCCAGAGTTGTGATTCCATATGGAGTCAACAGCAGCTCAGTCAGAAGGAAACTTGATCTGGAATAGGTTTGATGGCTCCTCGGAAATGCCTGATTGGCTTGCTCAAGTAAATAGGGGTTCCTAAAAAAAATTACTCCACTTTAAGTAAATGCAGTGAATCTAGCCTTTAGCCTCTGTTGCCCTCTCTTGTCACTTTGTGCACAAATAGATATTTGTGTGCCATGAAGTCTCCTGGTATTACTTGAGAATTTCAGCTTTGCTTCTGTTTGGAATATCTCTGCAAAGCTTGAAAAGACATTCCAATTGCCCCCAGATCAGGTTAGTTCTGGGCACAGAAGACAGAGTATTTCATTATAATTCCTTTTTAAATTTTTATTTTGAGAGTTTTGACTGTCTTGGTCTAAAAGCTGATACTGGCAATACTGCTGAAATGTGCTATTTCTGCAATTGCTGGATGCCTACATTAAAATGAATTAGGATTCCTGCAGGTGTCTCATGAAACAATTTAGAATGTTTAGTTTAAACTAGAGTTAAGCACCTACTCCTGCCAGTATTACATTACATAAGTGATTTAGATTCTGATTTTCTTTTATGTGCTCAGCTTGAGTGAGGAATGTTTGCCTCTGATATTCTTTCTTGGTTGGCTGGAGGAAACTGTGTGAAATACACCCTCTTGGAAGGGGATTGAGTTCCAAAAAATGAAAGTTCTCTTGGGCAGCACCAGAGTTCACGGAAGCATATGATGCTTTTCCCTTGGCATGACACTGCTATGGAGTGTGTCTGAGGGAAACTTTTTATCTATGCAAGCATGCAAACCCCTTCTGTGCTGGGGCCACCAATTACCGCCAAATAAGGTGACAGTTCTTTTTTCCTGATAGCAGTAAATAAGCTATGTACAAACAAATCCATTCTACACTTTGAAAAATTGTCAATACTTCTGAGAGAGGGAGATACCAGTAAGTGTTCAAGATGAAAAGTTCTCCGAGTGTGAGGTGTAAAATAACAGCAAAGGAATGGCTGTGAAATTAAGTTTCATATATGCCAGAATAGTTGACTTGCTGGAATATATTTGACTCCAGAGAGCCAGAGCCACTTCCCTGGGAAGTGTTCAAAGCAGTATCTTAACATTTCTTTTAATAGAAAAAGGAGCTTTAGGCCTTGGAATTTCTTTCCCCACTGCTATATCCAACATGCAGGGCTGGCCACCCTGATTCCTGTGTGCCTAGCTTGGTTAAATTAACTTTCTCTTCCTAATTATAACTTTCCTACTCCTAAGGGAAAACACATGAGTGTTGACAAAGCAGGAACAAAACTTTTAATTTAAAAAACAAACAAGCAAACAAAAAAAATATGGAATGTACTGGCTTGAAAGAAAATTTTAAAATCTTTTTTATGCAATGGTAGAAATCTTTAAAAAGTAAACTTTCCTCATATGCTGATAAAAATAGAACACTGAAAGTTGCAAGTGAATACTACAATAAACATGCAAACTCCAACATTCCTTCCTTATTTAAAGAAAAAAAAACCTGGCAAAACAGCTTAAAATATCAAGCTAACTCTTCAGCTTTAAATGTGTAATCAAATATAGATTGCATTGAGAATTTATGTTATGTGTAAATACTTAGATTTCAAGTGGCTCTGGGGTGCTAAGTGGCTGGCTCTTGGTTATCAGTTACAGTTTTTTGGTGTCAGGGATCTATCTAATGTAGTCATCTGGAAAGCAACATGGTTTGAATAACTTAACTTTCCTCTTTTAGAATCTCTTGATAGAGAAAACACATTTTTTTCCATGTTCACTTATCTCTGAACAGAATTCTTACTAGGTTCTCCAAATTTTGCTTTTAAATCAAGTATTGTGCTAAAAAAAGTGGATCTGCAGCACCATCTCAGAAGCAGAGAAAAACATTAGATTTAATTAGGATCAAATATTTATTAAGCACTGGTAGATGAATTGAGTCTATTCAGTAATGGAGAAATTGTTTGTGGGTAATTTGCTGTAGTAGTAACACAGGAGGCATGCATGATTAAGTCTGCACAGAGATTTTTTTTTTTCCTTTTGGGTGGTTTGTCATCTAGACTAACAGTTTTATTTACATAGTATATTTTTCCATCATTCTTAGATATCGGAATCAAAATCTATTTTGAAGTATCTCTTGTTAAGTTGATAGGATAAGGTGCCTAAATGTGTTGTATCTCTTCATACATTCTTAAGTATGATTTTTCACTTCTTGTAAATGCAAGTATGGTGAGATTGGTGAGATGGTGAGAACTGGGTTAACCGATGAGTTTGTGCAGTGCATCTTTAGTGTCTGAGTATGGTATTCTGTGATAATGTAACAAATAAGAAGCATCTCAGAACCCAGGTAAGAAAACTAAATATGAATTATAGCCTAGGATTTTTGTATTACAGCCTATTGGCTCAATTCTGGCCCTATCATTGAGATATTTTCCCAATTGATTTACTGGAAATCAGTCAATATTGAGAATAAAACTTGGCTCTATAGCTTCTAGATGTGACCATGAATGTTTACAACATTGTTCTCTTCTTACTGAGGGCTAGAACTATGACTGGCTCTTAATTGTCTCATTTTGAAGCTACAGTGCTTTATTGTACAAGATGATATGGATAAGCTGAACGGAGGAAATGCTCCAGCCAGCGGTAGTCTGGACCTACTTATCGGCTGTATGACATTCTCTAGATGGATGTTAAAGCTTTACTTGTGTGACAGAATTTCAGAAGGAAGAATTACAATTAATTTTTTGTCGAGTCTTAGTTTTAGAATAATGTATCAAGTCATAACAGCAAGCATTGACCATAGGGCAATCTAACTTCTTTTTCAAATAAATTTTAATAATAGGGCTTCTTTTCCAAAAACCAAGAAGCAATGCTCAGAGGAAGTTCAGTTCTGTGCTTAGTCTCTAAACCCCAAAGAAATTATCTTTGCAAACTAATGAGGATAAAATTAAGAATTGTAGCCTGTGGCACCTCCTTCAAAGCTTTAAATGCAAATGGAAGAGTTGGCATTAGGTCAACCATTTTCTGGATATATTTTTCTAAGAGTGCTTAGTGTGCTACTGAAGCTATAGAAGGCAGTAATTTCTATCTCTGCAAGTTTGTCAAGGACCAGTGGAAGGAGAAAGCTGTTTCAGAGTGGTCTCATGGCTGTAAGTGCAGCATGTTGATGGCATTTCAGTCTCTTAGTCACCCTTAAAAATGTAATGGAGCAGTTTCATCCCTGCTGATAAAGTGATGAGTTTGAAAATGAGAGGATCATCCATACATGAAAGACACTGAAGTGCTAGCTGAGATCTCTAAGTAACATCTTTCTTTGTCAACAGCCCACCCCGATCAATGCTTGTGATCCCAGCAGCAGCCGTCCCTGATCAGCATTTAGGTAACAAGTGAGAAGAGATTGCAATTTTTCAGATTTAATAAGGGCACTGGATTGTAAGTTCTGCCTTTGACTGGACCAAAGACAATGTACGCAAACCCTTAGATGCTTTTTTCACTGTGTAAATGCTTTGTGTGCTCTGTGACAGCAGCCTAGCTGTTTGCAGTCAGATCCCCCAAATGCATGTAGTCTGGTAACTGGTTTAGCACAAGGACAGGCTTAATATTAGCAGAAGGTGCTTGTAAACAAGCCAGAACAAAAGTGCTTAGCAATGTTAAGCTGCTGAGGATTCTCTCTTAACTGGGTGTTCCCAGATGGTCAAAATACCCCAACACAAGTTTTTGCCAAGTGCTTTTCATCCTATTGTGTCTGATTCCTGAGTGCTTTCCAATTAGTTGTGTTAACTTTCTCCTAGTGCAAGCTAGTGATATTAAGACGTCCTCAGAACTAAACCTGGTCAAATATGGCACTTACGGAAGAATAAATGGGTGTGGGAAATTTTTTCATGGTTCTTGAAGAAAAGGTATTTCCAAAAAGTGTTCTGTCACAGGATGGAAATGTTTTTATAAAGTTTTATACAAATATTATTCTAGTTGGCAAACACTACCTGAGGTAACAGCAGATACATACTTTGTAACTTAGTAGTGATGCCACTCAAAACAAGGTTTTGGATTTTCTCTAGGAGACAAACTAAGAAAAGGCAGAAGCTGCATGAATTCTGGTAATAAGGGCAGAAATTTGTTTGGAAATTTTCTTTGTATTTGGAGATAGTATTTGGGCAGTACAAAACAGCAGTTATTCTGGAGCTTGCCACTTCTTCCAAGCCTAGGGAAATATTTAATGGTTCCTAGTGTCACATTCAGGATTTACTTTTACAGCCAAAAGATAAATATATGTGTGGAAACTCAAATTTATTGATAGTCTGTCAGTGCTATAAGTTCAATCAAAATGGGTTAGTGTAAAGCCTGTTGATTTTTAATTTGTTCATCATTAAGAGAATATCAGTTACATACTGAAACTGCACAGTCTGTCAAATAAATAGTATATGCCTGTGTAAAATTAGGAGGAAATAGGCTTTTCCGCATTTGTGAACATACTTTTTGCCCTTCTAAGTGGGAAGAGTATGCATTAAAGTTTCTGACACTGAAGCTTTGTACCAGAAAAATGTGAGAACTAAAGCCTCTGTTAAACGGAAAGCAGATGTGTCAATTTTTTTCTGTAAGAATGTCTTTTTCATTAAAAATTTGGACTTCATATGATGACTGCCCAACAGCTGCTGCTTAAAAGTGCCACTCTGAGGGCAGCAGCTGGACCACTCACTGTGTAGACAGAATTGGAATAAGCATGTCTGATGAGCATCTAAGAATGATGGCTGGAAGGCAAAACTCATGACAGCTGGACCAGTTAATATAGACACTCATGCTCAGTGTTGTGCAAAGACCAGCAGTTGAGGTTCTGATAAGCAGATAGGGAGCATAGAAGCATACAGAAGACACAGGATGCATTTTCCAACATAGCCTATAATTATACGCACCATTTCGTGTATGTGATACTAATTGCATACATAATTTCTGGCATGCTGGTCCTTACATTTACCCAACTACAGAATTTGCATATGACTTTTCTTTGTGCAGATGCAAATTTTATTGCTTATTTTTACACACAATCATCTGAGGAACAGAGTGCATTGCTTTATACACCAGGGTGTACTCGTCTTGTGGGCTGAGTTAAGGCTGTCCCAAAATCCTACCCAACCCTTCCAGTCTGGGAAGGATATGTGTTTTGGTTATGAAAGAAATTATTGGGCAAAATACTTAGTGTGCTCAAACCATAGTGTTTTAAATTTTTCTTTTTTCCTCAGTTCTTTTGTATTCCAGAAAGGATGTATCTGGTACTGCATTGAATTAAAGCAGATTGTTCATCTACGTATTGGTAATGTTCTGCACAATTCAATGTGGCTAATGAAGCACTGCACATGCTGCCTTCGGGGCTGTAACTATGGCTTGGCATAAAAATATGGCCTTGATATTCTTTGAGCTGCACAATGAATGATCAATAGGAAATGACTGCAGTTTGTAGTCCTGTGTAGTCACAGAGCGAACACACATTATGTTTCCAAACACAAAGAGAAGTATAAGCTGAAGAGTAAAGTGACTTACTAGTCTTAAAACATACAAGTAAACTGCATGTTTCCATTTTCTATTTTACAAAATACCCTTCGTTGACAAGTTTTGTTTAAGTTGACGTGATTAGGCAGTCTTTTCAAGTTATTAATGGAGCAGATGCAATCGTATGCTAGGTATTCTAATAAGACATGATTCTGGCAAGATACGATTCATTGAAATGCCTTCTTTGTGGGATAATGTCCTGGTCAGCTCAAAGGAGGTTGCTTCAAATCTGGGGGGAAAGAGCAACTTCAATGTTAAAAATTGAGGCCTATATATGTCATAGTTATGTTCATAACTTACAGGAAACAATGGGAGCAACTCTGGAGTAGTGCATTAACTTTTCATTTCTATTTTTTGTAAGAAAATACTAATTTATTCTAAAACATTATATCTGAAACAATTTTCACAAGTTCAGTTCTGAGATACTTTTGCAAATCAAATGGGTAGGTTTGAAATAAAACAAATTGAGCTTTTAAAGTATGAATGTGTTCCTGAAATGACAGGGACTTAATGTGTTGATTTTGGTGGAAATATGTAATTTCAACAAAATTCTTGATACTATACTACAGTTTATAGCTGAATTAATGTTAAATTCGTAGTGCTCAAGAATTATATAGTTCAAGAAGTTAAAAACAATAGAATTTTTTAAAAAAATTTGCCTCCATTTACATGATTCCCTTCCATTTGTGTTGTTGATTTTGATTCTTACCTCCTTTTCAAACTTGTACATCAGTAAAAAATACCTAGACACTGTCTTTCTCTGTGTGTTTCTTGTCCCTAGTTTCAAAACCGAATGTGTACTTTGACCTTAGCTGTGCCTAAGCTGTGCTTAGTTTAGATCTTGGAGCTTGTTACACTAATAAGTAGTGTCTGTGGCTTTTGCTGCTCTTTTAAATGTGTTATTCCTCACCCTTCTGGGTAGAAGCTTTAGGTCTGTGCTTTTTCTTGGCAGACCTTGGCTTTAACTCTTCTGCCCAGCTGGATGCACTTGAGGAGCTCTCAAGGATAACTGTTGAGCATGTGTAAGCTTCTGTTCGTCTTCTAGAGGCTGCTACAGCAGCAGCGCTCTACCAAGGCTCTTACTATACTACTCTATTTACATCCCATTATTTGAAGTGAAACTCTTAGATGTTTCCTGGTGCAGAGGTAGCCCAAAAATATACAGATACGGCAGAATATCTCTGGAATGTCTGCAGACCTGTCCTCTTCATCAACGTTTTCCCTATTCATCTTTTTGTCTTATGTATGGCGTTATGTCAGGCATTGCACTTTTCTAACTATCTGTCCTCTGCAGTTGGTGATTTCTTTTATTCTTTAGCAAACTTTTTACTCCTACTCCTCTTTCTCTGAGATCTTGTTTTCTGAAAAAAAGCAACTAAAAGTGAATCTCACTCTTTTCACCAGTTCATTAGGTGATCTATAACATTATGCACCACTTTTATCTCCTGGTATTTTAGAAGCAACGAGAGGTTAATCCTGAAGTTAACCATGCCATGAGATTTGAATGCTCTCACCTGAGTGGAAGCCATCAAGTGCTAACAATTGTGTGTCCTTTCTAGTCTGGAAGCTCCTAATTCAGTGCTGTAAAAGTGTTAAAAGCTCAACTAGAGTTCATAATTGTATCCAGAGATTTCCTGAAGGCAGCCGGAGAGTTTTAGTTTCTTTGCTCCAGTACTACATGTGGCTTTGTCTTCTGAGCCCTATGTACATTGTAGCAGGTGAGTCATGACCCTGGTCCTGATCTTTCAGACAAGTCTGAGGTTGCTATGCTGTGTGTGGATTTACTGTTTATATTTTGTATAATGCGAGTCTCTTTTTGTAAAATATTTATAAATGTTCTGTATAGTTGTATCTGAAGGGTTCCTGTAGAGGCTGCGGTCATGTAGTTAACTACAGTGAATATTGCATGTAAGCGTTACACACAAACTGGTTTAATTTATACTTTTTAAGGAGTCCAAATTATAAACTCTAAGGAGAAATCTTGCTGAATCGATCCGTGGAATGATCCAATAGAGTTTGTTTACATTCCCACACATTTTGGTGTTTCTGCTTTATACAGAGAGATGCATAATTTTTGCTTGCTTCAAAAAGTCGTGCAGTGCGAGAAGATGGATGAGCTGTGGATCTTGAATGTTTTAAAAACACTTGTCCAAGCTCATAGCTTTGCCTTTTATGCTACAAGCTTTGTAAATAATTTGGCTAGACATTGAACATCTGCATCATTAGCCTTAATAAAAAAATGTAAATGGAAAGTAAAGGAGCTCTGCAATTTAGCTGTGACACATTTGTGTGCTTTCTCCTTTTAGGCTGCTCTGACTGTGTAGCATATGGATGCACTCTTCCCTGAATGACACAAGACAAACTGCTTCCAAAATGTTATACAGCCAGAGTTCAAGTCATAATTTACTTCAGCACAGAAGTTCAGATTGCTGTATTCTGTATGGAGCCTAGATAGGACAGTGAGCTTGAAATATCTGAAATTCCTTAAGGTCCTATAGAATAAAAGTGTATGCATGGTGAAGATTCAGATAGCCTGAACAAGCTATGCAGAATTGTGTTAGTTCTAGAACAGACAACATGTAAACATGGTACCATAACTGAGTTAATAAGATATGTGTGGGAAAATATTGGAACCTTGCTACTCTTAGGATTAAATTATCTTTTGTACTGTACTATGCGAATTCTACAATAAATTGGATAGCAGGTGTTGGCACTCACACATGTATCTCTTGTTAAGGAGAATTTACTTCTGCATGCTCTGTCTCATTAACAGACAGCACCGTACTTCTGTTATTATTATAAAAGCTTAGTCAAATAATTCTCCGTTTGCTCTTGTTGGAAATTGTGTTCTGAATTTGATTTTATTCAGCAAGAGTTTTTCAGTGGTCTGTGTATTTGTTCCCCTTGGTTTCTCTCTCAAGCATATCTGCTATTTATGACATTCATCAGTTATAGAAACCAGCCTTGAAAAAAGATATATATGAGCTCAACTCACCCCCCTCGTTGCTTTGAAAGCTGACACACAAGAAATGTTCAATTCTTAACTTTATAGGTATTTGCTTTCTTTTTTTTAAATGAACAATCCTTTTTGGTTTTATTTCTCTTCTTTGAGTAGATAGTGAAATACTTTTATGCAATACAAAAGTACTAAATATATAGAATGAGCTGTGTTTATGTGCACTGTTCCCACAAATACTGTATGATGCCTTCATCTTGTTCTCTCAAGGGCTTGAGTTTTCCATCATCTATATTTTATTAATGTTGTTACTTAACCCATTGCAGAGGGTATGGGGGTAGGGGGAATGTCTGTTCTTACAGCCATCAGGATGCTTGCTCTTCTCATGAATTGTTTTCTGCAGTCAGCATGAAGTGTCTATAGAGTATGGCATTTAAATGTATAATGAGAAATTCCTCTATGTAAAATACAAAGGACAAATTAAGATGCTGGATTAAAGCTAAAGTATCAACAAAATCTGGCACTTGGAATTTATCAAAGGTAGAGAATATTAAATCTTGGCAAGCTGTGTCTGTTCAGGCCTAAGGTTTTGTCATCTTGTCATTGTTGTGAGTTTCTTGGTATTGCAGATACTTTGTGAGTGAAATAAGGTGCAAGGAGGTTCTGAAGAAAATGGGGGGGGGGGGGGGG
>VWZD01011248.1:1588-37374 GCA_013396695.1 Sakesphorus luctuosus | reverse complement strand
GGGGGGGGGGTTGTCAGCTCTTCAAATGAGCCAGGCACCCTTATCTCTATCTGCTGTCTTCCTATTACCATAAATATAACCTTTAATATACTTTATAAAACAGAAGTGAGGCAAACCCCTGCCAACCAGTAACAAAGGACTCTGTGTTTGAAAGGCCTTAGGAAAAATACACTAATAAGAGAGTCTACCAACATTTGGTGTATTTTTCTTTGATTTCTTTGTGTATAGATGCTTCATTTCTAAAACTATTGGTAGGTGTTTGTTTGTCAGTAGAGAATAGCTATAAACACATAAATAGCCCACAATAATCTGGCTTTAGAAACCATTTCTTAGGCTGTGCGATGTGTCAAATGTTTAATAGTGTTGCAATAAATCACTAATTTTTTACTGCGTGACATTTTTATTACTCTGAGAGAAAGACTGTCTCACCTTCCTGCATTCAGAGGTGAATAGACTTGTTTTAGGTTTATTGATTGCTCTGTTTTTCAATAGGTGCTGTTTTTTCAATATTAACATAATTTAATCTTTCCCATAAGGCATGATCAGTAATGCAGTATCAAATAGTAACTGCCAGCTTCTTGAATTATTATTCTTCTTATTCAACTTGACAGCTAATTTGCAAGCTCTTCCCTCCCCCGACCACATGTGATGCTACAACTTTTAGTATGGCCAAATCTTTTGACTCCAGCTGGAAATGCAAATTCAATGTGGTATGATCAGGATTCTTTTGCATAAGCAACCACATTCAGTATAT
Source organism: Sakesphorus luctuosus (assembly GCA_013396695.1). NCBI lineage: Eukaryota > Metazoa > Chordata > Aves > Passeriformes > Thamnophilidae > Sakesphorus > Sakesphorus luctuosus. The sequence goes on along the minus strand of VWZD01011248.1, from coordinate 36,620 downwards.
TAGAGGCCAGAAATCTACATGACAGAAAAAAGAAGCAAAGGACAAATAATCTTATGGTTTCCACTGGAAATTTCTGTATGACCAATGAGGTAGTAGGGAAATATGACTTTATAGGTTTCCACCTAATAGGGCTGCCCTTTGTAACCACAGGCCAGACAAGAAGGCTTTGGATGCTTTTCCTATATAAAGATATGTCCACGTCAAGGAGTTTGACTGACAGTTTTGTAAGCTGAAGTATTGTTTATTCTTAGAAAAGAAACAACATCTTGTGTCTAGATATGGAAAAAATATTTGGAGTGGACATTTTTGGAATGAACTAAGGAAAAGAAATAGAGTCTACAAAATGTTTGACAAAGTAGAAAGTACAAAAATATCCCTGAACTTGCTCCATTGCGAAACTGCAGAGCTAAAGCTGCTTTTCCAGTTCCTTCAGTAGCCAAAAAATTGTTTAGGCTGCTTTTAAGATAAGCTAACTGTGCTCAGTTAACTGTGTGCTTTCTAATACACAAAATCTGTGCTAAAAATATGTTTCATGTGAGGGTTTTTTCCTGAAGCCTAAATCTAGCAGATTTCTACAGTACATGCTTACTTATAGCTTGGGAATAATCCTGTCTTTATACAGAAAAGCCTGTGTTGATATCTTACAGAAGACTATGGATTCTATGAGCATATATTAAGGACTTTGAATCAGAGCTCTAATATTTTTAAATGAGAAAGTGAAGAATGGAAACCTGCTGCAGGCCTGCTATTACCCATAATTACAGCTTCAGGTATTTGAATCAGAAAGCTTAATTTCTTTACAATATGCACAGATCTGTGTCTACTCAATACACCATAGCAATGTCTGTAGCAGGGAATAGATCAACACTACTGTCAATAGAAAAAAAATCTCATGGCAGTAGTTTTCTTTTGCCTTGGTTTTCTTAATTTCTCAACTTCTTGCAGGTTTTCTTGCATCAGAAAACTGTTGTATCATAGGGAATAATTATATCATTCCAGGCTAAAATTGGTAAGTAGGCAGTTCCTGGGCTGTTGGTCCCATTTAACATGTTGGGAGCAGAGATCACTTTTGGCCTTTTTATTCCGTGTGCATATTCCACATATTATGTCTGAACAGTTGGCAGCTGCAGTGGGACTGCAAAACACCAAACACAGGATGCACAAAGCCCAGGACAGTCCTGTATTGCTCTTCCTTCACAACTGATGCATCCTCAGTGCTGTAGTGATACTCTAATGTTGTGACATCATACTGTAACAGCAGCGTGGCATAGGATTAGCACAAAGCCTTGAAGCTAGTGTCCTTATTTGAGGACCTGTGAAAATCAAAAGTTATTTTCGGACCTTTGCATCCTTCAGATATGGTTTATGAGATGTGTAACAGCCTCATCTGTCGTAAGACAGCAGAGGAAACTTCAGGCTTCTCTGTCATCCAGCTCTCAAGTACCCTCTTTGCCGACCTATCCTATTAGTGAAGGTTGGATTTTCAGCAAAGATGAGCATAGATAGAGCACTAAGATCAGCTGAGACTTCCATGTCTTTGAGAGGAGATAATCTGCCTGGGTACTGTGGGGCCTGAGCCTTTCCCTTCAGCTCACTTCTCTCTGGCCAGTGTGTCAGAAATCATTGTGTTATTTGGCTGATGCTCACTTATGGAAAATGTCTGATGAAGTGGTTGTATGCCGTGAAACAAAAAAGTCTGGAAATTGCTACAGTAATTATAAGTTACTCCATTATTTGAAGCAAAGTCAGGTGTCACTGCATAGTTTCTGCACTACTTGAAATTTAATACCTTTTCTGTTATTCAGTATTTACTCTGGGAAGGAAAGCAAATTATAAAATAATAAGCAGACATATCTTAGCATGGTTACTAATCTTGCTTCTGGTGCCTTGTGGCCTTCTTCTACAGTGATTTAGTTTCTTCTTTCACAAGAAAATAAAAATTCAAAACATGCTTCCCTGCTTTCTCTTTCAGAATTGTGTGTGACTGGTACTTTCTGATAGACCTTTCTCAAATATGATTGAACATTTCCTCTTAGTACATGCAGCATGAAAAGATTTTAATAAAAGAGTTTAATGAATCTCATGAAATAATTGTTTACATATAAAAAGCTACTTTCACATATGTGGGCTGGGGATGGTTCTGAATAGGACCCACAGTCATCTAATTACACACATTGTATTAGTAGATATGTGTAGTACTCTCAGGACTAGTCCAAGGACAAGAGATCCCTGACGAAAATTTTTCATTAAAAAGATAATTGCATAGCGCAGGACCTTTCTAAAAAGCCTGCATCATTTTTTTCTTGTTTTAATTAGGTGCTGAGATCTAGATCTAAATAAACTGAAAATAAGAAAAGGCTTTACTTTTGTAGGTAGTAGAACTAATCATGCTGGCAGTGACTATGGCATTGTGCAAGATTCAAACCAGAGTGCTTTGCTTGTAGTTTTATGATATGATGATCCTGGTAGAATTTGGTGTTTGGTATATACTGATGGATTATTTCATTCTTTGCATTGCAGTACAGCAGACCTACATCTGGCCAGTTAATAGCTACAACATCTAGGTGTATGCTACCAGTAACAGGAGGTCCCAATGTTATTTTTAACTTAAAGTGAGATTTCTGGAAACCTAGATTCTGCACCATCACCCTATTGGGTTCAGCTATGTGAGAAGTTGAAGGGAGAGAACACTGTCCACTCTGGTATGCCACTTAGCAGGAGTTGATCAGAAAAAATGGCTGGTTTGTGTGTTAGGTGAGAGTAGTGAGCTCCCTTAGATGGATGGATAGATAATCATAGATAGATAGATAGATAGATAGATAGATAGATAGATAGATAGATAGATAGATAGATAGAAAATTCAGCACAGACCAAATATCAGTTATTGTGAGAAAGTCTGTTAAACTAATTAAACTGTTGTTATCACTGTGACTGGTAACATCAGTCTGAGTACTAAAACTGGATAGTTAAAGAGGAGTTTGCAGATTTTCAGTCAGAATTGGAGAGCAACCCATGGAGTGATTACTGAGGTATTTTTACCATGAAATGTAGACAGAACCTAAAAGGAGTACAGTGAATTTCAGCAAAGTCAGAGGGCCTCAGTGTAGGGGCTACAGGCTATGTTGAATTAATCTGTTATTCTCAGTCAGCATAATGAAGAAGGAGATGTAAGGACTTAGCTGTAGCCTAGTTATGAAGGAAATGAAAGATTGTATGCAGAGGTGAAAGTGTTCTGTTGTAAACCTTACATGGTTGTAAGATGGTAATGGCAACACATAATACCACAAAGAAGATAGAATAGTGTGAAATATGTTTTGGCTTTTTAGATTGCCTTTCTACTGAGTGTGTTGCATGCTTACTGAAATAATAACTTTTTTTTTAATGAGAAAAGTGCCTCCAGATTGAGAAATGATAATGGATTTCACAGTATGCTCAGCAGAATAGTAGGATGGAAACTAAACTTGCATCTCAAGGCCTTAGCAAGGGCTGGAAGAGGAAAACAAAATACATTTGTTGTGGTGTTGTAGGGATTCTCAGTCAAATGGTTATTGCAGGTTGGACCTAGCAAAGATACAAGGTTCCACCATCTCTGGCCAGTACAAGAATGGCAAGTTACACACATAGTACTGTTCCCCTTGGACTGAGTTTGGGCAATTGGAAAGACAGTGTCTGGACTTTGGAAGTTCTGATCCTTTCTTAGGAAATGGCTAAACCCATTCTTCTTTGCAGGTTTGTTTGTTTCTGACTACCATTTTCTTGGTGAGACCATCAAGGTCATTTTGTGTCATTTCCTCGTATCCTGACGTCTATGGGGAGGTGTTTTGGGGGTTTTGGTTTGGGGTTTTTTTTCAGGTTTGGTTTTGGTAGGTTGGGTTGGGTTTTTTGTACAATGCAAAAGGGCCACCCTTTTCAACACTGCATGGTTTCTCTTGATATGCAAAGTAGTGCTATTCAGACCTGAAGCTCTGTAAATTCCTGAGTTCAGACAGACTGCCCACCTTTACTTCAAGCACAAAGATGGAATGTGTGGAAGAGTTAAAATGTGGCTGTAGACTCAGACCTAACCTGTAACTTTTATTAGTACATCTCATTGGAGATCTCCCTAAGCCCCATGATTTCAAAAGACTGCTCAGAAGATGCCAGTTAAGTTCACTTAATGGTGGGTGAAATTGAAGGTTTTGAAAAAAGTTTTTTCTCTGTGAAGAGAGCTGCAGTATAATGGAAACTCGTCTGCACAGTTAGGGTACTGGCTGATATTATCATGCACCTAGAATTGAGTAAGAACAAGAGTAAAAAAAAATACACTATTGTAATTTACCAGATTTCCTACTGTGTATTTAATAAGATTAAATTCTGTTTGGTCTTCACGTCTTAAGTAACAGATGAAAGACTCACATGTAGTAGCACATTTCACTAGAACCATAAAGAGAATCACTTCAGTCATTGGACAAATTAGATCGTGAGGTACCCCTGGAGATCAGATATTTCAATGTCTTGCATAAAGCATGACTAATCGTGGAGTTGAGTTGCACAAGTCTTTGTGTGGCTCAGCTTTAACTGTCCCTAAGGCTGGGCCTGTTCTAGTGCTTGACTACTTTTGTGAAGCTTATTTTTGCAAATACAAGATTCATAATCATACGTGTTGCAACAGTCTCTTGCCTCTTGTCTTTTCACTGGCCTTTCCAAGAGGAAATCTGGCCTTACTGGAACATACTATGAGGGAAATGACCACTACTCTTGACCTACCTGTGATACTCTTGCTAGTGTAGCTCACATGAAGGTAGCAGTCATTGCTCTAAGGACATGCAATCAACTTATGTTTGGCTTGGTGTTCATCGTGGTTCATGGGTCCTGTTTTGGAAAGTTTCCCCTTGGACTGTATGTGCTGCATGGAGTTGTTTCATCCCCAGTGCAGGACTTCGTCGAATTTCATGAAGTTCCTTAGCTTATTCTTCCAGCATTTGAGAGGTTCCTCCATTGTAAGAGCAAATTGCCAAGTCTGGTGACCTCTGTGCTTGGTACTAATGACCCATGAAAGAACAGTTGCACTAAGTTTCAATGAATGCTAATTTTTTTAGTATAGACCCAAACTTACAAGACTGGTAACCTGTCTCTTTGTGTCAAATGTACATGAAATTCCCGAAAATTCAATACAAAAATTTCTGACAGATATTTTTTGGTTACTCCATTGCAGAATATTTTGTTTCATGTATTTAACAAAATGGCACTGCCAGACTTCATATTGATTCTTTGTTCTCACAAATGAGAATGGAGAAATGGGTCCAGGTACCTTGAGGTGGACTCCACTAACTAAACCCATGTGGTTAATTTACTCTGACATCCTTTACAGATGATTAGTTTAAAGGATACCTTAACAGTCTATATTAATATAGCAACAAAAAGTTCATTAGCATGTGCTCCACATTGTCCCTTGTGGCTACTGTGAGTTAGTTCATGTCTCAAAATTGACACTTTTTGCTCTTGGGAAGAATTTTCCAGGCTTCTCTCCAATGCCTTTTAAAAAGTCCCATCAAAAGCAGTGCAGAGAAAATGACTTGCAAAACCACTGCCTGCCTTCTCTGTTATTAAACTCTTCCCGTGTCTGTCTGCCTGGAAGCAGCTACAAGCTGCAAAAATGAATAAAACACGCAATGGGATAGCACTGCTCAGCTATTTGGACACTGTGACAGCTTTGACCTCTGAGTGACTTGCTAACTCTGCATCCAGTGGAAGCTCAAAACAATGAGTGCCTGTCCAGCTACACCCGGATTTGTTTCCTGCTGTCAGACTTCAAGGAAGTCTGCTCTGTGTGACACAGCAGCTTACAAAAAGTTCTACAGCAGCCAAACAGTAGTGGCTGAAAACAACACAACTTGGTGGTGGAAATGCCCATCCTCTTCATGTGTGTGTCATACATGCAAAACTGTGTGAAATGGTGTAGTTGCTAAACATAGGTAGCCAAGACGTGTTGGAGTGTGGGAGTTCACCATTTTTTAGGTTTATATTCACCTAGCCTAGCATTCTTGGAGAAAGAAGCAAATTGTTTAATAAACTTCTAGCCACTGTGGGGATGAATTATGAACTCAAAGTCCTGCGGTGTGTAACTTCTTATAAGAAAAATTTCAAAAGTATCGTTTTGGTGAAGATACGACTGCTTTTCTCTGACTGGCAGTATCCCAAGTTTCTAGCTTGGTAGACAGTGTGTGAATTATAGATAGTAACTTGATTGAATAGCTTATCAGCTCATATGTAGTAAAAAAATTTCGTAGATGAGAAATTGAGATCAGTGGAAGGAAGGGCTCTTCATTCTCCCATGGATTAGATGAAAGCTTGAAAAAAAATACTTTTTACTTGTGTATGTGGTGATATTTATGTCACAGGTGATAACACGGATCTTTGTTACTTTAATAAAATAATGTTTGTACCAGTGAAGTCCTTAAGACCTGTTTAAATTATTATGGTACTGGTTAGCTCTAAAGGAAATAATTTATATTTTAAACATAAAGGTGAAGTCCTTAACATCAGCTGCTATGGTTGGGTTTTCAAAGCACAGAAGCTAATGGAATATACCAGTGCAGGAATCTTGCTCATTTGCTTCAAGTACCTACTTTTACAACTGTGCTTACTGTGTTTGCTCTTTTAGAATATAAATCTTTAGTTGTGGAATTATATTTAATGGGGGGAAAGGAGTAACAGATTTTGTTCCTTTGAGGTAGCACAAACAAAAATGCTTTGCCTCTGAGTCAGGCTGTCTTCATGTTGTGAAGTCAGGAAGCTGTTAGATGTACTTGGTGTTATGGAAATAGTACTTGTGTAATGGGAAAAGATTAACCTAGTGTAAGAAATTTGCATGGATTTGATAATTGTTGATATGTACAATGTATTCTGCTCTTGTAAACTGTACTAAAAACTGAAGTGATGCATAGAGGAGAAAAAAATACAGAATTGCTTTTTGATAGTGGTTTATATTTATAACATTTTTGACACCGGTCACTTGAATTTCATAATAAGGTGATACTTTGGAGACTCTTGCAAAACATTTACTATAGAGCTTGTATTAAATCACTGAGCATGTTCTGTGTATGAAAATTTAAGACAAATACTGACCTCTTGTAAGTGTATTTATCACAAAACAAAATTGTGAATTATCTGACAAAACCCAAAAATTATTTAGAGCTACTGAGCAGGTCTGCCTTGTGGCGCTTCTACAGGCAAGTCTTCATATGGCAGCATTCAAAATATCACTTGTACATACAATATATATCGTTCTCCATTAATGCTGACAAGCCACTACAAATGGTGATTTAGCCAAGAACATTAAGTATAGCCATGGAGAGGTTACTTGTAGGTGACTTATTAATGCATAGTTGTAGTTTGTATTTATGTAGTCTCTAAAGGCTTAAATTAAGAAAATTTAAAAGAAAAAAAAAGAAAACCTGTATTATGTTTGATGTCATAAGTGGTGAAAGAAATTCTGTTGTCTGTAATGTCTGTGTACACAGGGCTGTTTTGTCTGAAACTTTTTTTTAGTAGATGTGGGATAATTGAGGGCTTAGATCCTAAACTAGAGCAAAAGGGCACCATGGACCTCAGTTGAACTGCACTGGTTTATAACAGCTGAGGAAATGGCAGGAGGTATTTGCATTCTTCACTATTTCCAAGACTGGAAGATAGAGAAAAGAGCAATAATCAAAGTGCAGAGAAAAAAATTACAGAAGTGTTAAAGAAAATGTTATGTTTTAGTTTGGAGTAAGACTCTCTTTTATTGCTAATATTGTCCAAATAGGCATTTAGTAACTCAGATGACTCACTTTTTACTCTCAGTTTATTTAAGCAGTGCATTTACTGATACCCTACTGTTGTGCGAAACTTTGGAGGCCATCAAGTTTAAGCACAGTTTGCTTGCTTTGGGCACAAAAGTAGAGGACTTAGTGCTTCATGCTTACACTAAGTGCAAAGTTTCTCCTTGGAGGACTATAACATGCAGCCTTTAGTTCTATATGCTTATGAAAATGAAGAGACTTTATGCATGTGTGGGCAGCTTTTGTACAAGTGCAGATATTTGGAAGAGATTTGACTGATTGATGCTAGAAATGGGCACCTCATGGCAGCCTTCTGCAGCCACTTAATTGTGATGGAGGATATGACTGTGGTACGTATTCCTGTCTTTTCTTACTCATCAGCTAGGTCTAGGTCATAGCTTCATCTGGTGTCAATATTTTTAAAATCTGCTAAACTGAAGCAAATCATCCAGTCTCTAAAGATGCTGGATAGAGCGGAAGGACAGATTGTATTTGCCAACCAGCACTGAGGTATTGAGAGACAATAGGATATTCAATATAAAATGGGAGTGCCAAGGACACAAGGGAACAGTTAATCATTTTTGAAACCTACAGTTCTGGTTCACTTAATATTCAGAAACATTTGCTGTTCAGAGTTTAGGCACTTCATAAAAATTCAGTGTTTTTTGAATGACATGGCCTTAGTTACTAATTCACTGCTCATATATTCATAGGGCCATATCTTCCACTCCACTTTTTGTTTATGCTGATGTAACTCAGCTGAAGACAGTGTGGAGCAGTGGTGCGTTAGAGCACAGATATGGCTTATGTCTTTCCTTAGGCATCCATAAAGGGAATCTGTCCTGCATCTGTATTTCACCTGGGACTAAGAGAAGTTGAAAAAAGGGCAAAGTAGTAGGAGTGCTTTGGAAAGGGCTTGTATGACTCAGTGTGACTGCTACAGTCACCTCTTCCCCCACCTCCAGTGAAAGTGTCAAACCAAATTCATCATCTGTTTTCGCTGCAGTGCAACAGCTTGCTTCCATCTTCGATTGCTGAAGGGTGACATGCAAATGCAAATTTTTCCATCAGTTTCATTGTGAGGAAGGTGTAAGAAAACTCCAAACAGGAATGCTTGTACTTCCATCTAGTCATATAGTGCCTGTGACTTCACCTAGGAGGGAGTGTTTGAAGTAGGTGTAAGACACGGTTGAAGTGGTCCTTTCACCAGTAGATCCCCTGAACTTCCCAAAAGCAGTAGCTTAGGAGCCTCTTTTACCAGGTTTTGCATCTGGACAGTCATTTTTAATAGCTGCTGATGGTTTAATTTTCAAATGTGTGCTGATTGCTTTTGTAAATTTGGAAAAACTTACTATCCTCTGCACAGTGTTTACCCTCTTTTCATATTTTTATGCATCTGTGATCCAATTCAATACACAAAATTTTTGTCTAATTGTAAGGTAATGGCTTTGTGAAGATATTAAAATAGCTTTTTACATTTTAGAAATGCCCCTTTTTTCAGGCTTCTGGATTCTTGTATGCTGTGTTCAGAATGCAACACTAGTAACTGCTATAAGGAATGAGAAAGCAATTGTGTTTTCAGTTCATTCACTATACTAATTTGACAGCTTTTCTCAGGTAGCTATTTTGTGACTTGAGGAAATTTTAAGACTAGTTAGCATGACTTCTTTACTGAAGGAAGAAAGATGTGTATTTAAAAATAAATACAGTGTGAGTTTAAAGCTTCTTTCCTTTCCTTCAGAAAGTTCAGGGAAGCTAAAATTCACTGAATGTCTTAGATATGATTTAACATTGATCCTTTAAATGTTAAGTTCTTTAAGAAGGAAAAAGCTTACTTCTCTACCCATATGTCATACCGTTTTGTCTTACTGTTTCATGTGACCATTTATGCATTTTTGGATTTGCATTATTGTGAAATAACAAGTTCTAAATAATGTTGCTATAATCCAGACTATAAAATATAAAAATTGTTTAAAATCAGATGTGGAATTTACTGCTGAGTTCCACAGTTACCTTATTTTCATGCCAGTAGCCCCATGACTTTTAAAAGATGTTTAAAACTTTACCAATCTCCTATATAGGACCACCATTTGTAAAATAATTGAAAATTTGCCTGTTGCCGCTGCAGATCTTGGCATTACTCTTCTGTCTCCATAAGAATCTGGAAATGGTAACGTCAAAGGTGCTGTACTCCATTGTGAGGATCTCTGGGCCGCTGCTCAGTAACTTACAAATAACTTATGAGTGATGAGAAACATCCCAGAAAGCCACTATGAAAACCAAAAACTGTCAGAACATCCTGACACTCCTTCCTGACAAAAATCATGAGGGTTTTCGTATGGCTAAGCTGAAAGGAGGAGGTGACAGATAGCCATGACAGTATTGAAACATACACTGTTCCCAGCTCTGATCAATATGTGGAACATCTGAATCCTGTTTAAAATTTCTGATTTTTCTACAGTTGTGAGTGAAAGCAACAGAAAGATAACAGTCCTATGCATGTTTCTCAGTCTCTCTAGTTTGTTAATAGTGAGATTTGTTTACAGTTGAATTTCCGTTTTTTAAGCTATTTGAAATAGCTCTTCAGAGGAAAAATTACTGTAACTTGTTATGCCACTTCTCAGTGTTTTAATTAAAATAATGGAATGTCATTTATCTTAATGATATTTTCTTCTTCTGAACATTCCTAAATAAAATCAGCATGCATCCATGTTAACTTGTATACATTCCTGTGAAATACCTGTGTTAAAGCTGAAGCCTGTCTCCCTGTCACGTGCTTGTGGGTTGGCATACAGTTGAAATCAGTTGTGCTCTACATAGCAGAGGAATTTAATGAGCAAGTAACAGTGGCTTTTGAAATGGCACACTGCAGTGCACTGTATGGTAGGTGGCTGTCGTTTTAAAACTATAATGAAGTGTGTGGGAACTGAGAACATCTGCTAAGGGAATGCTAATTTTTTAAAAAATAGAAATACCTGGTACTGCAAAATTACCATTAAAATGTTCACCAGATTAACCTGGGGACCTAATTTTAATAATTAAGTAAACTGTGGAGTAGTAGGTGAAAGAAAACATTGTCATGCTGCATTATGTTATTGATCCTCTTTTTGTTAGTCACACTGCACTTGATGAGGTTGAATAGCTGGTATTACAGCAAGGGACCTAACTGATCCACATGTTTTCATGAAAGAGATACCATCTCATGTGCTAGCACTCCATGAATTAGTTGAGTGACACAATGCAGAACAGTGAGCCCTAAATAGCACTTGAGGTGGTGTCAGAACTGAGGCTGTGGCAGGTACTTTTAAACTACTCTGATAACCTCAGTGTAACTTTGCATTTGGAACCAGTACTAAACTCACTCAATCCCGTTGGCTCCTGGGAACATACCCTTGGCAAAATTTCACTGGGTCATTAGAAAGCAAAACAGGCAATATATTGTGATAGCAACAAAACAAACTTTTCTTAAAACTTAAAACTACTCAATCATTTTGTTTGGAACTGCACTTTTAGCCTCTGTTGACTAGCTGGAGCAGACTGATTACCTCTTCGACTATTATCATAATTTTATGTTTTAAGATCCTGTTTCAAGTTTCTTGTTAAAATTCTTGTCATGATTCTACAGTACAATAATTTTTTTATATTAAAAATTCTGATCACCTATAGTTTAGCAAAGTTTGAACTCACTGGGGGAATACAGTGATAAACTTTAACACAGCTTTGTTAGGAAGGTGACTTTTCCTTCCCATTACAAAAATTGTGCACCACTGAAAAATCTGTTTGCAGATGTTCAGTAGAGAGTTGGCAAAAGCTGAATCTGAGTGTCTGTTTCTGTTGCATGTGAATGGAAAATTAGAATTGAGTATTTAAGTGCTTCTAAGTGTCAGGGGTAGTGTAGGGAAAGAGTGAGGCTATTAATGTAGTTGGTACAGCAATGAATGCTAGAGCGATCTGAAAATGAGGTTCTGGTGTTTGCTATTCTTTCAGCCCCACTATAGACCAATCTTTGCAGAGGAAAAGGCTGCCTAGCTTGAAGAATGAGGGAGTAAGAGCAGTAGACTGTGACAAATTGCCTTTGGCAGGGGAAGGGGGAGTTTGGTTTGGAGGGTAGTGGCAGAAAAACTGAGGTTTAAGTGAGTTAAACAGATGAAGGTAAGACTGTCTAGGAAGGGATCTGGGACTGAGAGCTGAAAAGGCAGAGGTGTGTCTAATGGCTCTAGAAAAGTACTTTGGGTGTCTGTGGTGCTGGATAATTAGACCTCAGTATTTCCCCTTCCTTTCAGAAGGAAATAAAATCTAGAAGGTGACATGAGAAGGAATTACATTAGCATTCTGAAAGCTGAGGGTGGGTCAGCGATGCCAGCTAATTCTACCTTTGCTGCTTTGGTTTGTTCCCTCTTTGTAGATACATTTATTTAAACAGTTTTATATTGACTGGTTTATGCAAATCTGTGATCTCATCCAGAACACAAACTGGATCTCCTCATGGGATGCAGGAGTAGGTTTGAGTAAGGAATGGAGTCTTTAGGATCCTTCTTCCTTTTGCTGACTCAGTTTGCATTGGTAGTAGGAAATTAAAAAAGTGAGAACTTGTCCTGGTTTGTGCCCCTGCAGCTTTGTTCCTGTGGTAGTGGGTGTTGTATATTATTGTGGAAGAGCACGGAAAGCTCTCACCTGTGTGTGACTGGCAGGCAGATTCCACTGTACTGCATAGCCATGCTTGACAGTGCTGTACAGGCACCCAGTTCCCCCTCAGGTGATCCCTAATCTTCTCCCATGTTTGCTGCACGCCTGGCACAAACCTCTGATCTGTCAAAGCGCTCAGCACGCATGCCCACCATTGTAGTGGAGTGTTTGACTAACACTATTAATGTTCAAAGTATTCTGAACAGTTGAACTCAAAGTATCTTCAGCTGAGTTGCCCAAAGTTACTGAAATCTTCGTCTTCAGTTTATCTATTCCTTCAGTGAGGGTACAGTGGCTTTCTGACCCTAAGTTAATTTGTTTGATATGCACAGCTCTTACAATTGTCAATATTTAAGGTAAACCTCAAAGAAAGCTAACAGTTACACATACGGTTCAAGGCTGCATGCTGGATAATGGTCAAACATGGCATAGCATCTTACAGGAAGAACAGTTCTTTCTGTACAGAGAGTAATTAATTGTGGGGCTTTTTTAAAGTAATTACAGTTTTTATGTTACATTAAAATTCTTTAATTATAGTTTATTAAAAGCTCCCTGTGTGTAGATTGCAGGTGAAAGATACAGCCATGTGGGTATGTATGTACATGTACAGGCACTTCCTGTATATGTTTTCCCTCAGTACATTTTCTCACTAAGAAATACTGAGGACTGTGCTAGGTTCAAAAAAAAAAAAAAGACTTTAAAGCATTTGTTAAGAGACAGGTCTTCTAATTTTGCAGTATGTATGTGGTCAGTGCAATTATGTTCTCTTTGAGCACAATGAGAATTCCATTTAAATGTTCTTGATGTTATTACAAATATAGGATATTGCTCATAGAATTATCCGTTGTTCAGCCTACTGTTTTTACGCAGTCAGAACTGAGAAGAGGCAATCTTGTGTTTATACAGTATGATCTTGACTCTGACCTTCACCGTCTGGAATGCTGAAGCAATGCATTGAGTGATTTCTTTCTCATTTAAGAGCAGGAAGAATAATAAGAGTGAGTCACATTGTTATGCTTTATCTGACCCTGGAAAATCAGATATCAGAGTAATGTGTTCAAATATGTGCATATAAAAGCATGGACTGAGCAAGATACAATGAAATAGCATGATTAGTGATTAACATGTTTTACCAAATAATTTAGTATTTTACTCCATCAGTAAGAATATATTATCTGTAATTTCTGGAGAGGGGAAAAAAATCATTTGATTACTAAAGTTTGATCTGGTAAAGGTAAATTTGGCTCTTACAGAAATGAATGCTATTTGCAGGCAGAAAATAGAATCTTCACAAATTCTAGTACATAATAGTTCTATGGTTGTGTGGATAATAGTTTTGGTAGAATCCATATACTGTAAAGGTAATGGTTAAATTAATTCTTATCGAAAGAGCCGTAATAGTAATAATCTTGGGAAATGCTAGTTATTTAAAAGTTGTTTATAACCAAGTTTTGTTTCAATAATGTTGTCACAGTTTATCTTTCTGTAACTTACTGGTTTTCTTTGGTGTTTTCTTGACCTGGAACTTTTATTGTCTGGTTAAACAATCTCTCTTGGTTTGGCTGTTATTTTGACGTCTCCTAAGGTAATATTGTTTGATACTTTATAGTATTTTTCCATGCTGTGACAGTGCATAAGGACCTCTAATCAAGGACCAGAACCCATTAATCTATAAGGCATACAGAGACAGATCTAAATTAGTATACTTTCCACGGGATTTATAATCTAAAAGCAAAAAGTAATAGATAAGGTCAACTGCTGAAATAGAAGGAAACAATGTTTATTGGTACTCGTGCAAAGCAGCCTTCAGCCACTGTGGAAGGGCTACATCTTAGCAGAAACTGGGATCCCATCCAAGTATGTCTGTGGAAACAGCTAAGCAGAAACAGTCCCTCTCCAAAGTGACCAAGGAGAGTAACAGAAAGCTAAACTCAGAAAGATGATGAAAATAAATAACAGAGTCAGGTGTAGAAACCACATGTTAATGCCATCTCTCCTAATCGTTCCTATACCACTCTCTCTGCTTAATCTTTTTGACTTTTAGGTATTGATCTATCTACCAACATGCCTCAATGCTACATACAACAAAAGAAAACAACAAACTACAATTATTCCTAATATAACTAGCCAAAGAAAGAATTCTAACCCCTACAGTTTGGAGCAGTTAACTCATATAATTAAGAAGTGTTAATACTAACTACCTGTACCTTCCAACTGACTTTCAAAAGTTCTAGACATTTAGTTAATTTTTAGATTAGGTTAACTTTCTCCCTCTCAATTCCTAGTTGTTCACCAGCTCATTTAAGATTTCTGCTACTGAGCACATCCTTTACTTATCCTAGAGCAAATCAGAAACAGCCTAAAACTAAATTGCCTGTTATTTTGACATGTCCTAAGGTAATACTGTTTGATACAGTATTTTGATGTGTATTATATGGAGAAGAGGAGTGAAGCTATATGAAATGAAAACTAATGATTGTGCCCCTTGGGAAAAGGCAAAATACAGTATCAGAAAAACATTCAAATGAAAGCTTGCAAGGCTAATTATTCTGGTTCTCATGCATTGTACATAAGTAGTTTTCCTTTGGGGTTTTTTTGAGAGCACATCGTGTTGCTGCTGTTATATATCTTATTTCCTGAAAACAGTTAAGTCTAACAGGACTACAGTTGTACAAAGCAGTGCTAAGATTCTTCAGAAATGGCAAAATGTGGCTAGGAGTTAATGAGATAAACACCATGTATAAGGCAGGAGAGAATATAGAAGTTTATAGCATTTGACTTGCTTTGAAGCCTCTCCCTGACAAGATATCATTTAGGTATCAAGGCATCGAAGTTTTAATTTTAACAGAGCCTGAAAGAACTTACTCTTCCCAAAGACATCCGTGACTCTTAATGAATCTTACTGGTTTTTATTTAAGTACAGTGCATCTTAACTGATGGTCACTAAATTCCAATATATGTCAGCATGAAGATCGAAAGGCCAGAAGTAGTTCCCTGAGAAGCAGAACTGAAGAAACTGTATGTCTGTTCAAATCAACAGCGAATAAATCTGATTGAGCTTTTGCTTCCCAAGTCCTTAATTTAAACTAAAATCTTACTATCTTTCCCCACTTTATTGCTCTTTAGTTCATATCATTTTGGGTTCACAGAGGAGATCTGCAGATGCACCACCAAAGCTAAACTGGAAGATGGGGCTCTAGGAGGGAGCCTGACATGCCTTATCTGCTCAGAGGTCATTGAAGTAGGCGTGTCAGTAGTATTCTGGTCTGCAGGGCCAGAGTTGAGCTGATGTGAACTCAAGCCCCTCAAGTACACTTTGGCTGTAGAAAGTTACTCCTACTTGCTAATGCTGAAACACCCTTTGGTACTGAATCACACCAAGGCTGTTCAGCAAGTTCCAACTATATTAGTCATCAGTGCATACAGAGGTTGGAATG
Organism: Sakesphorus luctuosus; assembly: GCA_013396695.1. Lineage (NCBI taxonomy): Eukaryota > Metazoa > Chordata > Aves > Passeriformes > Thamnophilidae > Sakesphorus > Sakesphorus luctuosus. Next base: position 20,695 of record VWZD01011248.1, on the reverse strand, counting down.
AATATAACGGGAAAAGCTAAAGTTCAAGTCTGCACCTTTTTAGACAGCAGAAATCTTTTGGTTATTTTTGTTGTCTTCCTGATATCTAATAAGGCAAATTAAACTGAGGTCAGTGTGGGAGGGAGTTTTATGGTTGGGATTATAAACTATGTGCATTTGTCCACACAGAACTCCCAATTCTTCCTTCCTGTATGAATTCAGTTATATCTGATAATGCTGGAGTATATTGCCCATTTGGCTCTGATTAGGTCTGTATTCTCCATGGGAATTCCTCATGGAACTTGTGAGATTTCAATGTTACCAAGACTTCTGCATCTCTGTCAAATTTAGCCAAAATTGGCCACAAGTTTTAAGTACTCAGTAGGGATACTGAAAGTTTTCTGGTGCAATCCCTTCTGGTTATTTTCTTACAAAATAATAAGGATTAAAATGTTTCAGTTAATATATTCTTAGTCTTTTAAGTTATAGGTATTCTGTCTGGTTTTATAAGCAAGTTACAAAGAGTTTAAAGCCAAATGCTGCTGCTTCAGCATACTTATAAGAATATATTAAGGCATCTTATATAACCCTCCACACTAGTCTGGCTCTGTTAGCTAGATGTAACATTACCTAGTGGTTCAGGGAGGCATATTTTTATATTTAAGACAAAACCAAGAGAGGAAAACAGAAATCAATTTTTCTTCCATGAATTAACACTATTTCCACTGATTCTATTGGGAGGGGTAATGACTCATGGGGAAAAAAGAAAAAAAGAAGGAATTCTATTTAGGTGAAGATTTATGCATGTTTAGTTGCAAATTGATGCATAGAATATACTAGTAGAAAAGAGCAAGCATGCATTGTTTGTCTTACTGTATAAAAATGGAAAACTAGATAGTATGTGAAGTATTCAAGTGACCAGTGATTTGCAAAATCCTAGAAATGAGTGATGAAACTAAAATTTTCTTATGTCACTATTACCTTTGGCAGTTACTGCAGTGTAATGAACCCAAATTTAACCCTCAAATTATGTATTTTTAAGAACATAGTTCTAATGTTATTTGTTATTTGTTTTGAGAAATATGGGGAAGTAGTTGGATATTCTGGGAAATAAAATCTTAAAATTTCAAAGAATCTTTAAAAGATTGACAGGTAAGTTCTGGATACAATGGTTAAATATTGTATTTACTAAAAGACATATATTAAATCATGATTAAATGATTGGCACTTCCTAATCATGCTTCTTTTCTGTCAGTAGTTTCTGCCTTTCCAAACAGTGATCTAGAGAGGTGGTGTATTGCCAGTGCTACATATTTCCCTTGCCATTAGGGAGAAAATTGGACAGGCTGTGTATACCAGGCTACTAAGCTGAGGGCCACAGTGACTTATCTTCTGAAGTTCCAGATGCTGCAATCTCTTCCCGAACATCTGTGCCTGAACAGAACTGCCTTGCTACACATCCTCAATGAATGGAGAGGGGAATGAATCCCACATATCCATATGTGAACTGAACCCATATCCAGTGTGGGTTCTGGCTACCCATCCATGACTCAATGATGCATCTATGGCTTCTAACTTTACTTGACAAGGGAACTTCAGAAGGGCTAAGACAATGCATGATGTATTTTAGGCACTCCATCTTATGGTGGAGGTTTTTGTAATTGTCTGTGGACATAACTACATATTTACTTCAGTGACATGCTCTCATACAGGAATCTTAAATCATTTCCAGCCTATGGAGTGAGTTTGTTTGAACAAACACAGTTCCTGCAAAACAAGAGCAAAGGAGTAAGCCAAAACCAGGGAACAAAATAACCACCACCAAAGGCTAGAAAGTTGTGATTTTATATCATTAAAAGAGTAGTAGATTCCTGGGAAAAAGGATAAGAAATATAAATTGCAGTCACCAAGTTAACGGAACTTTTCTTTTAACCTTTAGTCAGTTAAAAAACTTTTATTTTATTTATATTTATGTAATAAAAATAATAAAAAAATCACAAACACCGCAAGCATGATTGGAATTATTAATAAAATTTTCTCTAGCGGTAGAGGAGGAGATGCAGAATAAAAAGCAGCAATTCTTCCTCCTCCTTCCTTTTGCAGCTGTAAAAATAACCAGTAAAATGTACAGAATGTTGTCAGCTTGAATAACTTTCTTGGTATCCTCTTATACTTGCAGTTACATTTTAGGAAAATGTTCTGCTATTGAAGCGTCTGAGATGTATTTTGAGATGGCAGCCAGTACCTATTCAGAACCAAGTGCAGAAATTTGACTTAAGTTTGCTTTTCAGTACATAGCAAGTCAAAAAATGTAACTAGTAAAAATTGTGCTACAAACAGGCAAAATTTTAAGCTTAAAGTTTTTTTCTCTGGAAAGACTTTTAAGTTGATACCTATTTAAATACACCTGTTAGAAGTTTTTCTACTGATGCTGCATTCAATAACAAAGATTGCTGTAAGAAACATTCAGTTTAGGAAGAGAAGGAATGGAAGAGATAATAGCAGTTTCTCTCATTCTTGCTTTTATAGCAAGAAAAGTGTGTAAGGTCTGGAAAGATGTTCTTCTGTCATCGGATTTATTCCCCTGCCTTCAGACAGTCACACTTTTCACATCTGCTTCTCAAGTTCAGGATCTGACCACAGCACTCATGATAAATGCTTCAGACTTCAACAGTTGTCATGAGTAGATACTACCTTATGATTTTCAACTTACGTTTAAGATACATTAAATGGTTAATAGCGCCTTTATTTCCTCCTATTATGTCCAATCCCTTGATGTGCTTATTGAGAATGATCAGTCAGACTCCTGCAATGGATTCTCCTGTATATGATCCTTTTTGAACATTTGCTCACAGGAGCCAGAAACACTTGTGATTTTCCAAAACAAAATCTTATCAGTACATTAAATAGCAATGTTAGTATTGTATTTGCTGAGGAAAAAGGGTCATATATCCGATATGCTGTAAGTTGGATATCAAAGTAAGATAGTTTGTTAATAATACTGTAGGCAGATGATCCAGGAAACAGCGCTTTTGTATATACATATCTCCCCGGTCATACTCTTACTACTGCTGAGTACAATGCAACTTACCTATTGCATTCCAGTAGAAGTTTGTGGTCATGTACAAATTATTTGGACATCCTAATTGGTTAATAACCTGATCAGTACATTTGCAGATAATGCATATAAGTAATGTGTACAATGACACCACACTTAACATGAGGATGTCCTCAGAATCCTGCAAGAAAAAAAATCACAGAAACTATGATGTCTGTTTTCTGCCTGTGTTTTTCTCTTTGATTATCTATCTGAAAACAATTTAATTAGAACGGGAGTATTCAACTCCTTATAGAGTGAGGCAGGTGTGGTCTGGGGCAAACACTATTGATGCTTATGTTTAAGCATAGAAATACTTCTGTGGGGCCTTTGTAAAGCATATGCTCAACATGTGCCTTGCTGGGTTGGATCTTAGAACAGATTCCCTGCCATTTTGTTATCTTCTTGTTGCATGGTAATGAAACTGAAACAGGGTGGAACCTTCTCCATTTTTTATTATAAACACTGTCTGCCTATGCTCCATCAAACATTTTTTCATAGAAACGGTATATTTGCATATAAGCCTTCCCTCTGCTTAGGGGCTGGCAGCAGAGGCCTCTGCTTCCAAGGCAGCTTCAGGACAGTTGTTTCTTCATGTGAGTCATTGTTGCCACAGTCTAAACATTGTGAGGTTTATCAAGTTCTCATTGCATTCTCATTGCCATAGTTGTCCTCTTAACAGTAAACATCTGAAAGAATTTCTTTTAAAAAATGAGAGAAACAAAATAGTCAGTTTCACTGTCCTTTCAGAACTTTCATAGTATTTTTTACCTCCTTCACTGAATGTATGAGTTGGCATATAAAGTTGGCATAAATACTCATCTGTTGCAGAGGTGAGAGCAGGAATGCTCCACAGAGTCTTAGTGATGTGTGTTAAAATAATTTACTGCCACAAGCAAATTTGGATATAGAATCCTGCCTGGTAATAAATGTATGTCTGTAGATCCCCTGCAATGTTTGAACTGAATAAAGAATCCTTGTAGTAAAATCACCAACTGATTTGGCTTCTGAGCTTTGCAGATACTTTCTCAAGTATACTACTCTCTCTACATCAACATGTGAAAGTGACAACAACACTAATGAAAGTCTAACACTTCTTCTCACGGATCTGGAAAGCTCCTGCCCTCTCCAAATATCTGGGCACCACACTTTACCTAAGACAATGGAAATGGATGATTTTCCAGCTAGACACACACGTCTGTCCTGCTGTTGATCCATCTGCACTCTGTGTTGTAAGCCAATTGCTCCTCTCACCAAAGGTCCTTGGAGTAGAATTCATTATAACAGATGGTACCTATAAAGAGCACGTATTAGAATTAGAGTTAGTATAAATACTGTATAAAAAAATACATTTTAAACCTGCTTTTTCTAATATCTTTTGTGAAATGGCAAGGGGTAAATAACAGGTAACTTAGAAACACAGAATGGGTAAGGTTGGAAGGTACCACAGTGAATCATCTGGTCCAGCCTTCCTGCTCAAGTAGGGTCATCCTAGAGCATGTGGTACAGAATTGTATCCAGATTGTTCTTGAATATTTCCAGTGAGGGAGATGCTACAACCTCTCTGGGCAATCTGTTCCAGTGCACAATCTGCCCTCACAGTAAGGAAGCTCTTCCTCATATTCAGGTGGAACTTTCTGTGCATCATTTTCTGCCCATTGCCTCTTGGCCTATAGCTTGCCACCCCTTAGAAGAGCCTGGTTCCATCTTCCGTTTTATGTGGAAAGAATATTCTGCTTTCCGAAGGCCCTGTATCCTTAGGTAGTTCTGGACTGTCGTTATCAACAGTGATTAACAATTATTTGAATGAGGTGCAAGCAGGGTTATTTCTCATCTAGGCTTTGATTCACAAAGCGCTTGCTCACATTTACTTAGTTGTTGGTATGTCGGATGTTAGAGGTCCTTTCGTATTGGCTGTAGGTGCTCTAAGATCTAATAAAGAATGGAGTTAAACCTCTAGGAGTAAAGACGTGCATCCTGATTCACGAATAAACTGAGAGCGGGGAGACCTTCCTTGACTTCTCACTAACCCTTTTTATAGCTTCATATGAGTGTGGAACAGAAGGAGTGACAGAATGGTTTCCTGCAGCACCCCACACTTCAGTACTTACCAGGAACAGAAGCAGTGATTACAAGTAGATATCAGGGTCTGTCTTGGAGAAAATAGACCAGGTGTTGATGAGATTCCCATGAGCCTTTTCGGTAGCCTCTTGTAATGTAAAGTATTGCTGAGCTGAGTTAATCATTGTAACGTTATCAAGAAATAGCACAGGGATTGTATTTAGTGAAACTAAATGTAGCAGTGGTCAGTGAATGCTACTGTCATTAAACTTAGTGCTCTTTTACCTCAGCATCTAAGATCAGGAGTGAGTGAGTAGAAAACTTGCCTGATGTAGATGACTGAACAGCAGTCTCTGATTTTGAAAACTCATGCACTCCAGTAGTACTTTGTGTCTGTGCAATCATTATGGACATTTCCTTGTGTTGCAACATTGTCTATCTCAGAGCTGAGTACCTTAGTTGACCATTGAGCATCCATTTTGGCAATGAAGCATCTAGTGCTTCCAGTGGAGCATTCATCTCATCTCTGTCAGGGGTCTATACTGCAAACCCATTCACAAAGACCAATTTTCAGAAGGCAGTCAAGAAGGAACAGAAGTACAAAATTAAAAAAAACCACCAAACACTCAGCCCTTTTCTCCCCTCCCCATCCTCCCTGCCCCATCCCTTCTTCAAGTAAGGCTCTTAAAGACTGATTGAAGAAATGCTGAATAAAATAATTTCAAGCATATGGCTGTTAATTTCATTGCATTCATTTTGCTCCTACTGCTGGTATCATTAGTGTTTGAATGGTACTTTAGCTCTTTAGAAGCAGGGAATTCAAAATAATTTTAATATTAAATACAAGGCCTGCTGTTTGCATCAATGCAATTTGGATTTCATTATTTTTCTGGTATGCAAGACTAAGTTGTTCTTCAGCAAAATTAGATTAGTGTGGAAATGTTAGTTATTTGCATGCAGTCCCTCAGTGTCAGCAATGCAGGCTAAGCTGTTCAGATAGAAGCTCTTAGGAGGACAAAGCTATGGTGCTAAAAATGAGTTTTGTTTGTTAAAACTTGAGTACAAGTTAAGCATACTTTGGGTAAATATATCAAAGCCACCTGCTAGAAGTCATTTTGGCTCTGCAGTGTTCCAAGAGTCCTTTACTTGTTGGATCTGAAAATAAATACCATGTTACATTTCGTAGCTTGCATGTGGTACCATCAGTGATTCAGTTTCAAGCTAAAAGAAGGTTTGAAAATTGTGTCTCGTCTAGAAGCCTGAAAATACTGTGGGAATTTGATGCTGGTAGAATATTCTGTAGCTCTTAAAGAAATCCAAAATTTCAGTCAAAGACCATTTATCAAAAATAAATAAAACACAATTTGCCTTAATTTTTACAAGATCTTTTGGAAACTCTCAGAGGTAGTTTGCTGGTAGCTGCAGCATAAAAGTAATGTAATAAAGCTTTATTTCCTTAGTTCGCAAGATGTTTAGCATGCATCTCTTTTTTGCAACAAAACTGACTGAATAGCAGCAGAGTTCAGATAGTTTCTGAAAAAACTTAAGTTTTTCAAGCAGTGGAATGGCTGACCTTGTTATGAATACAAGGGAATATGGCAATAGATGTGTTACCTCAGAGGTGCAGTTAATTGAAGCTTCCTTTAGAGTTGACTTGGAATTCTGTTTTGATATTTTGTTTATTTGTATTAATTAGTACCTTGAGTGTCCCATTATAAAAACCGTCCCTCATGCATATCTTCCAACTTACTTCAACATAGCCAGGCAGTTTATATTTTTAATGTATTTTTTGAAGCTGTATTATGTACTAATTCTGATTTTCCTCCTTTTTTTCATGAACTTCACAAGGAACTAACAGAGGGAGAATGACTTTTTTTAGCCCTCAGTATTTTGCCTTCCAATGTGTCTGCTCACTTACTGAAGTAAATTATAATGGGCAGTGTATATGCAACAACACAGCTGAGACTGGCCAGGATACAGAATGCCATTGGAAACATTTTCTGTATCTATCTTTTTATCCCCAAAAGAGCCTGAATAGAAATATTAAAGCTCCTAATCGTAAGATAAAGCTGTGACATAAACTGGTAGTAGATAGAAAATAGTGTCTACTTTATCCCATGACATCAATAGGTTAAAGTCATCTCTTAATCTAGATGTCATGCTTTTTCTATGGTTGTAGTTTTTTTATAGTGTTTTACTATTTGTTTGTTTGTACATACTGTATGGAGTTGGGATATATAAATAGATTCAACCATGGTGTGCACTTTACGTTGTTTTGGTGCAAACGACTGCCTTTCAAAAGCAAGTTGATGTATAGTGACTTGATTCACTACTATTGATTCCATTGGAAATTTTGATACGGATTCCTGTGGATGCCAAGACCCTGATTCTGTGCATAGAAATACAGCAACACTAAGACTGTCAGTGTTGTCTGTAGAGACACATTAAATCACTGGATGAAAACAACATCTACTTATAAACCATTGAAAAAACTTGGTAACTTTGGCTGCTTAGAAAATACTTGGAGAGACCTATTCTTTACATCTGTATGCACAAAGGAGTGAATAAACCTTATAACCAGTCTTTAAAAATGTTTCCACATTCCTGTATAGGAATAATTTTTAGTTTATAGTTTTAAGATGAAGAGTTGATCACTAGTTTGTTTTTTTTTATCCCAGAGCAAGTGTTTACAACAGAGATACTAAACAGTTGAAAATAGAGTGGCTTATAATGGAAGTGACAGCTCATCTTTAACTTTGGAAGGACAAGCAGTACCAATTTAATTAAAGCTGTGTTAAAATAGGACCACCACTTGTATCACAGTGACTCTGTCCAGCCCTCCAAAAAGTCATGCTGCCATTTTGTACTGCACATTCCTGTCTTGTGCAAATTAATGTCGTTTTATTTCCCACAGGAAATCTGAAGACTTTTGTAGCAAATCCTCCAGTGTCAAAATGAACACAGGTATGCTGCATCTGTGAGATATTTGTTTTCTGTGTTGTTGTGTAGCAGAGATCTCACATTTATTCAAAGTTTTGTGGACAAATTGTCCTTTAGTTTGTGCTGAACTCAAATTAAGCAAGACGTTTTAATAGTATGCCTGCTTCTGTGCCTTGGTATTCCATATATAAATTTTACATACATATTTTTCTATGTATGGGGATATATGGATACATGAAACATAAATGCATGTTTAGTCTTCTGTGCCTAATAGTGTAAGTTTTGTGTGTGTGTTTTATGTGAAAATACATAGTATGAGAACATACGTAGTATGAGAACATAACAGCTATGAAAAAGTGGCATTAAAGCATCACATTTTCCGAACAAAACGCACATGCTTTAAAAATATTTTCATTCTGTACTGTCACTAAATTAAGGGGCTTAGAAACACTGCCCTGTGTTATTAGCTATGCTTGCATATCAGGTGAGGATAACTGTTTTGTATTTACAGAGGTTTGTGTTTTCTCTCAAGTTGTTGTGACAGCTGTATTGACCAAATTCAGTACTCTTTAGAAAGTTATTTTTATGACCTGTGACAATAGATAGTGCTGCTGTTCATACTGGAAATGGGAATAGGCCTCTAGAAATCAGATTGCTGAAATCCTGACCTCAGTCACGTCAGGTGTTCATTGTCAATTGCAATCAGCTCGTCGGACTCCACAGGTGAACTGTCTGGTTTGCAGATTAACTGTGGCACAAGGGTAGACATATCCATCCTTTCTGAACCAGTGGTTTTATCACTGACTGTAGTGCTGCACCACGACAGCTGACATGATAAGTGGGACCTCAGGACCTGAACTACTTTGAGGTCTGAATTTCAGCAGCATGCTCTAAATCAAAGGGATTAGCTTTTCCATGGTGTAGGTTGCCATTATCTAGATCACTGAATTAATGAGGCTTTGTGACTTCCTGTTGTCTCAGACAACTGTAACTCTGTGGGACCCATTTTTTGGACAGGTTCTTTAATACAAATTTTAAATATATTGACCTACTACATTTTTAAGTACAATATGCAGGAGAAATAATTTTCTCAGTTGAATTTGTGCTCTTTTTTTGGTTGTTTTTAATTATTTTTCCAATGCTAACTAGGGTGGTGTATTTTTGATTTATAAAATTACTATTTGAATTTTGTTCTGTCTTCTTGCATTTTTAGTGAAGATGTCTTTCTTAAGCTTGTCAGTCTGTATAATTAAGGCAGTACTGAAATATGCCTTTCTTCATAGAACTGTAATTTCTGAAGTAACTTGGCAAATCATCATACTGTGATTACATTGTGCATTGCCATCATATAAATTAAAATCATATGACAGAAGTAATTTTATAGCTTCTACTTTTAAAAATGTGACTAACGAAATAAATTGTTAATTTGTGCTACTGCAGCTCTGAAATACTACTTTGTTCAATGTTTTACTAAGATTTTTCATGTAAGTTAGGAATTCTCAAGAGAAACAGATGTAAGAATTAAGTAATCTATGGCTGAATGTCTTCTTTTGAGGATTGGGAGCCTTCTGATCACACAAGAGCCTTGAAAACAGACTTTAAAGACCTGAGCACACCTGAAATCCTTTCCAGTTACTTAAGGATATCATGACTGTAAGGCTGAACTCCAGTCTGCTCTGCACTTACACAGTGAAAGTATTTTTTGTTTTGTCTGTGCTTGATATTAATATTAATGTGCATGTTACCAGCTGCACAAAAAGAACATATTGACAAAAAATATGGTATTTCCTATCAGTTCCATTGATGCAGATTGTTTCCTGACTGTAAAAAAAAAAAACAAAAAAAACCCACCACAAACCAAGCAAACCTTTCAGTAGAGTGTAAAAGTGAACACCTGGTACCTCTCTTTGCACCTATCTATGCCATCAGCTCATTAAGAGAGTGACTCAGGTAGAAACTGTTTTGCATGGTGTTCTGGTCTGGTTGTTTCTTTTTTTCCTTTTTACACTATGCTGTCTTTGAACAGGAGTGCTGCAGTTTCGTTTTGGTTTGTTATATTTTGTTATTTCACTGCTTTCTAACAGGAATTTGTGCACGACGCAATTGGAGGTTATCAGATATTACTGATTTGCCACTAGGTTGTTTTAAAAATATACATTTTATTAATGACTCTTGTAGATACATGAGCAATTTAGTTTGATGCCAGTAACTGCTGGAGTGGCAAAGTTAGTGTATGTGCAGCTTTAAAAAGAAAAAGTAAATCTACCACTTGGACTGAGCTCCTCTAATCCAGTGTTCCCTGTGGCTGCAGACTTGGCAGTCTGTCTCAGCATACCCTGTGGAAGGTATTTTTGTCTACAGAGAAAATGTTTTGAAGAGTTTTGCTTTTCAATACTCTACCATATATGGGAGTGATTTTTTACCATCTGATGTTCATTCTGTGCCCCATGTTAAGAAGGAGTATTCAACAGCGTAAGGCAATGAAACATTTTTGCAAAACCAAGAAATAGAGGTAAGATATAGAGGAGGTGTTCAGAAGCATGGGCTCCTGCCTTCTTTTGGTGTTTAAATGCTATCATAATTTACAATTAGCAGTCTCGTAGAATGTGTACCTTTTTAAACCCAGACTGAGCAATCCTCAACAAAGTAATATTTAAACTATATATAGGATAAATGTGCTTGTTGTTCATTATACATACATGCATGCATTTTTGTCATTGGGGAGAGGTATTTACATTGAGGAATAATAAATGGATACAAGTGAATAGGATAAAAAAGATTCTTAGTGTCCATCTCTAAATATTGTGGCTGAATTTTACACAGATCACTGTTGATTAATGCATCTAATTTTAAAGTTATTAAATAAGTCAGCTATTTGCATTAGATGAAGCACATAAAAAGCAGCCAAGAGTGAAAAGTATGCAGTTCTGGAAGCCTGTTAATGTTTTCTGTTTGTTAAAGTTATTAATGGAAGTAATCACATAGACTAATCTCTTACATTTTGTCTGGAAGACAAGACAGAATTTCTTGGATCCTGAATAGATTGTGAAGCCACTTCTGGGTGACTAAATTAGGTTGGCTTCAGTGTTCCAGGCATTTTACAAAAATTTACTTTTTAGCAGCATCAAAAAACGAAATGCTAGTAGGTTCACCTGTCAATGTAGATCACGTAATAAAAACTCATCCGCACACCCACAAAGGACTTCAGAGAAACAGTGGCAGGACGGGAAGCCCAAATAATAGCCTGCCCTTGCCAGGCTACTCCCAGGCTCCTCGCAGGAGCCATCAAAGACCTATTTCCACAAACCTAGTGGAGCACAGGGACACAAGATCAGGCAGGAATACAAATTAGGGAGTCCCAAGGAACAAAGGACCTCTCTTGTCCAGGGCCCTCCCAGGGCTGTCCCAGGAGAATCTCTGCCCTGCAGTCCAGGCATGGAATGAGTGGCAGACGGTGTCTGAGCCCCATTGCTGGAAGGATCCACCCTGCGTATCTGTGCCATTCTCCCTAGTGGACCTTCATCCTGTTCAGCTAACTAAAGAGGGGAGGGGGATGAGGCCATTGTACCGTCTGTGTTGGTGTAAGTGCTCAGAGCTGTGTGTCCAGCTCTGTATGTATGTGGTGTATACATGTGTCTGCTGGGAGTACATCTCCAGTCTCCCTACTGGTTGGACCTGGGGACATGGAGAGGCAGCAGCTTTGTCCACCTTGGACTGTTGGATTCAGTGCTATATATTTGCCTCAGAAGGTCAGAATGCAAATAGGGAGTAAGGAATGTTGACTTAAAGTCTTCTAAACTTGAATTCACTGTGCAGACAATGGGAAAGACGATACCATTCTCAAATACAGTAAAGAGAATAATGATCAGCAAACACTATGGTTGGGTACCATTTTTCTTTGAGCTGTACGAGGTGATTAAAAATTTTCTGTCCCAGCTCCTCTCTCATGCCTTTTCATCCAAGGTCACCATCCTTTCCTCTTTGCCAACTTTGTTTATGCCACTGCTTTTACTAACTCCCTGAAACAGTCTTTTCAAGAAACCCAACCCTTGTTCTTAGATAAAAGTGATACTGTTTTTAATTGGCTCCATCCTTCTTTGGAGCAGGACCCAACCAATAGACTGTTTGTCAAACTGAGATACAATTCGCTTAGGGTGATACTGTCTGTAGTGGGAGCAGTTACTGGGATTAGGAATTTAGGAGGAAAGGGTCAAATGGGGAGAGAAATAGAAGTAAGGGAGGGAGAGAAGAAGAAGCATTTTAGGCAGCTGTTTTGATTGTAAGTTACTGCCCAGCTTCATATTCTAATACTGTTTGTATACCTTAGCTTCTGTGTTAAAGCAATACCTAGTAAGATAGGCTCATTCCTGAAGACTTTTTCAGGTCAAAAGAATTGTATGTGTATACATATTTGCCCACTTTTTTGTGTATACATTTTGTATAGATTGTTTCACATCCTCATTTTTGATCTCCTTGGAATTACCTCTGGTGTATGTGGATGGTGGGGGAGAGGGAATGCAAGAATGGAAAATATTATTTTAATTACCATTGCCATTTTATATTTCTGTGAGAAAACCAAAACAAATGTGCAGATTTGATAGCCATTGCCTTTGTTTCACCATGTACAAGGCCAGTAATTGCTGGCAGGTAATGTATTGCTGCTGACTGAGGTAATTTGACCTTTTGCCTTGAGCCTTGGAAATGGAAGTGGGTCTTTGGTACCACTTACACCTGAGGTAGTAGCTCTGATGTTTGCCAGGGTTAACAACTACTTAATGCATATCCTGCAGGACTGGTGGCCAGAGGGCTCTGTTTCAGGGGAATACTGGAATGAGCAAAGGAGTACCAGGATCTTGTGGATGTGGGTTAAAGATGACTCTGGCTCACATTACTGCTATCATAGGAAATACTTTCTACAGATAGGTTGCAGGTCTTCTTTAACCATAATTTTATAAAACTCCCTTTCATAGGTCACAGGAGAAAAAAGGCCTTTATCATATTGTATTTCTTGATTTCAGTGGGGCCCTGTATGAAATTTCAGTGATATCAAATATGAACATTAAAATAATCATTGTAGTGAAGAGCAGAAAATGTTCTAGTTAAATATAGTATATAACTAGAAGAATATTTAATAATGTGGTTGTACAACTATGATAGAGTTGCTGAAAAGCAAATTATGGGAAAGCTGTCCTCTAATAATACCGGTATTTATAAAACACAGTGAGAACTCCAGTGAGAGAGGAGCAGAGTAAGGAAAAAAAGAATATGTACAAGATCCGGAAGAAAGGGGTTTATCCATTCCTCATTGTTTGAAATTATTTTAAATTTCTATGCAGTCCCTCAGAATGTTACTCAGTTCCATACATGTATTTTTTTATCTTCCATTAGATAAAAAAGGGGCAAAGGGAGAACAAGGATGTTCTACCAAAATGAGAAAAAATGCCTTCCCTACTAATATTGGGTTTTGAGCATAAAGGATCCAAAAGATTCAACAAGAGTAGTTTGTCAGCTGATAAAACATGAGCTTAGTTTATGAATAGTGTCTTCCTAATGTGAACAATGAAATTATTTTACAGTGCAGATTATTGATTAATATTACTCTGGAATGCTTAATCCTTTATCTTGATTACTTTGTTTTCACTAATGAACTGTAATTAAGCAGTCTTTCAGGCAGCAGAATGTACATACTTCCCTAATGATTAAGTATTAAATATTACTTTCTTTGCTTATTTTCTGTGGGGTTCATTGTTGTTTAAAGCTTGTGAAATTTTATGTATTCTGCTAATCTGCCAAACTTGCAAATTCACATGTTTCTGCAGCAGTTCCCTAACTGCATGCTTATTTTCATATATGTTTGGCACATCTCACACTGTGATATGTTGCATGTGCTTGCTCCCTTTGTCTGGGGCTGCTGTCTGTATTGTTTTGTGCTTCCAGATAGCGGTGGGTGTGCTCGCAAACGTGCTGCAATGTCTGTCACATTAACAGCTGTGAAGAGAGTTCAGAGTTCTCCAAACCTATTGGCCTCAGGTATAACCACTAACCAATGAGATTCTACTCTTAAATGGCTTTTTTCGTAGTGTTATGCATTCTTGCCATAATACTTTGTGAGGAGGAGGAGAAGAGAAACCCTACTTTTTATTCCACTGATAGATCTATTACTTCTGCAATGCTCTCTAAAAAAATGGTCTTACTTTCTGCTTATGCTTGGTAGCCATTAATGAAAAAGATTAGGAAGACTTAGGAAGATTTGTTATTTATAAATTAATTTTGCTCTTGATACATACTTTGAGTCTCATGTCACCTTTTTTTTTTTCAAGATAACAGCATGAAAAAGAGGTTTGTTTATTATAAACTTTGTTTATTGAAATTTGACTTAAAAACTCTTCTCAAAGAGTCTGAATGTTGTGAAATGATTTTAAGAAGCCATATTAACTTTAAAAAATCATTTATCAAGCATTTTTTTCCTAAAAATGTTCAAAAAATAATAAAAACACAGAATATTCAGTAGACAGGCAGAACTGCTTCTGTCAACACTCTTGTGTGGTTTTACAAAGTTATTTTATTTCTAGCACAAATTAGTATTGGATATTTCTTTTTCAGGATCTGATTCTCAGTCTCCAGATTCAGGTAAATAAAATACTTTGTTATTTATGCATCGATGTAACACCATTCCAAAAGTCTTCTATTTCTTTGATTTAATTACTCCATACTTCCTCAGTCTTTAAGGAAAGCACTGCTGAAGTTGTAATCATAATTGCTAGGGGTTAAGACTTCAAATTCAGGTCTCGTTTGAAAGCAGTTATTTCCTTTAACATAGAATGTGTTAGAGGAAAAATGAATTGTGTGGGAGAAAACAGCCTGCTAATTTGCCACCTTTAGCTTTATCCCTGTGGCACCATTCAATGGTACTTGCTATATTCTTTTAAGGGCCTTACCCTGGATTGCGAGTTCTGCCCACCTCATTTAGCAGCCTGCTCGCATGTGTTACTTTTTCCCAGCCTCTTACAGTATTTTGATTTCAGCATCTCCCTCTATATTTGGCAAACACCTTGAGGACATCTCAGGTCTGAGGACAAATTAAAAACCGTGGTTGGTTGATTGGAAAATTAAGGTGTCATTCAGACTTGGCAGTAAGATACATTATTTGAACAACTAATTGGGTATTTTGGTGAAATTTTGTGCAACTGCTCTAACTAACTTTATGTGAGCTGGGATGTTTTTCAAAATCCAACACAGTTGTGAAGTTCAAGAACCTAATCTGTGAAAGTACTTCAGCCTGCTTTATACAGGGACTGAAGCAGTAGCATCTCCAAAGGACCCCTAAGGTTAAAATCCATAGTCTTATGAAGGTTGTGGACAGATCTCAAACTGCTAATACCAGCAGAATTGTCAGTGCTTGAATTTTATAAATTTGAAAGATCAATATTTTATAGAGAGGAAGCTTTAGCTGTGTTCTTTTAACTTCCATGATAATAACAGCAGCAATGTCGGTTGTGTAGTAGCTGAACTTTCCCACAGTTTGTTCAGGAGCTGAGTTGCCACGTTGAGGTCAATATAGAGATCTGCTGATCACACACCAAAAAAAAAATGGTTTGATTCTTTTTTCTTTACAAAAGCTTGGAGATCTTACAATAATGGAAGTAGAGAGACACTGAATGGAGACGCCAGCAGTTCATCTCTTTCAGCAAAAGGTTTTAGGAGTGTGCGGCCAAATCTACAGGATAAAAAATCACCAACTCAGGTAAAACTGAACACACCAAGTTTCATGCTATGCCATTTGTGTGAGGGCTTTTCTGGGGCAACAGCACATGTAGATGTGATACCTCTATGGAACATTGTCCTGATGTCTTCCAGGTATGGGTCATTACAAACTGGTTTACTGCATAGGTAAAGCATTCTCCACACAGGCTGTATGCCTCCAGGTTAATTACCAGAAATTGCTTTCAATGAGCAAGACAGAGGGCAAATGAAAGTAGGTTATATGCAAGTAAAAGCTTTCTAGGAGTGTTCCCAGACTTCAAAGGCTATTTATTAGTTATTTGCACTTGGAAAAATGCACCAGTCATCAAAATATCTGAGAATAAGTGTGTATTAATTGAAAGATACAAAATGTTTCTGCCCGTTTTGCAGAACAATGTAATTAGAGCACACTAAACCTACTTTGAAACATATTTAGCTATTAAAAAATAACAGCTTCCCAATTTTGATAGTATTTCTGTTACTAATTTAATTCAAAGGTTTAAGAGGCTCTATGTGTTTTATATATGTGTGTTACCTCTGAATAATAGCTTGCTAAGATCATGGTGTGCTTACATATCTGAGCGATTTCACAGTAATAATTCTTATTCAGTGTAATAATTGTTTTTTAAAAGAAAATGGATGATTGTGGGCTCCCTTCTGATCCCAGTTTACTCTGGGCAAATGGAACATCTGGCATTCTAAACAGAAGCTGTACAGCCCTGCACAAGAAAAGGTGGTGGGAATCTGTCCGATTTATTGTCCATTGAATTGAGCAATGTTGGGATGAAGCTCCTTAAGTTGCTAGTTCCTTTATTTAACGATACAAGTCAAACTGAGTTGTATCTCCTGCTAACATTTACTTTCTTTCTGTTTCTTCTTCATTGTTATTTTGCTGTGTGTGGATGCTTTTGGCAAATAAGGCACCTCTGCCACCCCCTAGAAAAGAAAGTTTTCAGAAAACAAGATTAACTAATCACAAGAATGAAATTAATCTCCAGGCAGTAACAGCTGGTCCAGCTAA
The DNA here is from genome assembly GCA_013396695.1 of Sakesphorus luctuosus. Classification (NCBI taxonomy): domain Eukaryota; kingdom Metazoa; phylum Chordata; class Aves; order Passeriformes; family Thamnophilidae; genus Sakesphorus; species Sakesphorus luctuosus. The sequence continues at coordinate 3,854 of VWZD01011248.1, read as the reverse complement.
ACACCATTCCACAGATACTGCCTATTGCACTAACGAGAAGTCTGTTCAGGAGACAATGTCATCTCAAGCATCTAACTTGAGTGTGTCCTATGCACAAAAAATCATTAAACCGCTGACCTCAAACTCCAGTGCAGGCACAAGCACAGTAGCTGGTATTAGTACTACTCTCCATCAAGGCCAAAGGCAACAGTCTCAAAAACGTAAGGTGTCTACCCTGAAATTAACCCGGACACGTGACCCAGCAAGTAGCATTCATTGTAATTCACAGCAACAGCTCAAGCCTGTTGAAGAACCAGTATTTCTGCAAAGGCCTGTCTCACCTGCCTGTAACCCCATGCCTGAGATACACACAGCATCTCTTTCCGTTCAGATAGCTCCCACCCCTGACAATAAAGCAGAGCCTGAAATCCAAGAATATCCACCTAGTATTTCTCCAGACACTTCAAAGATGGCTTCAAAGGATTTGGAACAAAAGTCTACAGTTCTTCCTTCTTCACAGGCTGCAGAATGCCATGTGGTATATTTAATTTTTCCATCTTTTATTTTAGATCTTTGTGAATCACTCAATAACCATCTGTTTAGTTATACTTACATTATCAAACTTAGACCTTGTATTTTCTGGGTAAAACTACCTGTCACATGAATCCAAACAGAAATGAACAAAACCTGAAGGTTTTGGAAGGTTATTGAAAAAAAATGAATTTACCTAGCTGAGCTGGAAGGCAGACTTCGTTCTTCTGTGAGTACTTTATGGAGTGAAAATGCACAGTAGGGAATGAGTGCATTGTAGATGGTGCATCTGCTTAAGTGGCTCTTCCTAGAGACGTTTGCATTAGAGCATTATGCTGCCATAGATGCTGGAAGGATCAAGTATTTATAGAAAAGGGTTAGGTTGGAATTTACAAGAGAGATCTACAAATGCAGCTCTGCCAGTTTGCTAGGGACAAAAAAATAAATTTTGTCGTTTTTCTGCAAGGCTGGGCACTGCTGTCTTCTATGTGTCCTGTGCAGTAGTACTTTTTAAAGAAAATGTGTTGATAAAATCTTTTGTCAACCACCTCCATATGAAACATCACAGGGCACTGAACTTTTAAGTCCCTCTGTTTCTCCTCTAGCTTATGCCTACTGAGATGAGAATTCTTTGTTAACCGTACTGATCTCATATAGGAGAAATGGGAGTATCAGGCACACAGTATAGGACCAGAGGAGTCGGAGCAGGGTTTATCACCATTCAGAAAGTCACTGACTCAAAATAAGTCTGGGACCAATAAACGGCAGTGAATACATACTAGGGGAAAGGAGAGCTCTGAATGAACTTTGTCATTTCTACTCTGCTTTACTAGTCATACTAAGATTTTGCTATTTAAAAATTTAATTATTCTAGTATATCTACTAATATACCAGCTTATCTGTGTTGGAAAGCCCTTCAGTTTGAGGCAGAGATTGCTATAGATCTAGATCTATGTGCCTCAAAGCTTTGTCTGAGTGAGGACCCCATCATGGAATATTTGTGTTCATCTAGTTCTGCTGGAAGCAATGAGGCTACTCTGAATTAAATATGGCACTATCTTGCAAACTAAAAAGTCCATTGACAGCCCTGTTGTTAACGTTAGTAACACATCTGCTTTCCAAGATTGTGGTTCTTTCTGACCATCACATTCAACCAGTCTCTGCTCTGGAAGCCTCAAGTATCTGCATTAGCAACAGAATAGTTTTAAAGTTGTAATATGTCTGTTTCCCTCTTAACTGCCTAGTAAAAATTCTGATCAGAACAAAGCTCGGTGAAAATACATGGCAGCAATCTGCAGTGCTCCCTTTGAATTCACTCCATTAAGAAATGGGAGCACAGAGGGATTAATAATACTTGTCTTTCTCAAGGCTAGACACAAAGCTATCATCTTAAATGCTTCTTTTAGACTGCATAAAGTTTAGAATATTTTGAGAAAAACATGTTGCTTTACCTTTCAGAAGAACCAGTCTGCTATTCAGTGATTTTTAGCAGGTAGAACAAGTCAGTTCAAGCAAGAGCCATAGTAAAGAAATCATGTCAGAAACAGTAAGGAAAGCAGAGCAACCACTTTTTCTGGTAGATGAATTAGAGCTATGAAGACTATAAAAAACAGACTTGCAAGTCTTTTAAATATGGGCATCAAGGGATACTGACAAACAGTAGGTGGGGCCAATACAACTTCTGTGTCTATGTTATCTTTTCACTTAAAAATAGTTATTCAGCCTTGTAGAATAGGATGCATTGTATATGCTCAGA
>VWZD01011247.1:7799-19932 GCA_013396695.1 Sakesphorus luctuosus | reverse complement strand
GGGGAATGTCAAAAAGTATAAATCCAAGTTGTGTTCCCCAAATATTTGTACTTTAAAATTGTATTAAGTTACTCAAAAAGCAGAGTACATCCCATCTGGACAGCCCCTCTATGAAACACAGCTGTCAGGATATGTGCCATGCTTGCTCCACCATGATTACAACTTAGACTGATTTCTTCCCGCTCCTCTCCCTTTTATAAAATCCTGAACATAAATTGCAGTTAGCACAACATCACACTAACTAGGGTCACATAAGAAATGTAAAATAAAAAATAAACCTGCAAATCTCTGGAAGGATAACAATTGCAACTAACTGCTCTGAAAGAGAAACAAATTCTCTCTATTTGCTAATTCTTTAGGCTCTGATCTTCAGTTATTAGTCGGTGTAATACAGCTAGGCTGATGGCTGTCCAGGTCAACAAAGCTTGTGTAATTTTTTCATACAGTGAGGATTTGAGGGACTTATTGCTTGAGTGCAGATAAAATAGTCATGGTTTAATTATTTAATTCCTTCTTAGACAGAGATGGATGGCTACTTGCATTTATATATTTTGCTCTCAGAACACAATTGCATGCAGTATTTGAGCCAGGGAGGTGGGGATAAGAAAAATTGATTTGAAAGAAACAAATTTTTGCATTGTTGTGTAGGATAAGATCAGCAGAGATATGTCAGAAAATTTGAAAATCAGTACTTCAGATGTATTGGTTTGCAAAAAATAGTGCAAGCTGAATAATCCACAGGTGTTTTTAAACAATACATTTAACATACTCAATGTAAAATTAGAGATGTCAAGTATGTTACCATTAGGATTCACTCATGCACAGTGGTGAGATACATAGTTATGGTAGGTAAGTGTTGCACTTAAAAAATTTTCACAAAGAGCTCAGGGCCTGCAACAGTCACAGAAGTATGGATAAGCCTCAATTAAATATGTACTAGATATTCAATTCTTAAGTCTCTCACTGACATAACATTATCTGAATAATCTAAAGTAGCATTTACTATTTATTATATATATTTTCTATATATATGTTTACTCTGATTAGAGAGAAAATAGAGATATCTCCTTTAAAATATCATATATCATATTACAAATAAGTTTTAGAAGAACTATCAGATTTCAAGATGAAAAAGCAAAGCAAGTCTCAAGATCTGTTGATATTGCCCACTGTTTTTCTGTATAATAAGAAAATTTTTTTTTAATTTGCTTTTCATCTCCTAAAACAAGTGTATTAACACATTTTTGAAGATTTTCTTTCTTGAATTAAATCAAGGATTTGTACACTGAACATTAATAGGAATAAAGCAGGCTGGTTAAAAAAATAAAAGTCCATGGTAAAAACTATTGGGGAAAAAAGGCAATACAACAACAACAAAAACAAAAGCTATATGTTTGAATTTGTTGTATTTATTTTCATTACAAATATATATATATACTCAATATCATCCAGGTACATCTTAGGTAATTTTCATTGTATCATAATATTTATGAATAGCCCTTAATTATATCTTCACATCCAATTTCATTCTGTGGAAGTCTCATGTGGAAGCCTCACCAGTCTGCTTATAAATGGAGGTCTCTAAGAGCAGTCTGATCCTACCCTGCCAATTAAGCATATTAAACAGGTATCTAGAGTACTGTGAAACTTGTCTATGCCTTGGGAGTCCTCTAAGGAATTGTGTTCTCTCCTATGTATTTTTCTGAATACAGAAAGCTTTACTTCCCTGTAGGCTTTTTAATACTGACTGAATAGAAAGTTCACAGTCCTCTATATCAGAAGAGAGAGTTGGGGCACAAGGGTAAAAACTTCTAACATTCTGGGTATTTTAGGAGATACTTAAGTTCCTTAGGCTTTCTTTACACATCTGTAATATTTCCTGTGGATCCACTTTTGGCCACACTTTCAATTTCTTTGTGACTAGACTGAATACCTTCAGCCAGTCCTCCAGCTGGTAACTGCTTCCCAACAACTTTAGAGAGCTCTGCTAAATTTGTGATAGAGTGATTTTATTTTCCCCTTTTACTTCCAGCTACCACTACCTCACAAAATGCTCCTGTTTTGCAGCCATATTTTCCCATGTTCATTTTCGTAAAAATTTATCATTACTTTCAAAAATCTGAATGTAATACAATCACTTTCATTTGTATTATGTCTCTCCTCTACAGTATTCCTCACTACCTCGTTGTCTCTCCTTTTTCAATCTATTTTGAACATTGAAATTAGAATATATCAATTATCTGTGATAACACACATTAATGTGTTTTTATTGTTGTTGGTATTTTTCCTTCTTAAAAAAACCCCCAAGACTCAGAGCAGTAACTTGGGGATGCAAATTCATGGGAGTTTTTTGGTCCTGCCATTGCATCATATAACAACATGCAATGTTACTGTTCCAATAAAGAATAATTTCTCAATATCTAGCAACTTAAATGATTAAATCAGTTCTTAATTTCTGTACCTTGCATTAGTGCTGACTTAATTATTACAAAGTCTAATACTTTTTCATCCTTGAATATAAAACATTCTGCAAGTGGAATTAGTGATATCTTCTTGTCCATTATAAAGGGATTACTCATATGAGATACACCTCTCTTTTGAGGTTGGCAATGCCTTTGACCCTAGCTACTGAATGGGTACTGTCTGAAGTCATGTTGCCATTGAAGACAGCCATACTAACATATTTCTTATTCCTCTCATTCCATAGTCCACTGTGATATGAGTTAAGACTGATTTTCTGATTTTCTTTCTCTTTCTAAAGTGCATACATAATACGTGCTGGAGCATTTCACATAGCAGTAAACACGGCCTTGCACAGCTTCTGTGGTTGTAAGCCCAGGTGATATTATTGCCTCTCACATGTTCCACAAATGAGGGGGTTATCATTTAATTAACCCTGATAATGTCAAAAGGATATGAATAAATGCCAAGATATTTCCAATATGTATTTTTTTTTAGGAGTAAGCTTAGATGAACTGGGAATATCTTACATTAGGGTGGTACAGGCTGAGTAATAAATAAAAGCAAAAAAAAAAAACCATAAGCATCCACTAAAACCTTTTAGTGTTGGGTTTTAAAATTATCTTTCTTTTGTTGGCATAACCAGTCATAGAAAGATACATTTTATTCAAGAATGCAATGGCTGAGAACTTCACAAATGTGATCACTGAAGAAAAGAAGCCAAAAACATGTGTTCTGAGAATTTGGTCTCGTAAGTATAAATTAAATTTTTATTCACTTATTTCAATTTATTTAATCAGTTAGTCCTGCAAATTTTTTTGATGTTGAACAGTTCTGATATGTCATTTACAGAATATTTTAAAATGCACTGCTTGAATGTAGATCTAATTCTAAACGTTAGGTGTTAGAGAAAATAATTTGTATTAGAAATGTTTGAAAACAGGACATTCTTAATTTCTGCACACGTATATGCAACTTTCTTCATACACGCATAACATCTTGGGGTTTGAACAAGATCATTATACTCATATGTTAGATTCCAAAGCACTCACCACTGCTACTATTCAGCTTAAAGAAATGGTTTACCACCTACTCATTAATGACAGTGATAGACTTAACACTAACACCTATAAAGAAACTGACACCCACCTCTTCTGTGTTTCTTGAAAGTCTGTATATTTTGTTTGATAGGCTGAAAACTCATGCAGTGAAAAGTAATAAATATGACAATTTATTATGTCCATTATTACTAAGAATGGTGCATGCTGCAAAATAAGAATCTATTTTAGCTCCAGAGACTCACCATATATATTGGCAATCAGTTGAGTGTTGACTTTTTTTTTGGTCTGTGTTTTGGCCAGTCACCTGAGAAAAGTTTATTTGGTCTGTGTTTTGGCCAGCCACCTGGGAAAAGTTTATTCTTTTCCTACCAAGCTACTGGTAACAAGCATTGATAAAAGGAAAGCTTCACCCTTGAAGACAGAGTTCTCTGTAAACTAAACATAAGTTTTCTCTGATTTGCTGACAGCATTTAGGGGACATTAGGAGGAGAAAGTAAAGAGAAGGGAGAGGAAAGCTGCCCTCAGATGCATTTTCTGGAGACCCCCAAGTGATATATACACATGCTCAGGGGCAATTCCAATGCCTGCGCACATGTGCAGATGGGGGACCCTTACATAAAAAGAACGGGGAGCTAGAGACCCCTGGCTGGGCGGTGCTGACCACACCTGCCTGCTCAGACGTTACTTGCAGACTGTATTTTAAGAGCAGATGACTTGTTCTCTGGTTGCTGGTTTACTTCACAAAAAGACCTTGTTTCTTAATAATGGGGATGTCCATTATTGCTGTGAGCCAGCCGGCACCTAGAGACTGCAGTCCCTGTTTTTTTCTCCAGAGAATCTAGGTGTTCTGGGTCAATATGACAACCTATGTGAGTAACCCCTTGGTAAGTGGGGTGCTTACACGTTTGGGCTTATTGCCTTGGTCTCCCTCCTTCTTTCCCTCATTCTTTTTCTCAAAACTCCCCTTACTTAGCCTCTTCTGGTAACAAAGATAGTATTTTGCTAACCTCTCAACAGTGCTTTTGTCTCACTTCCCAGCATCTCTTAGCATCACCCTGTTACACCATATTAAGGGCTTACTTTCTTACACATTGCATTGTAATAAAAAAATAATTTATAATCTTAAATATAATAAATTATATTTTTTCAGAAGTAAAATAGTATTATATATGCAAATACTGTCTGATTCTCTGTATGAACATATTCTTTTGAATATTCTTATTAAGAGGACTTAAGTGCAGGTAAGATTTTTTTATACTCTCATAAAGATTTTTAGAACAGTTATCAAAGTTAAAGGGCCACATCTGCACTAGAGAGAGTAAATATAAATGCAGTGGAAAACTGGTTTTACCCTCTTAAGGCAGAGATAAAAAATCTGTTATGGAATGGCTCTTTCTTGCTAGAGGCAAGATGAAAAATCTTGATCCGCTACAAAATTAACATTGTCTGAGCATTTTTTATTCCCTTAAAGCTTAGCAACTCTAAGTGATACTATGTTTGTGTGGGGTAGAGAAGCTAGCCCTTCATTTCCCACAGACATTTGTTTAATCTGAACTGATTTTGATAAAAGATGGTTTTATTTCCTGTGTAAGGATAAACAACACAAAGAGCTTCAACATAAGTGTTTTTAGTAGCCAACAATTTTGATTTTGCTGAGTTTCAATTTCACAGCCTTTTTAAAAAGAAGCCAATGTGAATCCAACTGAATAAAAAAAAAATTATTATTTTCGTAATGGTCTCTGTGATGGAAGTTCTTTCAAAATATTTGTTGGCATAAAAAGACGTCAAAATGTCTATAGCTCATTATCAGTTAAATAGGAAAGCTGAAAATAACCATCAGAATATTTGAATTTTCTACAATTCATGTAAGCATGTTAGCAAATCTTATTGAAAAGTTTCCAATGCTGAATTTGTGCATAGGATTTTTTCATATACATTCTTGTGATGATTAGTTCCCTGAATACTGTAAGCAAAACTCCTTGTACAGAGTAAAATTAAGACCTGATTCATAATTGCAAACATCATAATTCTGAAATCGCATGATCAATATGATTCTAATCCGCCTGAAGCACAGAAACATATCACAGGTAATAAATGTCTGATTAAAACAGATTATCATCAACATATATTCTGTAAGAGGTACTAGTCAAATTAGCTACAAACAACAACAAAAATGAAAACCAAATGATTCAGAAGGGTGATACAGTATAGGATTGGAGGGAAAAAAAGATGGAAAACAAGAGAACCCCCCCCAAATATTTATCATATTCTCATATTACTGTTTTTTATTTTAAACACATGTATAAGCACGGTACTATGCCAGTGAAAAGTGATTTTTGAGTGCCATCCTGAGAAGTTTTGCAGTACCCTCTGCTAGGTTATCTTTGCTTTAGACTACAAAAGTTGGACCTTGTATTCCTTATGAGTTTTAAACCCTTCATTTAGGGCAAAAGTATCCCCTCCTCACCTCATAATATTCTGAGGAAGTTTTATCTTGCTTTTGCAATATTGTTTTGATTTAAATGAGGAATAAATATCAACTTTTAACATGGTCACTAGGTCAACACATAACTCTCTTTTAACTTCCTTTTTCTTGGATCCTAACTCTAACAAATAATCTGATGTTTACAGATGATGCTTGTACCTATGTTTAAGTATCACAATGTCCTTTATATGCTCATTATAGCTCTCAGAGCAAAATATGTTAAAAATTCATCTTGCATTTTGTCACTTGGCAGTAGGAAAGCCAATGTTCACACATAAGTGCCTAAAATTAAGCGCCCAGCAGTATGACTGCTGGAAATGTTGGCACTGCCTTATTTCAGATGAACAAGCAAATGCTCAGGCCCTGTCACATTGATACTATTGCATTTACACCTGGCCTGACCATTTACATGGTGGGGTTTTTTTTGTTTGCTTTTATGAAGCCCTGCCTTTGTACAACAAATGACCCTGTATATGTAAAACTGTTGATATCTCCATTATATGATTAAAGAGAAATACTAATCCAAGGTGAAGGAGTTGTCAGAGGGATTGTCTCTGTACTTATAAAGCTGTTGTACTTCCTATCTGTTTTTATTGTCATGAGACCAAAATGTATCAGATACCAGATGTCCACGAAATGTATTTTGGAAAAACTCTGTATTTGATTTCTAATTCATTGGTTGAGTAAAATTTATAATGAAAATTTAAAAAAAAATTGTTCTAAGTTAAATCATTTTATATATTTGAGGTTTTGTACACGTGTGTGTGAAAATATGGCACATCCTATAATTATCTGTAGTTTTTCACAACAAATCAGAGAGTAGAAAGTTAAGATTTGGAGCTGGAGGCCTAGAATTTGAAGTAGCCTTTTATAATTCCTCATATGTGTCATAAGACAAAGGTCATTTCACACTGTAATGTAAACGTAGCTGTTTTACTCTGCATAAGGCCCACCAATTTTGAGATATTATGGGCATTATTTTTGGTCTTTATTTGCTCTGAGGGAAATATTACCCAACTTTTGTAAGACTGATATACATAAAAATCAAGTGCTATGTTTTGCAGTTCAAGAGACTTTAGCATACAATTGAGATACAAATAAATTTTCTACATAATTAAAGTATTTCTTCATATTTATGACTGTAATCTGATGAAGTAAGGAGTAAAAAGTACATGTTATGAAACCTGATTAAAATTTTCTCTTGCAAGTTGTGTAGGACATAGTTAAAGGAATCACATCTATTGTAGTATGGATAGTCTAATGTTTCTCACGGAATATATAAAAATAGATGTCATAGACAAAAAAAATGGATAATTAAAACTGAAATACTTGTAGTATAAGTTTACACAGAAGATCTCTGTGGTTTCTTGCTGGCAGAGCTATAATCAGCTGGATAAGGGAGAGAGTCCAAATAGGACTGAGTCCAAGTAGGAATTAAGATATTACAAAGTGAGCAGTAAATAGGCATATATTTTTCCTGACTACCTATAGATATAAAATTTATTATTATGTATTGCTGTGTTACAGTATCATCTGAATAAAGACCTTCTCCTTACTTTTATGGTACTGTAGAATTAAACTAAATTTTTAAATATATTACCTCATTCAATTTCAGTGCTTAATTTCATATGATGAAAAATTATAGTCACCAGTAGCTTTTGGATATGCTGGGGTGATTCTCTCAGGAGCTGTTCTGCTGCAATCAGAACTGCAAAATGCACTTGGATTACAGGTGCAGGAGCAAGGAGAGAACAATTATTCCATCTTCTTGTTTTTCTCCTATCACTGCCAGAATTGATAAAGAAGGACTGTAAAGGAGTTCCATAAAGCCCAAGTATTTTTCCAATCTATGTGAAAATTATAATCATTTTTTCTGTTTTTTTAACATTTGTGAAGGAGGTCCTGCTATTTAATCTAGCCTGTCTACGAAAATGAATTTTCAAGGTGTTATTTTCCTCCCTGTGGGTCATAGCACCAGGCAGCTCAGGGAAGCCTTAAGTTATTCAGGGAGATTTGATGTTCAAGCTAAAAGCACAATCAGACCTGAGGATGGTTCATCTAAAACTACAGCAGCTTATCAGCTCTTATTGGCAAAAGCACCAAAGATTTGAAAATCTGGAAATAAAACGCAAAGGGTCTAAAGTTTAACGAGCGCCCTGCAGTTTTACTAATGCCAGATTGTTCGAATGTTAAAAACCGCTCTTGTGCCAGAAAAGCCTAGGGAAGAAACAGAAGCACCCATTATGGCTTGTTTGCTCTTGCCAGGAAGAATTACTGTTATTATTAACTGATATAGTAATCATAACACACTGAGAGTTTAGATTTTAAAGATATTAAATAATTCTTTCAAAATCAGCTACCTAGGAATCTAGTTCCCATTAGTTCTACTTGCAAAATAACAATCTCCCAATAGTTAGACAGTGGGGAGAGAAAGAATAGCTCACTAAATAAAAAGCATCATGAAGCAAATATGGGAGTGAATTTCACTGAAAACCACATAGAATGGTTGACATTGGAAAGTACCTATGGAAATAAATTAAAGCAGATTGCACAGGGCTATTCTCTATTGAATACTGAGTAGTTACACAGACACTACATAACCTCTCTGGACAGCCAGTGTCAGTGTTTGATCACCCCCAAAACAAACTTTCTTTTTCTTATGCCAAAATAGAATGCCTTATTCTTCATTTAGATCCCATTGCCACTTTTCCTGCCATGTAACACCACTGAGAAGGTACTGATTTCACCTTCTTTACTCTTTGCCATCAGGTATATAAACACAATAAGAAGATGTCCCCTGAACCTTCTCTTACACAGTGGGAATAGTCCCATCTCACTCAGCTTTCCTCATATGATTCTCCAGTTACATCACCAAATTTGTGGTCCTTCACTCAACTTCCTTCCAGTAAGTCCATATCTTCTGTACTGGGGAGCTCAGACATGGGCTCCAGTTGTGACTCACCAGGGCTGGGCAGAGGAGAGGGGCCACCTCCCTTGAACTGCTGTCAATTGTCTGTGGTATCAGATTTGCAATGCAACAGTTTTTGTTTGTTTGTTTGTTTGTTTGTTTGTTTGTTTCTGGATGTGGGGGCTGCAGGGGTGGCTTCTGTGAGAAGGCACCAGAAGTAGTCCCCATGTCAAACACAGACAGATTTAGCCAGCTCCAAAATAGGCTCACTGCTGGCCAAAGCTGAGCCAATCACTGATGCTGGAAGTGTCACTGTGACAATGTGTTTAAGAAACAGTAACAAATACTGTTGAGAAACTAAGAAAGGAGTGAGAATTCATGTACAGGAGCCCACAGAGAAGCAGATTTTCTTGGAGGACATATGTCCTTTGCGGGGCACATGATGGTGACATCCATTCCTGAAGGACTGCAACCTATGGAAAAGATTCATGCTGGAGCAGTTCTTGGAGAACTACAACCCATAGGAAGGACTGACAATTGAGGTGTTCTCTAAGGACTGGATCCTTTCAGAGGGGCCCACATTAGAGCAGAAGAAAAGCATGAAGAGGAAGAGGTAGCAGACAAAAGGCTTTATGAACTGACATAGTCCCTGTTCCCCATCCATAATGTTTTATTTCCATTCATTTCCCCAGTTTGGGTGTGTTTGCCTGTGACGGAAATTGGTGAGTGAGCTCTCTATCCTTATTTCAACCAATGTGCTTTTTCATTTCCCTCTGTATTTCCTCCCCTTGTCCAGTCTAGAAAGGAAAGTGATAGAGCAGCTTGGGAGGAACCTGGCAGCCGGCCAAGATCAACCCACCATATCTGCCTTATGCAGTCACTGGCCTTCTTTATAACAGCATTGTGGCCCTCAGATCCCTCTCTGACAAGCTGCTTACTGTCTGGTCATCCGCCAGCATATACCAATGCTTGGGCTATTCCTCCTTAGGTGCACAGCTTGGCATTCACCTTTGCTGAAGAGAATGAGGTTCTTTTCAGTCCATTTCTCCAGCTTGTCACCATTTCTCTGAATGGCAGCACATCCATCTGGTCTATCATTCACTCTGCCTGGTTTTATATCATCTGCACTCTCGATGAAGTTTTGCTCTCTCCCATTGTCCAGGTCATTATGTCAAACAGCATGAACTTCAATATTAGCCTCTGGAGTATTCCAGTAGAGATTAGCCTCTAGAGGGACATTTTGTCACTGATCACAGCCTTCTGAGCCCTGCAGTTGAGCCTGTTTTCAATTTGCCTCCCTTTTCATTTATCTAGACCTCTTTTCATTATTTATCTGTCAGTAAGTTATGGAAGACACTGTCAAAAGCCTTATTGAAGTCAAAATAAACATCTACTGCTGTCTCCTCATCCATTGTAGAGAGATGTCGATTTTGTCATCCTTTGCTATGTTGGATTAGTAATAACAACCAGAATTTCCCTGAAAAAAAGATGTTACATATGGCCATTTTCCTTGAAAGAGTAATTTATATTTAAAAGAAAAGGTTGGAATCTTAGAAGGCCAGCTAAAGGCAGAATGAGCAGCAAAGAAGGCAAAGATTTAAATCAAAAGGTAAAGGGATGCAAGCAATGCATATAGTTACAAAAGAAGTAAAACCAGACAATGCTGAAGAAAAAGGCCAAAACTATAAAATACTTAAAGCTCAAAAAACATTAAGATCCTGAACATTACAAATTCTGTGTGGAAGTGCTGGTGAGAGTTTGAAAAAAAAGGCCAAATCTGAACAAAACAGCAGTCAAAGAGTAACTTTACTGGTGGCATTTTTAACAGACTAAAAGAAGGAAGTTCAGCTAGGAGAAGACTAAAACAATCATGACAAAAAAGCTAGCAAGTGCTTGGATATAGCTTTTGATTGTGGAGTGGACAAACAAGCAGCTTATGGGGATATGGAGGGGAAAAATTTCAAGTCTAACAAATGGTGAAATGCGAGATAGAAAAGAAGATTAAAGTAATACAAAGGATTGCATGGCTGGAAAGCTTTGTGAGCCTTGGGGTAATGACAGTTAAGAAGTCAGGGGAATGCATTAGGACAATTTTAGTTGCAAAAAACCTGATCATACAAAGTTTCTTCCAGGACACTGGAAAGACAGTGTATTTCAGTAATAATCTACAGAACTATCTAATGTATTTGCATGGAGACTATCTTTCTGTTTACTAGCACTATAATGCTCCAACTCCTGCTATATTTTTCTCCACATTGTAGAAATCATTGCTTACTTCTTATTTTAAAATTATGTAGCTTTTCTCTCTGACATTATGAAATACAATATTTTATTAGGAGAAATTATTTCATTTTATAATTTATTACTTAAAACCAAGTCACATTATCTCAATATAATATCAAATAAAGCTCATAACAGATATTTATGCAATGTTAATCAGTTTTCTAAATTCAGCATATTGGTTCTTAAACATCCTGTGATGCATCAAAGCTATTATCCTTGGCAATTTTAGACTAGAATAATTATCTAAATTTAATAAATGAAATTCATAAAATCGGCTGTTTTTTTCAGATTTCATTTATCTGGAAAACCGGGGAAAACAGCACCAAAGGAAAACCTAATACAGACTTACCAGAGCTAAAATGTACAAGTGTTCTATTGAACATGCTTTTTGATGAGCAACACTTACATCTTCTGGTTGATTCTATTTGGGGATTGGTCAGTTGTACTTGTCTGAGCTCACATTCCCATGTTGTTAATTATATGTACTATGTATTTCATATATATTTGGCAACACTACTTATTTTTTTTCCTTTGGTACTAAATCAAAATGTGACATTCTTACTTCTGACTAACTATTCTTTTTTTGGAATATAATGTATTCTTTTCACTAGCATATTACTTCCTGAGACCTAATGATAAAGAAGCTGAATGGTGTCCTACAGTGTGAAAAGCAATATCAATTTCTTTACTAACCTCTCCGTCATAAACAGATAGACAGGATGGATGCTCAAAGCTTATTTATCACCAGCATCTTTTGATTTTGATGTGTATATTAATGTTCAGGTTTGTGTACTTGAAAAGACTGGCCAGTTAACCCATGTTCTTTTTTCACAATATATAAAAAGTCAGGTTTATGGTGTGCAAAGCTGGCTGCAAACTATTCTAATTATTCCCTTAAAATTCTAACTTAAGATTTTTTTTCTACATATCAAGTAG
>VWZD01011234.1:8226-22337 GCA_013396695.1 Sakesphorus luctuosus | reverse complement strand
TAAGTGTAGACTGAAAATTTGCTTTGAAGTGTAAGCTAGACTGCTGTTACAGTGTTCTATGTTCAGGAAAGCAGGATATTATTTTCACAAATAAATAATATTGCAATGAGAAAATTCTGATTTTAATATTAATTTTTTCCATTAGAGACATAACCTTGAGAAGCAGGATTTTTTTGTCATCCACATAGCTGAAAACAACCAGAAAAGTTTTTGTAAAACATGATTCTTTTAAAGAGAGACCATCTTAGTGGGATGGGACAGTGTGGTTTTCACACAATTTTGGCATGGATTTTGCTTTAATGAAAATGTTTTCCCATGAATGTTGACCTGATATTCAAGAAAGTTTTACTGTTTGGGAAATTATGTTATTTTTTTCATCAAAGAATCTTCTATAATCATAATATTTGGTGTTATTGTGTTGCTAGTTGAAGTAAAAGAAAGGGAGTGTAGAGAACAGAGAGAGAAAAAAGAACTGGAAATACTGGAGCTAACCAGACAGCTGAAAATCCAAAATGAAGAGAAGCAGAATGAATTAATTAAACTGCAGATAGAGGTATGCATTGTAAAGCTGACTTAAAGATGAATTGGGCATTGGGTAAACTTCAAAGAAACTCTGTAGTGAAAAATATTAACTAGTACTTAACAAAGTAATATGATGGAAACCAGAAAACTTAAAAAATTATTGTCTTTACAAAGATCAGTGTCACGTACTCCCTTCCACAATGGAAACTGACTCACTTCTGCTCAGGAATTAAGATCTAGCTACTGTACTGGGAGACTGAAGTTTTCTCTGTTCCTATTTTAAATTAAAATACTTTGGAACTTTTCTAGGTTTTGAGCCATAAAAAATTTGAACAACATTTTCTATTTAACTTTCTTGTTTTTAATTTCTGACTTCTGGGAATAGATATATTTAATAAAATTCCAGTAGAAAATTGTAATCCTGCAGAGATATAAGTCAGAGCATTCAACATGTATTTCATTGCTTAGGTTTTAAACCAATCTCATTACAGAAACAATTAGGAAATACTTCAAACCTTTCACATATTAAAAAAGAAATAGAGTGTGCATGTGGCTGAGGAGCCTTCAACTTTTTTTTCAGAAGTGTCTTTTTCATTTACATGTATTTGGTTTATCATATTAGTACTACTTTTGAAATATTTTGAGGCCTTTTTTAAAGAAATATAACTTGTAATTACATTCTTTTTTAAAAAAAATGTACATAGCTTTATTTTCCTAGGATTAATTAGTCAATAAACTTGCAATTATTACTCTTGGGGAAAAAAAATGCAACTAAAAAAAAGTGAAAATTACACTTGAATTATTTACTATAACTTTTTTCCTGTTGGTTCTTACTGTTTTATGTTTGCTTGATTCTTTCAGTTCAATGCTAAATTAGCAAGAGCTCAGGATAAAACCACCAAGTCATTTTCAGATGCGTCTGTCTTACCACAAAGTATCTATCGAAGGGTATGTGCTTTGGCAGCCTCTAGTCCAGAGATANGTTTTTAAACTGAGATTGGAGGTGGCACTGAGTGCCATGATCTAGTTAATGGACTGGAGTTGGACCAAGGGTTGGACTTGATGATCTTGGAGGTCTTTTCTAACCCAATCGATTCTATGATTCTATTCTATACCAAGTACTGTTCCAACCTGTTTGAAACAGGAGCTCCATGGGTTATTTACATCTGTGTCTGTGTGTTTTCTGCCACACATCTCTCCCACAACTAAATTCATAGAATCATAGAATAATTTAACTTAGGGCAGACTTTTAGGATCATCAAGTTCAACTGTCATGTCCTTTTCCATATTGATACCACTGGTGTTCAACAACAAAAGGCCACATGTGAGGTAGTTTTAGTACAGAATTGCTAACGTGGAAACTTAAGATAGAGCTGACATAAATGACACTGATACAAAACTATGTATGTGCTGCCTTTTTGTTAGTTTATTTTTTTGGTTTTGTTGTTGTTTTTTGTAGGCTTGAGACTTTGGGATGTCACAAAAATAGGGTTCTGGGGAAGTAGTTTTTGTAATTTTGTGATACAAAATAATGAGAAAAAACATTCTTATTATAAAATTTCTCATTTGCAATAGCAATTTGTATTGTTATTCTATGTGATCTTTAACAATAAAGCCTTTGCTTGTGCTTTTGCAGAAGCTGCAGCATCTCCAGGAGGAGAAAAACAAGGAAATTGAAGTTCTCCGAAACATCATAAGAGACTTAGAGCAACGTCTTCGTAAAGGCCAAGACCTGCCCTTAAAACGGAAGCGATTTTGAGTAAATGACATGAAGTATTTCAGTAGTAAATACAACGCAAAATACAGACAATATATTTCAAACTACGCATCTCAAAGTCAAAACAATACATGAGGATAGTATTTTTTATTCAAAACACTCTTGTCAAATATTCCAAAGCCATTCTGTGTATATTCAGGCCTACTCTCTTGCTAATCAGCATTCACAATAAAAAGACTCAGGTTTGGTAGGAGTAATTATTTCCCTATTAAACCATCATTAATTATGGTGTATGCTTTCATAGCAATTTTCCTTTCATGAATATTCTCTTCTTCATCCAGAAATCCTTCAAACAATTGTTTTTACTTCCATTCAGTTAATCAAACATTAGGAATGCTAAGCTACAGAGAAATTACATAAGTTTTGGTGGCATATTACCTTACTAATTGATAGAGATTTATCAAACTCAGCACTGTTATAAACAAAGACAAACATTATACCAAGGTTAAACTAATTTTATCCCCCCTTTTTGATTCTGACACTGATTCTGCACAAAGAGCTGTTAACACTGCTTCTTGCTTTAGGCATTATCTTACTGATTTGATAGGATTACGTGTTAATAGACCCTATTACTGTATCTAAGGCACAAAAGTGAAGCACATAAATCTGTTGGTTTAAAATAATGCAGTTACTGTTTGTATATTACATTTTCAATAAAAAGTTATATTGTCACATTGCTTAGGATTAAGTTTTTTGTGTACATAGTTTGTATCCCCAGGTTAGGAAAAAAAATAATTCAGCTTTTGAATATATTCTATCTTCTTAATAAAAAGTGACTAAAATCTCTGTCTTGGTTATCTTCTGTTCTTGATTGCAAAACATCAGACAGGAGCCCCTAGGTCATAGTTTATGCCCCTGTCCTCACAAATGCAAGCAGAATGTTAGAAGAGAAACAAGAAAGACAAATTAATCAAGAATGTAGACACCTTCCAAGTGCACCCAAAAACCAAACTACGGGTCAATTAAATTCCTTTTAAGTTATGAAGCTTTTTGCTGATGGAATTTGACAGGTATTCTGTAATTCTAATAAGAGCACTGCTCTAACAGACTAATTCCTTGTGATATTTTAACTCACACCAGTCAGTGTAATTTTCAATTTGGGGCAACAAAAATACCTAATCTGCTCATTTTTCCACTCTTGCAACTGTATGAATTTAGTTACTAGGATACCCTTGTATTTTGAAGGTGCTTAGTTTGTTTTGTTTCAGGCTCAGTTTCTTGCCTTTTCCTGTCACTGTCAGATGTCACTAGTTTCACTTCCTCCTGCTGCTGATGACTGTCAGGCAGCAGAGAGCAGACGTCACTGTCATGACTCAGTGATGTCCTCTGCTGCCAGCTGCCCATGTCACCTGCAAGAATTTGGAAGTGCTCCACGACACTGTCAAGTGACAGAATTTCCTAACTCTTCAAACAAAAGGTGTCGACAATGACAGCATCAGCTACTAGAAGTTGAGTCTGATGCTGTCTGCCAGTTTCAAGTCAACTGGTTTTTACAGCTGTTTTTCCCTTTTTTTCATAGCTTTTTATCTTGTGTAATTTCCACACTTTCTCCTGGAGGAACAGTGTCTACCTGCTCATGACTACCCATGTGATCGTGCCTGTGGTGGCCAAAACCCCTATGACGCCGGGCACTGTGAGGATGATGTCTTTCAATTTCAGAAGAAGCCTGATGGTTCTCATTTTTGGGACGACGACTGCCATAGCGATGGTGGTGGTGGTGGTGGTGGTGCCCATGTCTGTGCAGGTTGTGGTGATGTGGGTGCTGACCAGTTGGTTTGGGTTCTGCTAACTTATCTGCATTTTTAGTGATGTTTTCACATATATCATCAATATCGGGTTCCTGAAAAACAGAGACTTGCATTAAATACAGGGCACTGTATTTAACTAGCTGTAAAACACTAATTACCTTAACATGTTTGCAGAACCTGAAATCCACTTTTAAATTATTTGTGCTACTTTGTTGAAGAATGTATTTATGTATCAAAAATAACCTTGTGTTGCAACACCACTGATAACTAGACAGGGCTCTTAATGCAAGCCTTTAGCAATTATAATTCCAGTAATTGCTAATAACAATTATTTTTTTCTAGATTCCACATCTGACCTACCTATGACCTATATTTAGCTGGAAAACTGCATTGTAAGATCAAAACTTAATATTCTCATTGAAATTCCATGACAATGTATATATATTTCTTGACAATCCTTAGAGTAATCCTGATCTTTAATTATACGTAAAGCAGAGCTACCCTTCTTTTATGTGGCAACAATAATTTGTCACCTTGTATTATGACTTTTTTAAATTAACTATTGTATACTATGTTTAAATGCAAACGAAAATGAATAGTAACTCAGACCAGCTTGGATTTGATTACCAAGTTTTTTTAAAAAACCCTATTTATCTATTTTATTACTTGCCCATCTCCCATGAATCGATTAGCTAATTGCTCACTAGCTGTATATAACTCCACATGCAGAATTAGCCTCCAAGCTTGCATTTAGGGTTCTTAAATTATTTCTATAAAGGGCAAGTATTCATATAATCAGTCTATTATAAATTAGATCCAATTCACTTGGAAAAATGTTTAAAAGCTCTCTGTCAAGACACATAACTGTGTTAATTCAAAATCATGTCTTTGTGGATTAATCATACTGAAATAATTTTTTTAAGTACCAGTCAAATGCAGTTTCCTTTCCTAGTATACACAGAATGAGACAAGAAAATACCGTGTAAGAGCAGTTTCCACACTTGTTGTCGCAGTATGCAATCTTTATGGATTCTTCTACATATTGGAGATACAGGAAGGAATAGGGCAGCCCCAGATGATACACCAGACGGCCGCATCTAAGGAGAGAAAGAACACGTGGTTACATATACCTAAATTAAATCACTCTTCTTATCATATCTCATTTTATTTGCATCAATCCACCCTCATTGTATAGTCCCATGGAGAGAGTGTCTGTTCAAGCAGTTTGCAGGCAAATCCACAAATGCTTGCCTGCTCAGCTGCATCAGGCAGTAGTGTGAAGCTTGACTTCTGGCTGAAGTGGAAACTGTTCTGGCAGAAGTTTCTGGTTTAAGGGCACTTAGACTAGCAAAGGTGCACTCATTACAGACCTGTCTGGCTTATGAGGGGGGCTGTTTGCACAGTGAGTGCTGCATTCTTAACAAGTGTTTTTAGGCAACCTACCACGTATTTTGATTGAAATGTACATTGCAGTGCATTACTGATTTAGTGTACATGAGGGGGCTTTGATCCTGACTATTTGCTCTGTGTCTGTACTTGAGTGTTCTGATATGCACCTGATTATGCAACTGGTCCATTCGAAGGAGATAGTGTAAATGCAGGATCTGTTCACATGGGCACCTTGTTAAGTACCCCACCTGCAGTGTCAATATAGGGTCCTCTATTCTTAGCTCCCTGCACGTCTGCAGCGCACCTCCAGCAACAAGCACTCACTTGGAATGTTCATTACAGTAGCATAAAGAAACTAAGATAGATACGTTACAAGTGTAAGACTTTTCAAATAACTACCATCACATCAAAACTGAAAAATCAGGATTTGAGTTAGAGTTATTACTGATTCTGCCAAAATATACATGTGCAAGAAGCCTGTATCAAAAAGCTATTTTCTTTTGAGGTTTTAAGTTTCAACTAAAGACTAATTTTTCCATATGTCTAAATTTTCAACAACTCTGGTCAAAATGTGTCCACTAGAACTTGGATAGCTTTCCTCCTTTATTCTACTTTGACATGCATGAATGTAATGAAGTTGTCTGAAAATATGAACAGCATAAAACCAGAAACTTGTTATCAAATTCTGCACTCAGGTTAATCTAAATCCACAGTAATTGTACCAAAAAAATTATTTACTCCAAAATCACTTATGCAACAGCAGACTTTATTTTTCCAGTAAATGCTAGCACTTCATCTTAGCAATTGATTACAATGACTTTATTTGCACATCAATGAAATGAAATATATGCAAATATTCTCCTATGTTTCTCTGTAAATACACACCTGTCATAGATAAGAAAGTCATCCTTGCTCCCATTTAAGGTGGTCCAGACATCATCTTGCTGTTCTTCTTGCTGGTAGACAGTAATATAGTCTGAAACACTGTCTTTCAGTCGATGAAATTCCCTCTGGGATTGAGCACCCTGATGGTTGACAACCACATATGAGATGTTGACCAGTCCTTCATTCTCTAACTTCACTCGCAGGTCCTCCAATCTAGTGGGAATGCAGAGAAACAGGACCATAAATCATTAGAGAATTGTAACATTTGCCACAAAAGTGAATATGGTCAATCTTCCTTTTATTACAGTGGAAGTTATTCTATCCCAGTGTTAATAGCAACAGTCTAACACTATTAAAACAATCTTTCCATTTTCTATGTCTATTAACTGTACTGTGACCAAACCAGACTTTACAAGAGCTAATATGCCCTGTCCTTGTAAGTAGAATGCAGTAAATCAGACATCTGTTTTCCAACCAAATTCAATGTTATTTTTGTGCCAGTTCTCTCATAATCTTCATGGTCTAACACAGTTTATATGATGCCTTTATTCAAATCCTGAGTTTTAGGTCATATGTATGTGTGTATGCTGGACTTTGCGAACAAAGATTTGGGAGGGGCTCTCCCCACATGGGTGTGCCCTTCTTCCACTATGTGCAGTGGATTTTTTAGGTGTGGCACAGCATGCACAGAATTGGCCTCACCCTTTAACTCCTCAGGTTCATCTTCCATGGCCGAGCAAGCTTGGATGGTGACAGTGAAGTCCTCAGGACTAGAACCTACAGCACCCAGTTGGTATTCCCAGGAGGTCTCCCATCCAAGTACTAACCAGGGCTGACCCTGCTGAGCTCCTGAGATCTGACGGGATCGGGTGTCAGGGAGGCATTTAACTGCCTGCTTTAGGGCATATAGTTGGTTAAAGAACGCACACCATAAATATAGCAGGAAAATGAATGATCAAGAAAGCAAACCTGCAGTAAAAGGTCAACAGCTCTCCCACTCATCTTGACGTGGCTATTTTCTATACTGCCAGAAAAGAGCTAAAGGACTGTTACAGAAATTGTGTGTGACCTGTCTGGCAGTTGTTAGTCTTTCCTCTGGCTTTTCAACACAGAAGTCTATCTCTGCTTATAGTATAGAAAGCTGATTTCTTGCTGTATGATGTGGGGTTTCTTCCTTTTCATTTGTATCATTCCCACTGAATTGTTCCAGAAAACCTTTATTTCTCAGTTACAGAAAAGCATCTAGAATGTGGAAGATTCTTTAAAATATTTCTAAAATGTAAGAATCAAACCCAACTACCTTGAAAGCCAAATGCAAAGCCCACTTTTTACACTTTGATGGAGCTAGAGATTTACCCATTCTTTTTCAAATCAAATTCTTAATAAACTTGCAAAGCCTATTATAATAGGAACTTACGCAGCCAAGAGGGGGCAAACTAAGATGTTCCTACTGTGACTAAAATGCAAATCTGAAAGTAGTACTATTAATTTCTAAGCCAAAATTATTTCATAATCACTAAATGAATACTAGATAAGGGCTTTATGCTATTCCTGTTTGGGTCAGCTCAAAATTATTTTCTTGCTACTGTTATTGCCATGATAGCTACTTATTTGCAAAGAGTAGGTTCTAGAAATCAGGGCCCCAGTGTCCCAGTCTTGTATGAAAACATAAGACTGATCACTTCCTTGAATGTTTCATCTGTTTTTTGCAAGGCCAGTCTTTACCTTATCTTCTGGATTTTTTTTAATACATTCAGGACCTATGAAAGCAGGCTGGAAAAGCACATTGAAAGCAAATGTTTTGATTTGTCTTTCTCCCTACAGACCTTAGGTAAGAAGGGAGTGATCACAGATCTCTGTTTCAAGTAATCTAGCCATGTCAGAGAATTATGATGTTTCTTGGTTTCAGCATCTTTGCTACATTAATCAGGTGTTGCTAACTGAAACATAATCTTGAGGAATTGTTTCTGTTGGGTTTTCATGGAGTTTGGGTTTCATTAATGTCATTGATCACAGGACATTGTAAATACAATTTTGAGAAGATGACCTGTCAGTCAGAACAAAGTCAAGAGATAAAGAATCTTACCCTCTGGCACAGAACCCTCCTGCTGAGAGTTAACCTGGCCACTACGTCACACACGCCAGCTGCAGTGCTGGCAATTGAGGCAGCAGGAGTTCATTGAGTTCCTCTGTGGTAGGACACACATAGTTCCTCAGATGAATAACAAAACTGGGGAGAGATTTATGCTTACCTGGAAGCCTGCCGTTGGCACAACAATCAGCTAGCCTGGAGGAGAGCCACCACTGTCACTGAACCCCTGGAGTTCAGCATTGGGTTCTCCTCCCCAATATGCCATTCTGGGGGCTCCTGGCAGTTCTGGATCTCAGTTCCTCCTCCTGGGAGGAGGCAGAGAGCCAGAACAAGCCCCAGCCCTGCCCACATGGCTGGGCTTTCCCTGAGAAGAGAGAAAATAAAGAAGAGATCAATTCCAAAATAAAGTTCAGATTCTGAAATTCCCATGAGATAGCACAGCAGCATATTGGATCCATTCAGTAAAAAAAAAAAAAATCACACCTGTAGGAATAAACTTGAGCTACTTTGTTTACTCCTCAGTGGAGTTCCCCTACAATAAATAGGCAGATGTTTTTACTTTATGGTGGGCTTGGGGGGGGATGTTTGTTGTTTTTGAGGGAAAGGGATTGTTACTGCATTTGAACAGCTGAAAAGTAAGTGTTCAGAGTTATTTCTTTGTCTTTGTAATGTTTTGGGGACCATTTTTAACACTTCACTGATTTTCAAGTAGCCTATTTCTTGGGTTTTAAAACCAATTGTGCTCAGCCAGTTTATGTTAGTAAGAATCTACACCAGTTCACTTCAGATTCCAGAGTATTTAAAAGAGGTTTAAAAGTATATGCACCAACACTGTATTTTGGTAGCCTGTAAGGACTACAGAACCTGGTGGAACACAATAAAAAAGATTTCAAGATTTTTACAAGTCAGTCTGCAGTATCTGAATGCCATTGCAAAAATCTCTTAAGAAGACAGGCACTAGAAAAAATTCTGCAAAAACAGGAAATGAAGACTGAATTTCAGGATTTTTCAGATCTTAACAAATCTCCTATCCACACTTGGTCCTTTTAATGTTTATGAAAATCAAAGCACATGAGAAATTCTGTAATTACCTTTTCCTTTTATTCCATTAACATCACAATTTTAGCTTGTAATGTTTAAAAAATATCTGTTACTGAGAAATGCATAAAATTATAAAGGTGGTCCCCAGCATGTCCTATGTTGTGGAATTGTGTAACTTCACCACTTACATAGAAGTCTGACAGAATAGTTTGAAAACAATAAGTTCTGATAAATAACATGTTTTGTCAATCTTGTCATGCTCTAAATAATCAAAACATTTTAATAATTGATCTTTTAAAAGAAGACTCAGCTGCTGCATTTGTGAAATTCAGCTGTCCCTAATGTTCCTTTTCTGCAGTTCTACCAAAAGCATTCCACGTATAGTACTTTAGAGACTAAACTGTGGTCCTATAGACACCAACAGAGCCTTTTTTCACTCTTTCCACACACCAGGAAAGCTGCCTGCCTTTGCATCCATTATAAACATATGGAACTCCTATGACATTTTGAGATCCTTCTATGCCTTTATAGTAGCCTTCTGCAACACTGGCATACAGCGCCCAACAACAGCTGTCTCACCCTGTGAACCACAGGAGAGCTATGTTCTGCATTATACTTCTCTTCACATTTCAACTTTCTACTTGGTTTCTAATGGAAATTTCCACAGTCAGCCTTTTCAGCCAAAGAAACAAGCAGACACTGCCAAATCTTAAGTCATGAAGCTCTTTCACAGCAAACCCAGCACACTTACCCTTCCTCCTCCCTCTTCTTGGCAGCTCTGCCTGGCTCTGCTGCAGAAGAAAACACTGTGGGGAAAAGGGCTGTGGTATTTATATGGCTCTTGTTTATCTCACTTTGCAGATACGGTTCAAAGTTCAGGGAGCTTTTTCTGAACGACCTTGCAAGTGAAGAAAACCCCTTTAGCAAAAAGAGCCAAAATATTTTCCCATTAACTAATTCCAAGTGAAATGCACTTATGGTGCATAATAGTGATGTATTTTTAATATAAAGACTTCAAATATCATATTATGTGGTTAGTTGGTCACCCCAGTCAGCTGGAGGTAGTGGTACAGTCAGGGGAGGGGGATGGGCCAAAGAGTCTTTATTTTCTGAACACAGTGGTAACCACAGTGAGGGGGGAAGTTACTCCTCTAATTATAAAAACGCTGAGCTAGCAGGTTTTTTCTCATATGCTTTATCTGATATTTGCCTTAGAGAACTGTGTGCTCTGTCTAAGGGCATGTGCATACTGAGCTCCTCTTGCCCAGCTGCTTTTGCTTACATCACTTTGCGTTCTGTAGAACGTGTCAGTTTCTCAGCTTTTATAGAAAGTTAAAACCCCGAACCTGAGCCATCTAAATCAATGTACCTACATGAAACTCATGAAGATCTAGTAACTTGCAATAGCTTCTTGACCCTCTGTATTTCGCTGTTACCTTTCCTTAACACTCTCATCACCGAGGTGTCTACTGACACTCAGGTTAAACTGTTTCTTTACTCTCTTGCCTTGGTGAGAGAATTGTTTATGCTTGATGTGTTTTACTTCATCAGCAGTTTGCTTGGGTTTGATTTCCTTCAGTGTAAATGTTATGTGTGTTTATGGGTAAATAAATAAAGGTTTAAAAACTGGGTGTGCTCTCACAGTTCACAGTGGTGAGATTCATACTGCTTAGTTCTATGGCCTGAGACTGTCTTCTGCACAGATAAGCTTTATGCTTTTGGCAGCGTGTGAGAAAGAGAATTGCTGACCTTGTGGTTTTATGCTGTAGAAGTCCTATGCACTAGACAGTGGCAAGAATGAAAAAGATCTGAACATTTATTCAATAATCTTGAAAGATACAATGCAGAAAACACAGATATCCTACTGGTCCTGAAGTTTTTTTAGAAAGGTGGAATGTGCTTATATTCCTTATATTATTAGGAAAACACCTCTTTGCATTCTTTGCTGGGTTGGGACCAAGCCCTCCTATCTTTGATGATGTTCTTTACTATTCAAATGATAGACAATTTGCTGACCTCTTGCTTCAGGTTTGGGTATCAATTCTCAGTGCTAATAAAGTCCTGGAACGTTGTCTAGAAGTAAGAATTCGGTATGCACCATGTCTGTCAATTCCTACATAAGCACAGAAGCAGCCAAACAGAAATGAAGCAGGGCTCATTAATAGGAATAATAAAATTTATTCTATTAATAGAGCTAATACATCCATTATTAGGGCTAATAAAAATATTCCATTAATAGGGCTAATAAAATAATGCAGCTTAGTAGTGACAGTTGGTTTCTTGCCAATTATTGCAACACAGGTGGAGAAATTCTCAAATGAAGAGCAATATTCCATCCCCATTTCTTTTCTTCTTTGTAGAGAGAATGTGGACAAGGTTTGATTAAACGCTGCTGAACCTATAAACTATATGTAATACCACTGAGTGCTGCTGAGACATGTACTGAAGAACAAGGAGTCCAGACAGAGTAGACTGAGCTGAAGCAGCTAACATATAAAACAGCGACCTTGCTGTGGAAAGCTGTGAAAACGACATTGAGGATGGAAAGCTGCAGTGGTCACTACTAAAAAGTTAGTACTTCCTCCCTTAGAGAATGCAGAGACTCCTGCAGACCCTCAGTTGCCCTACCTAAGGATGAGAAGCAGTTGTTGTTAGCAATTATCACTGTGACAATAAATGCTATATTTATTATCATTTAGTATTATATTACATTGTATTTATTATAACATTTATAATTTTAGGGTGAGTTCAACTACATTGTTAGTGATAAGCCATAAGCATCTTGCTTTATAACACTCAGCTTACCTGAGATCATTTTACTGCCTCAGTATTCTGACTTAACGCAAGTGATAGGGAATATTATAATCATGGCTGTGGATTAAGATCTAATTTATTTGGTTTAGAAATGTATAAACACTAAAGATGTTTAAACTTGAGGCTGAAGCATTACATGTTTCGAAGTGGGAAAAATGTCCACGTCTACACATTTTTTTAACAAACAGCAGACAAAGCTGTCTAAGTCTAAGAATCTGATCATTTCATTGCTAATCTTTGTTTTGCTTTCCGCTGCAAGTATTTTCTTAGTTGTTGAGTTTGTTCCAATCTCACAGGAGGCAGTTATGAACTCTAATTTGGACAAGCCCTCAGATTCAAACAATAATTTTTATAATTATCGTTCTGTTTCTACTCTCTTTCTTTTGGGGGGGGAATAATAGCCTTGGTAGAAATAACAGCCCCCTTCACTTCTTATTGAACATAAGCTCCCCCTTTTTTGATGTTTCAAACTTTTCAAAGCATCAGAGCACAGAAATATAATTTGTTGGGTTTGTTATCTAGATTGGTAATGCACATATTTGAAAAACAAAAAACAAAACACCAAAACCCAGAACAATACCACAAATACCACAACTCAAATGGACAAGGAATTGTGGCTGTCAGAAATTACATTCTGGTAAAGCCTGCTGTAGTGATTTGGAACATGTGCAAAGAATAGCAGGACAGGGGCAGAATACAGATCCAGCACAAATTCTGTCATGAGGCCTTAGGACTTCGGTGTCTGTTTTGCCCTTGTGACTGAAAAATGTCATTAGCAGGGAATTCAAAGTCCACTTGCAGATCAAAAGTCTCTACTGGTTCTTCTCATGTCTTCTCAGAAATCTGTGTCAACTCAGTGTAGTTACTCATACTTTATTGTGGAAAATATTGCAACAACAGCAGGCTGTTAGTTACTTAATGCTTATATACAGAAATTTCCATTTGTTTATGAGGCCTTAAACTCTTGAATAAATGCTGTAAAAAAAGGGTCACTTAAGTGAAGGGTAAGAAGATAAATTAAAGTAACTATGTTCCTGTCATGTGAGATCCAAAGCAGCATAAGATAACTAAAGGCACACTTCTCAGAATTCAAAGGAAAGAACAAAAGCTGACATCCTCTGATATGGCCCTAACGAAGTGTTTCAGTGAACAAAGGAATAGCTCCTTCACGCAATTGTCTACTTATGAACCAAATGAGACTTAAAGAAGACCTGATCTAGTAGAAAAATGTTAAGGTTTTCTGCTTGGAAACGCCATTATAATAATGAAGTGCCATTCTCATCTTGCACCTACCTGTAGCACACTGTAATTAGGATGGGAAATATTTTTTAGTAGATGTGTCCTCACTCATAATCATTGCAAATGATTACAGATTACAAATGCAAACAGACCCTAGCTGCTGCGTACCTACATGTGTTCTGAGTTCCTTACTAGCTCTGTTTACTTTCTGCATTTATCCTGCAATAATTCTATCAACCCACAAATTCTCCATGTCACATCAGTGGGTCTAAAACCAGTGGTCCTCTTATCATTTGAAGGAAGAACAAATTTCCTGATAGTGCCCAAGAGGTGCTTAAGAAGATCACAGCAAACTTCTGTATTTTTGTATATTTACCAGTGTATTTAGTAATATTTGGCAGTCCAGTGATCTGTAGAGGAAAACTGAAAATTCTTTCAGTTTGGTGTGACTCNTAGGTGGGATTCAGTAACAATATACAGTGAACCTGACAGGAAGTTCAAGTCTGTTATTTATCTTCTGCAAAATACATAAAAACTGAAGTGAAAACTGGGTCCAGCTAATCAATAAGAGCGATTTGCATATAAAAAAGTTCTTTTTCAAGAA